>CM053273.1:87829575-88426932 GCA_028583415.1 Protea cynaroides
TTAAAATCTAATTAGGGTGTGAAATTACTAATTTACCTCTACTTAGGGTCTCCTAAACAGTTTTTCAAAAAAGATTAGGTATCCTTAAAAAAAAATTTCAAAAAAACCTCCCTTCAAACTTTTCCATAATTTGGTCAAACTCCTCAAGACCAAATTCTCATTTCAAAAGACCCCCAACAGGTGTCCTTGAGGTGTCTTCATGCGGTGTTGCCATGTGGTGAACTTTGCTGAGGTGGCAAGTTCAATTACTGCCAAATGGCAAGTCGCATGATGTCCGGATGCAATGTCCGGTCGCCCTGTCTGCAAACTTTGAGACCGAACAAGCCAAAATACTTCCTTAAACCAATTTTCTCTCTCTTCTTGTGGGTGCTAACTGTAAACATAAATCAATTATTTTCAAATACAAATATCATCAAATGAAATTCAAAGATAAGATATAATAATATTAACATAAAATAAAAAATTCTTTTCTTAGGCAGGTTGTAAAATGCCTAAAATGCCCTTCAACTCTGCATAGCTTCAGTATTAGCCTAAAAAGGGTAAAATTTTCTCAATTCATAATACCATAGGTATTAGGATATTACAAATTCTATAAAGATGGTTGAAGAGAACTCCTTATGTTCTCAAAGAATATATGCTAAGAGAGAAGAAAGCCAGCTCCCAATGAATTCCCAATAATATACAGAGAAGATAAGAGTGTTGGAATTATATAGTCTTAGTTAATTACATAATCAGTTATTTAATGGGAGTCCAATTAACACGGTAGGATCGATTTGATCTGGTTCGTCACATGGTATGAGATAGATTTAGTAACCTTAATTCTTTTATGGGAAGGATATTAAAGTTATGATAGTATTCTATAAATACTAGGTTAGAGTCTCACAACCATAGTGAATGAGAATCTCTCTGCACCCATTAGCAAGAGATATTGAGATATCCTTTGGAGATTGTGGAAGACTGTGATTATAGGATTACGATTAAGGTTTGGAGCGTAAGAAAATCAATCACTTCACAAACAAGTATGTCTTTATGATTCATTGTTTATCTCATTATCATTGTTATAGGATTCTTGTATGGACTGGGATAGACTTGATTAAAACCTTAATCATACAAAAGTCTAACAAAGAGAACACTAGAACTCAATTCATCAATTTAGAGGGTAGCAAGCAAAGAACCTTAAAATTGTATATAGAAGCTCTTGATATAAAGATGGAGACAATATTTAAATAAAATGACATTTAATAGTGATACGTTTAATTAGTGGAGTAATATGTTTACAATGGTACCCTCTTATTTTTTTCTCCCTCATATATAGTACCCGCCTCTTCTATTGTAGTTTTTCCCATTCTTCCCTTTCATCTCCGAAGTCATTTTTATTAATTTGAAGTTATTCTCATTTTATACATGAAAACTGGTCTAACTGACTTGGATGCCTCTCTGGCAGATTTGTACATGGTGTAACCAACTTATTTTTGTAGTACCTGAGTTGACCACGCATTAATCGACTTGCCTTTCGGTTATAGCCGAGTTGTAGATAAAACCCTGAAATCTTAATGAAATTCACCAAGGGCTGGATTGGGTAGTCCGGTGACCACTCCGATGATTAAGTCAGTCCTTAGATCAAAAAATGTAAAATATAATAAGGAAAATATTTCTTTTAGAGTGGGGTAAGGTTTGAGTATGAGAATAAGTGGATAAGAGAAAGAATTATCCCTTCACATACCTTTGTATTCTTCAGTATTTATAGATGTACATGTAACTGGCCAAAGTGGTTTGAAACACCCAATTTAGGGGTGGAAAGTTGATAAATTGTTCAAGTAGCAGTTTGCCGTCCGATGGAGATCCGACAATTGATATAGAAGCAATTGCCAAGATGATGGGCCGCTAGAGTAGGCTTGTGGTCACCGATTGAGGAGTGGTTTCCCACCAGAATGGGAAACCACTTATTTGAATAGAGTCTTGACACATGTAAGCCACGTGTCGTACTATGGATGCCCCTGATTTCTGGGACACATGTCATCTTGTCATTGCTTGACGTGAAACAACATTAACAATATAGTTCTGTTACGGTTGGAAATCATCCGTCAATCCGCGCTCTGAATGACCTGCAATCACAAAGATGAGACAAAGGAGGGGGCGCCTGAGCCCCGGGTACCCTCCGATGCCTAAGTTAGATTCCCAAGGTAAACAGTCAAGAGATAGCAGAAAGCTATCTCCAGTTTAGAAAAAGTGGGACGATGAGTGAGTCTGAGCGTGAGTGTGGGATGAACAATAACGGCTTGTAATTTGTGCGTGCGTAAGTGCGTAAGGCTTACCTTGAGGGGTTGCCCTCTACTTATAGATCGAGAAGAGGCATGAAGGTAGCAGAACTCAGGGAGATAGATCGCCAATAGGATTGCCACGTGTCGCTCTGCGGGACACTCATGTGTAGGGGTTGCCCTCTACTTATAGATCGGGAAGAAGCATGGAGGCACCAGGACTCAGGGAGATAGATCGCCAATAGGATTGCCACGTGTCGCTCTGCGGGACACTCATGTGGTAGACTCCGAGTAGGAGTCGGAGACCTTAGCCAAGGAAGCTAGGCCGGTCAGCTCTGGGACTGACACGTGTCAATGTGTGAGTGATGGCTGACCGGAATAGTCGGTGTCGTATTAGACTGAGAGAAGGACTCTCCGAAGGTAGCAGAATCTCAATAGGACTCTGGCTCCCAAGACCGAGTAGGATCATAACTCCGTGCGCTACCCGGGAGGCCGGGCACAAGGGAGGCTGTGCGCATGAGAGGCCGAGCGCATGAGAGGCCGAGTGTATGGGAAGCCGAGTGCGAGACACTCCGAGCGCTCAGGCTCCGAAGGCGCACTTGACACGTGTAAGATTTTAAGTGGAGGGATCATTTCCCTCCTAACAGATGCCCCTTGCGCTGTCGGATGCAGCAAATTCGGCAGTGCAATAAGTTTAAACTGTTGAGAAAACCCGCGTCGTATGAGGTCGATTGCCAGATTGATGGATGCATTGAATGACTCAGGGTATTCCCGAGAAGAGGCGGTTAAGCTCCGTCTGCACGATTGATTGAGGCACGGGGCTCGAGGAGTTAATCTCGATTTATGCGAGAGTGCTTGACCGTCGATCTCCCAACTTGACGCGGATCGATCCATGATCCAACGGACACCGAGTGGCGGTGCGCCTCGAGAACGAGTGCCATTAAATGCTACTCGTCTTCGAATCGACCGAGTGCATCGGACGACTGAGACTGAAGTTCACATGGATTGTCATACTAATCTGACTGTCCACAGGAGGGGGAGAGCCTCGAGAAGAAGCGCCATCATTGCGCATGTCAGCCCGTCACGTCGCGTTCGGTGCGGCAGACGACAACCAATGGAGCTGAAACGCGTGTCCGGAACCCGAAGAGACAGTTCTCAGTCACTTGTCCTATAAATACTTTCCCACTTCATTCATTCGACCATTTGCTTCAACTGTAATCGGAGTTCTATCAGAGCACTCGGAGCCCAGTCGATCTTTGTTTTCGAGCTTCCATTCGTGCATTCGGTCACCTATCTTGAAACCAGTAAGTCTTCTAATAGTTTCCATTTCAGTTCATGCTTAGTAGCTTTTCTTCTAATAGCATCACGTCTTCCGGTATGGTGAGAGTGATCAGAAGAATGACCCGGTCCCAAATTTCTTCTTCTTCTGGTGAATTATCTTCCTCTTTGGGAGGATGTTTCGCTGAATCTAGGGCCTCCGGCTCGGAGGAATTCGAGAAAGGTTCCTCTGAGGCGGAAGAATGCGGTCATCCCGCGGGCCCTCTGCCCCAACGGCCTTCCCGCTAGAGGGGTGGCCGACCACCGGTAGATGCATTCGGCACCGTTCCAGCCTAGCAGGTGCCGAGTAAAATCAAAACCGAGGCGGCTTTGTCATCGATCTACCAGGCATACCAGCTCGAAGAGCCCATGACAAATGTCCGCGCTCGGCTCCCTACCTACGATGAACGGGCCTGCACCGTGATTACGTCGGAGATCTGTGTGTACGAACACACTCTGAAATCAGGGTTCAGGTTCCCTCTCTACCCTTTAGTTGTAGAAATTCTTCAGACATACTGCATCGCCCCCTCCCAACTTGCTCCGAATGGGTGGCGGTGCATCTTTGCTTTCATTATGTTTGTCCGCCGACTGGGTGAGACTCCGACCGTGAACCTGTTCCGGTCGGTCTTTCAGTTGGTTAGTCTGAACGAAGTCCAAGCTATGACCGGATCGTACTTCTTTTGCCAAAGGGGCGGGAAGAAGCTCCTGGCTATCTCCCAGAAACCTTCCTCCATCCACGGGTGGAAGAATAAGTTCTTCTTCGTGGGCCCTCCCGCGGGCGGTCCGCCTTTCCCTCTGTCGAACGTCTGGTTGGTGGTCGACGCCACAGGGTTCAACAAAGTTCCCTTTCTGACGACGGATGAGAGAAAGATCCAACGCAAGATGATGACCGGGGAGACGGTTCGTCTGTCCGATCTTGCGGATCCCGCGCAATTGGCCGAGCACGGTCTACTGGGTGAGTAATAGTTTTAGGGCTTGATTATGCACTGCTATTTTCAATTTATGTTACTGACCATTCTCTCATTGCAGTGAACTTCAGGGACGACAAGATTGTTGCCCGGATAATGGCCAAGCGGAAGGCCGAGACCGAGAAGGGAGTTCAGCCCGGTAGCAGCCAGGCGGGATCGAAAGTTTAACCTGCCAGCGGCTAGGCAGGTTCTCACCCTCAGAAGGGGCCAGTGGCCACGACGGAGGCCAAGGGTAAGGGGCCCATGCCCGAGGAGCCACCAAAGAAAAAGATAAAGTCGACCGCCGAGCTCCCGACCAATATATACAAGAAGAGGCCGACTCCTCGGCTCGGCGGTGGAGAGGAGAGAACTGCGGAGGCTGCGGCGAAGGAAGTTCAGCCCGCCCGAGGGGGTGCGATGGAAGTCCAGCCCCTGCAGACGGTCGTCCCTTCGACAGCCGAGACCAAGGGCGCTGCAACGTCTTCGGCCAAGGGGGCTACCGACAGCCTCAAGGTCGTTGATTTGACCGGGGCCCCCGGGGCCACTAGGGAGGAAGCCGAGGGTACAGCTCGCCAGCTGGGCGAGAAGCAAATGGTTCCGACAACGGCCTTCAACCCCGCGCTCAAGCTGAGGCCTTCGGACTCGGTCTTCAGGAGCCAGAGGGCGCCAGGATCATTGTCACGGAGGGGTGCCTGCCGGAGGACATCAAGTTTACGTTCGACATGCCCAACGAGGATGTCTACTCCCGGGGGTTCACTGCCTGCGCCCAGGTAATGATCGGCGCTTGTTTATCATTTTTGTCTTGTGTTTCCATATGTACTGATCGACTGCTATCTTTGTTGTCTTTGGTGCAGGCTGCCAACCTTTTCGCCGAGCTCAACGAACGAGCGTGCCGCACGTTCTTTGACTTGGACGAGAAGGAGGTTCTAAAAATTTTCTTGCGCGAGGCTTTGCAGGCCACCGAGGAGAACTTGGCAAACAAATCCTCGGAGGTTGAGGGTCTCATTAAGGAGAAGGCCACCCTCCGGACGTCCCTGACCAAGGCCGAGGCCGATTTTGATGAGGAGCGCAAGAAGGTGCTAGCCACTGAAGAGAGGCTCCGGTCTTTCGAGGACAGACGGAAGAAGGCCGAGGAGGACCTGTAGGCTGAGGTGCAGGCGAGGTTGAAGCTGGAGGAGCGTCTGCAGAAGTCTGAGGACGAGGCTCGGACTGCCAGGGAGGCACTCGTCAAGGCCGAGGAGGACTACCAAGCGGGGTTGGCTCGAGCTGTCGACGAATACAAGTCATCGGCCCAGTTCGATGACGACGTTGATGAGGCGGCCTGCGGCTACTTTGAGAGGGGTGTGATGTACCTGAGGGAGCAGCTGAGGGATAAGGGGGCCCTCAAGATAAACTGGTCGACAATTCCGATTGTCGCCCAAATTGACGGATTAGGGGCCTCGGCATCCGGGGAAACTCTGCCCGCCACTGAGGAAGGTTTGGCGGAGCCGGCTATGGCTATAGAGGCTGCCCCTGCGCCCGAGGACGACCTTCCCCCCTACGAAGTGCCGCAGACTCCACTGGTGGAGTTCCCCGAACTTGCGCTGCCCACCGAGGATCTGGCAGACTCGGCAGCTGCGACCGCCGAGGAGAAGAAGCTTTCATTGTAAACTTGTATATATATATTTTTTTTCTTTGTATATCTGTAATATTGCCATTCTAGGGCTGTCATTAATGAAAATCAATTTTGTCTATATTTTTCTTCCATTGTGTCTTACTCTGCCCTCGGTAGGCCAAAATTAAGTAGCTAAGGCCGAATAGCTTATAATAATTAGTTGACTTCACGACTTCGAATCCGGTAATAATTAGGAAACTTCCCGACTCCGATTCCGGCTGCGTAGTATTTTGTTTCGACTGCCTTCCTACCCCGGAAGTGTCATCGGCTTGGTATGAAGGCTAGCCGAGGGCACTTAGGTGTATCTAGGAGGCGAGGTGCTTGGGGGATGAGCATGGTTGCCCCAGTCTGGCTTTGGACGTCCGATTGCGTTTTGGGTAGGCCTGGGCATGGTCTTTATGTTACTATGGTCAGCTTGTGGACCATGGTAAAAGCTGTTATTCATTCTGCCTGGTCTGCTTGTGGACCATGGTCGGAGGGTACGAGTGATCCTCATGCTACCTTGGTCTGCTCGTGGACCTTGGTAGGAAGTTATGAGTATGACCTTCATGCGACCGTGGTCTGCTTGTGGACCAGGGTCGGAAGGTACGAGTATGGTCTTCAAGCTACCTTGGTCTGTTCGTTGACCTTGGTAGGAAGTTGAGTTGACCTTCATGCGACCGTGGTCTGCTTGTGGACCAGGGTCAAAAGGTACGAGTATGGTCTTCAAGCTACCTTGGTCTGCTCGTGGACCTTGGTAGGAAGTTGAGTGTAACCTTCATGCGACCGTGGTCTGCTTGTGGACCAGGGTCGGAAGGTACGAGTATGGTCTTCAAGTTACCTTGGTCTGCTTGTGGACCGTGGTAGGAAGATATGAGTGTGGCCTTCATGCGACTGTGGTCTGCTTGTGGACCAGGGTCGGAAGGTACGAGTATGGTCTTCATGCTACCTTGGTCTGCTTGTGGACCGTGGTAGGAAGTTGCGAGTATGGTCTTCATGCTACCTTGGTCTGCTCGTGGACCTTGGTAGGAAGATATGGGTGTGTCCTTCATACGAGCATGGTCTGCTTGTGGACCATGGTCGGAAGGTACGAATGAGATATATCTATATTTGCAATCGGCTGGGCCAGAATGGACTGGGAAAGATGTGATGTGATGACTGAATGATACTTACTGCCTTGTATTCAAAGAAAATAAACGGATGCCCCTATGGGGTCCGGTATTACAATTGAAATTAAAAAACTGACAAATTTGTAAGACTTCGAACTATTGGTAATATTTCTGAAGGTTGGTGGCGTGCCACGTCCTAGGGATTTCTTCACCTTCCATGGTGGTTAGCTTGTACGAGCCCGGGCGTCCCGTTCTGAGTATGTAATATGGACCTTCCCAGTTTTTGGCCATCTTTCCTTGATTGGTGGGGTCGGAGACTGCAGTCTTTCGGAGGACAAGATCTCCGACCTTAAATTGTTTTAGTTGGACTGTCTTGTCGTAATGACGGGCTGTAGTCTGCTGATAGTTCGCCATTCGGAATGCTACCGATTCGCGCACGTCTTCGAGGTTGTCAAGGTTTGTCCGTAGGTCTTCGGAGTTGGTGTGCTCGTTGAAGTTCAGCATTCGGAAAGTGGGATGGAACACTTCAACGGGGACGACTGCCTCCGTGCCGAAGGCAAGCATGAAGGGCGTCTCCCCAGTGGGTGTTCGGCTGGTCGTCCTATACGACCAGACGATACTGGGTAACATATCCACCCACTTCTCTTTCTGGTCTTCCACCATCTTTTTTAGGCCGCCCAATATTGTTTTGTTGGTGGCCTCGGTCTGGCTGCTTGTCAAACTGCCACGGTGGGCGCCAAACTGTTGCGGTTGGAAATCGCCCGTCAATCCGCGCTCTGAATGACCTGCAATCACAGAGATGAGACAAAGGAGGGGGCGCCTGAGCCCCGGGTACCCTCCGATGCCTAAGTTAGATTCACAAGGTAAACAGTCAAGAGATAGCAGAAAGCTAGCTATCTCCAGTTTAGAAAAAGTGGGACGATGAGTGAGTCTGAGCGTGAGTGTGAGATGAACAATAACGGCTTGTAATTTGTGCGTGCGTAAGTGCATAAGGCTTACCTTGAGGGGTTGCCCTCTACTTATAGATCGAGAAGAGGCATGGAGGCACCAGGACTCAGGGAGATAGATCGCCAATAGGATTGCCACGTGTCGCTCTGCGGGACACTCATGTGTAGGGGTTGCCCTCTACTTATAGATCGGGAAGAGGCATGGAGGCACCAGGACTCAGGGAGATATATCGCCAATAGGATTGCCACGTGTCACTCTGCGGGACACTCATGTGGTAGACTCCGAGTAGGAGTCGGAGACCTTAGCCAAGGAAGCTAGGTCGGTCAGCTCTGGGACTGACACGTGTCAACGTGTGAGTGATGGTCGACCGGAATAGTCGGTGTCGTATCAGACTGAGAGAAGGACTCTCCGGAGGTAGCAGAATCTCAATAGGACTCTGGCTCCCAAGACCGAGTAGGATCATAACTCCATGCGCTACCCGGGAGGCCGGGCACAAGGGAGGCCGTGTGCATGAGAGGCCGAGCGCATGAGAGGCCGAGTGTATGGGAAGCCGAGTGCGAGACACTCCGAGCGCTCAGGCTCCGAAGGCGCACTTGACACGTGTAAGATTTTAAGTGGAGGGATCATTTCCCTCCTAACAAGTTCCATTCGCCTTTTCCAAAAATCCTTATGTTTTTTAATCAACATTGTCCCAGCATCACGAATTTTTGCAAATGAATCAAACCTGTGTAAGGGAATCCATCATTTGGGATTGCCAAGAAAATGCGAGATATGGTTTCAAAACTAATATGTGGGATGTGCATCTTTTGGGTGATTTTGTCTCATGGGTCTAGTTTAAGGTCTCTGTTGATCAGCATGTCGAAAGAGGAGCCTTAAATCTCACTCTGCTCCTTTCTCTTATCTGATTATTCTGTTTTTGTTGATGGCAATGCCGATGATGAAGACTTGAGTCACTTTCAATTAAATGGGATATAACCAAAGCTGTTAATCTTTGTACATCTTTTTTTCTTCTATTATTGTTTGATCTTTAGCCAAATGAAACAAGTCAAGGAAGTTGTCAATGATTGAAGCATCTTTACCTTAACCGAAAAAAGAAGAAGCATCTTTACCAAAAAAAAAGAAAAAAGAAAATGGAAGCATCTCTTAAGTGTCAATGAAAGAATAAAAAGAAAAGTGCCAATTATGATTGTGTATATTTGTTTAAAAAAATAATTAAAATTTTTTTATCCAATGACATCGATAAATAAAATATGGGTAAAAGACAGTTACCTCCTCTGTAACTTATTTTATTGACCGTTGACCTCCAAAAGTTTCAAAAAAGACAGTTACTTTCCTTAAATAACTATTAAAATCCAAATATGGATAAAAGGTGCTTATAGAGAAAATATGGATAACAACGAGCTGCAACAACCATCCCACGGTGTCCATATCCTAAAACTCAGTCATGGCATTTAACAATAAATATATACGGAAAAGGGTAAAAAAAAAAAAAAAGGAAAAAAAAGAAGAAGCAAAGACCCGAAATAGAACCAAAACAATAAGAACAATTGCAAGAAGTCGGAGCACGTTCATGGCTTCGTTACTAGAAGTCATTCACAACCATGGAGAAAATTATCAGAGAGAAAAGAAGCGGATTGCTTGGTTCATTTGAAGAGATTCTCATAGAAATCATAGGTAGAGAAGAGTTCACTCTCAAGAAGAACGATTGTTGATTCTCCAAGAGAGACACAAAAACGAATACGCAGAGGAATACAAGAGAAGATGCAAGAGTCTAGGGTTTTGTCTCACAAGCAAGTCGCAGAGAGGAGAAGAAAGTTGAGTCATTTTGTTTTTCAAAATGTCGAGAGTCGAGAGGTGACAGTCCACAATGGGTTTTAATTTTACTTAGTTTTACGTACTGTTGGGAAATAAAATGGGAAGGTTAGGGTTCAAAGTAATTAAAATTTATAATACGTCTGTAAATTTTTTTTCTGGAGAACCAAACATAAAAAATATTCGTCTTATAAAATATATTTCACTTCTTTTTAAAACATTTTCTTTTCCCGGCAACCAAACAAAGCCAAAAATAAGTTTGATATAAGTAAAATAAATTTTATATTTAATAAATGGGACATGCATCGATCTTTTGGGGGCCTTTGTCTTATGTGTCTAGTTTAGGATCTCTGTTGATGGCATATCGAAGGTGGAGCCTTAAATCTCACTCTGCCGCTTATTATTTTGGTTTTTGTTGATAACAATGTCGAAGATGAAGACTTGGGTCATTTTTAAGTAACATGGGATATACCCAAGTTGTTAATCTTTGTACATCCTTTTTTCCTTTTATTAATATATTCTTGTTGATCTTTAGCCAAACGAGATGTGTCAACGAAGTTGTCCATGATTGAAGCATCTCGTAAGTGTCAATGAAGGAATGAAAAAAAAATAAAAAAAATCAAGTGGCAATTATGATTGTGTATATTTATTAAAAAATAATTAAAAGTTTTTTATCCAATGACATCGATAAATATAATATAGGCAAACCCTTCATGTAACTATATATGCTTTGCAGTCCAACACAGCAACCATCTCACAGTAAGATTCACATCTTCTTCTCTCAATGGTTTTAGGAGGACGGAGATATCCCCGTCGGATGGTTGACACGTGGCTTTTGGGAGAATCCCAGCCACACGTCCGAGCAGACACCTCTTGTCGGCTCAGCTTGTTGATTCAGACGTGTGACTTAGATTCTCCCGAGAGTCACTTGTCGGCCATCCGACGGGGGCATCCCCGTCCTCCTAGAACCATTGGGAAGAGAGGATGTGGATCCTCCCACAATATTCCTATCCAAAAACTCAATTATGGCATATATATATATATATATATATATATATATATATATATATATATATATATATATATATATATATATATATATGTGTGTGTGTGTGTGTGTGTGTGTGTGTGTGTGTGTGTGTGTGTGTGTGTGTGTGTGTGACCAAAACAAGAAGAACGATTACAAGAAATCGGAGCACCTTAATGGCTTCGTTACCATAAATTGTTCTCAAACAAAGAAAGTGTGTGTGTGTGACCAAAACAAGAAGAACAATTACAAGAAATCGGAGCACCTTAATGGCTTTGTTACCATAAATTGTTCTCAAACAAAGAAAAAGTGGATTGCTTTTGTGTGTGTGTGTGACCAAAACAAGAAGAATGATTACAAGAAATTGGAGCACCTTAATGGTTTCGTTACCATAAATTGTTCTCAAACAAAGAAAAAGTGGATTGCTTGCTTCACCAGAAAAGATGCCGAGAATAGCCAGGAGAAAACCCCCTCTCAGAGAACAATTGTTGATTCTTCAAGAGAAACATAGAAACAAAAACACGGAGGAATATAGAAGAAGATGCAACAAAAGTCTAGGTTTTGCCTCATAAGCAAGTCACCGAGAAGAAAAAAAGAGAGTAGAGTCTTTTTGTTTTTCAAAATGTCGAGAGTTGAGAGTCCACAACGGGTTCCAATTTTACTTCGTTTTACGGTCAGGAAATAAAATGGGAAAGTTGGGTTCAAAGTAATATTTATAATACAGTGTAGGTTTTTTTTTTTTTTTTTTTTTTGGGGACAACGAAATGTAAAAAATATTTCTCTTGTACAATATATTTCATTTTCTTTTAAAATATTTCCTTTTTCTTGGAAACCAAACACAGCCAAAAATAAGTTTCACAAAAATAAAATAAATTTTATATTTAATAGGTTTTATTATTAAATATGATAACAAATTTAAATAATTTATTCAATCATATTATGTTATAGTTATTAAAATTTAATAGTTATTAAAATTTATTAATAAAATTTAATAGTTATTAAAATTTACTTCTCTTTAAATTCCTTGCAACCAAACTGATATGGTATGAGTTTGAGACAGTAGTCACAGTTTATTCATTATTGTGTCCATATGGTATCAAGAAAAGAATACCAAGGATTTACTCCTCACACCAGATTGGTCTAACTCTGATGGATCCGGTTCAGTGTATTGGTTTAAATTTAAAACCTATCACTTGCTGGAAATTAAGTGGAAACATCCAATAACAATTAAGAAGATTCTTACAAAATTATATCTGCTTTTCGTGTCTATCGAAAGCAATAGACCCGCGCTCTTTTGTGGTTTTTCCTCAACTCTCTCTGCATTATATTGCATTATATTGTCGTCATTAATTGGTCAAACTAGGCTCTTATATCCTTCGCCCCTATTATTCACATTTTTTTTAATATTATTTTTCTCTTTAAAATAATTAAATTAAAATATTGAATTATGAGAAGAGTTAGGTTCTCTTTAGTATATATTATAGAATTAATTATATAATTTATTATGACATAAGTAGTTGTTTGATATGATTTATTGTATTCATTTATATTTAAAATAAATTGATACAATTAAAAATCTACAAATATATTAGAAAGTGTTTGTCATTATTGTGATAATTTATTATTACTTTTTTTTATATCCAATGGTATTAAACGATTATTATTTATGAGTCATAATTTATTCTCATAAATTATTAAATTATTTATAAAAAATTATTATAAATAACTCATAAACATAAATATAAACTATACAAAGAGAGCCTTAATGATACCGTTAACTAAGACATTATTCATCCTTTACAATAATAGTTTGTTTTAATTTTTTTTTTTTTTATTTTTTGTGTGTATCCTCTCCTCCACCTAACTAAGCATTAATGCTTTGGTTGGCCATCACCAGTCACCATTGAACTGTAGGGTTGCAACAGGACCGGGTTTCTTAAAACCCCAACCCCAACCTTGACTACCTACACTCAACCCTAACCCAGCACAACCCTGCCAGGGTCAGAAATTATTCAACCCTAACCCTGACCCTGACAGGGTTGGGTTGGGTTAGTTTGACCCTAACTGATCTGATTCAAGTACTGAACCCCTTCAGTCTGCTTTCAAAACAAATTCTTAAGAGGAAAAAGAAAGAAAGTTTTATCATACAATTTATTTTCATTGTACAACCAATATGACCAATATGCTATAAGAAGTAGAAATTTCCCTACAAACCTGAAAACTCATGAAGAACATAACAATTTTTAACTGAACATATAGAATCAGAATGCCCTAAATCCATTGAAGAGTAATAAAGTTACAAACTAAATTGATTTTTTGGTTGGGGGGGAATAATCAGGGGGATGAAAAGAGGAAATAAAAAGAACAAAGATAGAAAGGTGGACGGAAGAGAGGCATGTTGTAATTTTAATGTTTTGGATTTATTAGATTCAAAATATTATTTAATTTTTTTTTATGTGGTATTGAAAATGTATGTCTCTTCCTAATAGGTACATTTACAAGATGTGTTAAAGGGGTATCTCTTCTTCTCCTATATATAGAGAGAAGGTTTAATCCATAAAAAAGATGATGATGAAACTTGGTTTTGACAATCCCATACTTTTTCATTTTTGATCTCTACCTATTGAGCATAGCCTTCTGAATTTCTGAGTAAACCATGAAAGTAAGTGCAACACTTTTCGATTTTGATGGTTCTTTTATCTTGGAAATCGATTCGCATTGAACCTGGTTTGCGCCATAGGGGACGATTACGATTTTAAGGAGAGTAGTCTTGACTATGACTCAACCCTACAATTCATTTGTCGCATATGACATATCAATTTAACAGTGGTTTCGATGCATATTTTGGTAAGTTCATGGAGATTTACATGGATTATTTGAGTAAGTTAATTTTCAATTATTTATATTTCTATATCTCATGTTCATTTCAAAATTGAGATGAAATTTTTGATGCATATTTTACAACAATTCTTAAAATCGTAATAATTGAAATCATAGGAATATTATTTTTTACGGTACTCCCAAATATCTAATACCTGTATAAAGGCTTAAGACCTGAGTACCTAACATATTTCATGTTATGTGGAGATTTTATTTTATTGTTTGGATAAAGAGATTCTTTCTTTTAAAAAACTCGAAATTATGGGATGAATAATGGCCAATCATAATTGAAAGGCACTTACACCATTGTTGTAGTTTTGTTTTTAATGCTATCACTGGATACTGTTACAACGGATGCCAAGGCATCTCTTCTTGACTCTAGTAACCACCGCCCAATGATCACCGCAGAAACAAGTACTGCCGCTGGATTCATTGTTGAATAAGTTGATCAGTTATCACCATTTTCGTTTGACCCTCCTCTATTGACGAGTCAGTCGGCTATGGCCTTGGCCGAGATAGAAAAGTCGCATTCGGTCTCCGATGGAGGAGTTCTGACTTGATAATTTGAAGTTGTAGAGGCAGTTGGAGGTGGTTATAGTTGAAATTTGAAACCCCTGTTTCTAGGTGATTAGAGAGAGAAGGGGGAAAGCATGGAGTCCAATGTTACTCCTTTCTTGATTCCCATGCATCATTTCAATAGCAAATCCCACAGTAGTTTGTTTACTCCATCTTCAGGTGGTGGAATTTATTGATAAAATATATCTATTATATTGATGCTTTGGCAGTGAACAATACAAATACAAAACGTCGTTGAGAAGTAGGAACAAGGATCATTGCCTCTGGTTGGGTGATGTCCCTTGTAGACCGTGCCTTTTTTTTTTTTTTTTTACTGAAACCTGTCTTGGTTTTGCATCTCCAACCTGGAGAGAGAGTAGAAACAGAAGAGCGTAAAAGGAACTGCGTGGTTTTCTTGGACAGTCATGATTTCAGGCTAAGCCAAGTTTATGAAACTTACATCTGCTAACTATCTTTTACTGCCATGCCTGTCAAAAGTGTAATCTCATGGGATGCAGTGTAATCTCATGGGATGCACTGATTCGGGGTAAGTGTGCGCTAATGAAGCCACTCTAATCAGCCTTTCAAGGATGGACAAGTATCATTACTAATTCACACCTCTAGGGATACGGCACCAAGTGGTAATGGCGTTTAGAGGTGTAAAGGGGTTATTTTATAGAAACGACTTTTTAATATTTTTTTTCATGATTAAAAGTTGTCTTTATTTTACTTGTGTTGACTCTATACATCTGTTGATATTGCTGCCAGAAACAGGGTGAAGTTTACAATTATTAAACATGTCAGGTTATGATGTTTTGAAACTATACGTCGACGTGAGTTGGTCCTGGCTTGTATTCACTATTTTGGTTAACTAAGAAATGCTTATTAAATTTTTTTTTTTAATGGTTTGAATATTGGGTGGATATAGATAACTCCAAGTGTTAGCAAGTTATGCATGCCTTAAAGGAAATTTGATTAATCCAGTCGGTTGTCAAATTTCAGACAAGAGTAATTTTTGTTAGGATAAAAATCTATTAATTTATATGGTTGTATATACGGTGATACACGGGAATAATATATGATGTTCTGATCTTATTTTGAAAAAATTATATTGTTGAATGTTATTTTTTGACTTTGAAATAGAAAGTGCATGGATAATGATAAATGGTAGTGTACACCATAGTATACTTTGAGCACCTATACGATTGAGTATGATCACTTAGAAATGTAGGGATTTTGTAAGAGTGTAAATTTTACATGCTATATCCCCTTTTTAAAGAAATGATGAATGTCAAGTAGAATGATTAATTTTTACTCGAAAAATTGTTATGATACTATGACGGAATCTAGAAGAGAAACTTAGATTTGAAAACGTTACCTTGGTACAAAGGTGGTTTGTTTAAAAAATAAATGATATATGACATACTCAGAGTACTTAGAAAGTCGAGTATAGTGAATCCCAAAATTGTGGGGTTTCTGTACGTTTGCACTTTTGCATGGTGAATTTCTTTGTAAAGAGATAAATAAAGTAAAGTAGAACAATGAACCTTTACTTGAGAAAGTGATAATGGAATCTAGAAAACAAGCCTAGATTCAGAAAGGTCACCTTGGTTCAAAAGGTGATGACCATGGTGGTGATAAGATTCATTGAATCGAAAAGATAATACCAGTGGCATTGGTTCCACCATGGAAAGGTTTTTATGCCTATAGAAAGCCAGGATAAGGGTCAAATGGCTAAAAACCTCGATGACAGATATATGGTAAATCCTAAGTCGATTATGCTACTGTAAGTAGCATGAATCGTTTATATATATGTGTCTAAAGACTTATAAGACATTTATGTCTTAATTGATTGTACATATATCTAGAGAGGCTAAGGAGGTCTTGCACGCTTCAAGACATGTAAAACTAACTAGTACTAGTACTTAGTCTCTGACCACTAATGTGGTATTCATCTAAAGGAATAAGCATTCTAAAGCCTGTGACATAAGTCATGTGATGGACACCCAATCTATGTGAAGAAGAATTTTCCTGAATTAGGTTCAAAGGGTAAAAACGAAGTCACCAGATGACTTGATTTAGTATTACTAAAATTGGCTTATTCTGGTTAGATGGGAAAGTAGTACCGCCACAATGAAAATACGATGAGATTTAGACTCTTAATCAAGCCGGCTCTCATGAAATATGGGGGTGTATTAACTGTGGTGTACACTATGAGCTGACCTAAGTGGATATAGAAGGTGGAGACCACTTACTGATGAAAATTTAAAGGCGAATTCTCTAAACATCTATGAATCTGAGATGGGGACATGGCACGTGTAAAATGTCCATTCAAAAGGATAAAAGAGATATCATGAACGTCTACTGGTAGGATTTAGATGGTGGGCTAGTCGGCTACACCAATGAGGAAAGGTTCAAGAAGTCTGACTTCACCCGTACTCTGTAGCGTAATCCATTAGACCTAGTGTAGGTTCAAGTCCAAAAGACACCTGCAATGATGGGTCCTACTATGTTTAATATGCTCAATGAGATATTTTAAATATTTTAAATCTGTGGGGGATTGTTGTAATTTTAATGTTTTGGATTTATTAGATTCAAAATATTATTTTATTATTTTTTATGTGGTATTGAAAATGTGTGTCTCTTCCTAATAGACACTTTTATAAGATGTGTTAAAAGGGGTATGTCTCTTTCTAATAGGTACCTAAATGACTAATAGGTGTGACTATTGGTGACATGTCTAAATGGTCAATAAACATGTCTGTTTGTAGAGACATGATATTTGGATACACTCTTTGAAGACAACCATTGGTGGTGTCTTTTCTTCTCCTATATATAGCGAGAAGGTTTAACCCATAAAAAAGATGATGATGAAACTTGGTTTTGACAATCCCATTATTTATCATTTTTGATCTCTACATATTGAGCATAGCCTTCTGAATCTTTGAGTAAACCATGAAAGTAAGTGACACATTTTTCGATTTTGAGGATTGTTTTATTTTGGAAATCGATTCACATGGAATACGGTTTGCGCCATAGGGGGCGATTACGATTTTTAAGAAGAGTAGTCTTGACTATGACTCAACCCTATCGTTCGTTTGTCGCATGTGACATGTCATTTTAATGGTCGTTTCGATGCATATTTTGATGAGTTCATAGACATTTACATGGAGTATTTGAGTAAGTTAATTTTTAATTATTTATATTTCTATATCTCATGTTCATTTCAAAATTGAGATGAAATTTTTGGTGCATATTTTACAATAATTACCTGGGAAGCACCTGCCAATGATGCATAAAATACAAATAAGAGATTTGCGAACTAAGAGAGAGAAAGAGAGAGAGAGAGGCGGTGATGAACTCACTTGGAGCTAGAACGAAGGGTAAATTCCATGAAAACCTATGGAGAATGAAATGGGAAGGGATTGAACACCAAAATCAGGCGAGACAGGTGAGGCCGTAAGGGTGTGAGTGAGAGTCGAGAGAGCAAGGTGCCGGTGAGGCCGTGAGTCGCCGCTGAGAGTGAGGGTGTGAGTGGGAATCGAGGCCGTGAATCAGAATGCCCTAAATCCGTTGGAGAAATATATATATGGCCGGACCGGGCTCAACCCAGGGGGTCAACCCTAACCCAGCCCAATCCTACCAGGGTTCATAAAAAATTAAGCCCTTACCCAGCCCTGTTAGGGTTCGGGCTGGGTTCAACCCTGCCAGGGTTCAGGACGGGTTTGGGAGGGTTTGGATCGTCAGGATAAAACTTGCACCCCTACTGCATTGCAAGTGCTTTCCTTACTTGAAAATATGCTTACTATCTCTCAAATATTCTATGACTTCTCTCTCTGCCTCATTTGATTAGTTACTTTCGTCCTCATTGGTTAGCATAAAGATTGAGGTTCAAATCTTATTTAGTCGTTGGAGAGACTCGAGCTGTGATCCAACGATTGAAGGGATTGGACAACGTTCAACAGGAAAAGATCTTTTTCCAATAAATATTAGTTCTAAAAACACTTGTATGGTAATTAATTAATTAACAAGCAAGCACCTGTACTTGTATCCTCATAGAATTCCATATCACCATCCAAATATATTGATCCCACAATTTAGAAATGAATTCCATACCACAATGATGATGATGGGATCTCAAAGATAATGCATATATATATATGCAAGTGATCCGAACATAAGGAAAACTAGGGGAGCTTGGATCGTCTTCCTACCTAATGAGGACTTCCCCACAACCCCAATATGCTTAATTACTATTTCTCAATTACTCTCTGACGTATACTCTCTTTCTCTGCCTCGTTTGATTAAATACTTTAGTCCTAATTTTTTTTTTTGGTAGACTTTAGTCCTAATTGGTTAGCATAAAAATCAGGTCGAAAGATTGGACAATAGAAAAAAGATTTTTTTTCTCACAAACCGCTGTTCAAAAAAATACTTGCACGTGGTTTTGATTAATTTGCTATGGGAATAAATTCCAAATTTTCGGATGTCCTCTCCGGGAGAGACACCAGCTCCGGTGGGCCATTTGGATCAGTATATTTTTCCCGGCAATAAATGATGAGACGAAAATAAATTAATATTATATCATAGTGTTTTTCAGGTGGACCGATGTAATAACCCTTCAGAAGGGTACAACGATTGCCAATTGTTGTGGAACCTGCTTTTTAAAGTTGGAATTATGAAAGTAAGTCAAGCAAAGGAATTTTATATAAGAGAAATACTCATAAAGATAAACCCAAACCAATATAAGATTCCTTTTGTCTGGAGCCTTTGATTATCTTTTCTAAAAGGGGGTCCACTTAGATATTAAATGACTAAATTACCCTCAAAACCGGCAACGCCATTAATCTTTCTAGGTCATTTCGATGTCTTCGAGGTTGGTTCATTACATATATCTTCTATGGAATTTTATCGTTTTTCATATTTAATGGGTTTCGTATAAGTTCAGATCACTTGCATGTATATGTACTTTTTATGAGATTTTATCACTATCGATGTAGTATGCAACCCACTTCTAAAGTGTGGAACTTATTGAATATGAAAGATGATAAGATCAAGATGATAAGATCAAGGCTGCAAGCATATGCTGGTGAACCTGTACAGTCTATGTCTTACCCGAAAAAAAAAAAAAAAAAAAAATCTGTCGAGTCTATGGAATTTTTTTTTTCTTTCGTGAAAGAGTCTATGGATTCACCACCATATATATTTATATATAAGAGCTGTAAGAGCGCTTATCAGCAGCTAGCTTCATCTTTCTTGACACTTCAATTGAAATCTTAGAGAGAGAGAGAGAGAGAGAGAGAGAGAGAGAGAGAATGGAAGGGGAGAGAAGGAGGAAGATCATGGTTGCCCTGGAATACGATGAAGAAAGCATCCATGCCCTGGAATGGGTCATGACTTATATCATAATTCCTGCAACGATTGATTCAGTAGTGTCAGATCATCTAGTGATTCTATTCGTCGCTCCTAAAGCTCCCTGGACTGAAACAATTATAGGAAAAGGTTAGTTCTTCTTCTTCTTCTTCTTATTTTTGTTTCTGGGGAATATTTTTTCTTTTATCAATTATTCAGAGATTAATTAATTAAACTGTAGACTCTTCAATCACAAGCCTGTCCTTGAGTGATGGTTATGAGCATAAACGGATTCAGATGGCCCTTGGGGTTGTTGAACGCGTCAGAAATATGTGTGAGAAACATAACGTAAGTTGAACTGGAACCCATGAATCAGTGAATTTAATAGTGGTTTAAGGATGAATCAACTCTGCAAGTTTTTGCTAATAATTAAAATTGCTATATATTCAGATATCATATGAAATGAAGACCATGGTTGGAGAAGCTAAAGCAGTGATATGCAAGGCTGCTAACACACTTGGGGTGGATCTCTTGACTGTCGGCAACCATGACTATGGTGAAGGCAAAAGGTACAACCTCTCTCTCTCTCTCTCTTCTGTATTAATTTGAAGTTCGAACTCAAGAACAAGGCTTCTTGTTGGGAGTTTAGTTCCGAACCAACCATCATATTGTCTATATAATTCCCCCCTTTTACACATGGGAGTCCCTCTATTACTTATCCTTTCGAATTTTTGGGATGAAAATGTCATAGAATAGTTCACTTTGGAATTCAATCATCGTCAATATTTAATGAGTCCCACACTCTAGAGGTGGGTCACATATTACATCGACAGTGATAAGATCCTATGGAAAGTACATGTACATGTAGATGATCTTAAATCAAAATTTTATATAATATCATAATGGATATTTATCTCCATGTATTACGTATTACCGTACATGCAAAGGAAAGTTGGGTTACAACTCTTTTAAACAACCGGGAATCCTTCTGTTTATCAGTTCAAACTTTTGGGAGGAATACTTTATATTATTTTCACTTCTCAACTAATAGAGAGAGTTTGAGAGATGTCTCAGCCAAGTTGGCCAAAACCCCCAACTCCTATACCTTCACCTAAGGGTGTAAATTTTGAACAGAACCAAGAAATCAAAACCAAAATTGGCCAGAAAAAAATCGAGTCAAACCAAAACAAATCTGTTCGGTTTTGATTTTACACATTATTAAATGGTTTGATTGTGGTTTATAATTGTTAAATCATCGGTTAATCAATAAAAAATCGATAAATAAAAATAATATAGAGAATCGAGTAAAACCAGTTACCTATTAACTACCTAACGCTATATGTATAATATTTTACGACTAACTTTTAAACTGTGGGAGAAATTTTCCTTTGGTAATGAATGATCAAGCACCATTCTCAAGTTCTTGTTCTCATGACTTTAAGGACCAGGTGACCACCCTTATTAATAAGGTTTGTTACTTTATAATTAACAAACCACTTGATCGTTAACCATAACGAACCACATAAGAACCATTTATGAACCGATTAATTGAAACCAACTAATCAATTGCTAATCAGTTAACTTTTGATTCAAAAAATAAGAATCAAATATATAACAATCTTGAACCAAACCAAATCAATATCGAACCATTAAACCATTTATGGACCGATTTACACCTTAATTACCCTCACCAACACGCAATCCAGATTTTTTTTTGGGGGTAAGAATTGGAGACTTAGGTAAACGAAAGAGACTTTGTGGGCATAACTACAAACTTTTCTTATTTTTTTCGTGGTACCTTTCCTTTTGGTGATGGCGATTGAGGACCATTTCTTTGGTAAAGCGATTGCGGACCACACTACATACGAGAGTTTGAGATAAGCTTCTTTATACGTCCTATCTTTTCTGAGCTTTTTGAAGAGCCAACCTCAGTTGGATAGCCCCTGGATTAATTAGATAAATGTCTATTCAAAATCTAGGTCGCACATGAGCTAATATGGTTTAACTATCATTTTTTCAGCTTCAAACCATGGAGAGAGAGAGAGAGAGAGAGAGAGAGAGAGAGAGAGAGAGAGGGGTGAAGGTGAAGGTGAAGGTAAATGGGTAAAATGGTAACTTTGTTCACCATTAAGGGTAGAATTGTCATATAAAATCTTTAGGTTCAAGTGATGTCAGTAACTAATAGACACCATCAGATGGAGTGGAACTAAGTGTAATCACTTTCTTTGAAATAAGAGAGGTGAGTGTCACTTTGTTTGCTTGTAATTAGATCTAAGTAGAGAGGAAGTAATTTTCCTTATAACTACTAAGGAAGACTAGTGTTAGTAGCAGTAGAACAGTGTTATTGGTGCAGCCTGACCTAGTTTAATCCAAGAAGTATTGTTTCACTCTGCTATGGTATCTGTTGGTTCACCGCTGGCCAGGAAGAGCCCACTCCTCAAGTGAAGCATGATACCAGTTTAATCCAAGAATTATTGTTGTTCACTCTGGCTCCCCGTCCCTACCTTTTTATTTATTTATTTATTTATTTTGTTAGACATAAAAAAACAATGAAGATGAAATAATCCTCTCATTGTTACACCTGAACACAGTGTAACAACAAAACAAAGAACAGACACAGTGGGTATGATGTCATGTGGGCGGTTGCAGCTTGCAGCTTCACGGTTGAGTACTAGAGCTTTAATTGCTGATCATCTTTGTATATTGGCTGGTTAGTTGCAGGTTGTTCTCAACTAGTAGTGTGGCGGATTATTGCCTTCAGTATGCCAAGTGCCCTGTCATGGTCGTGAAAAGAAGACATTAATTACTAATCATATCAGTTCTTCTTGAGGAAGCAACCCCACCCCTTGAAATTGAATGATATGTGACCTTATCAATGTATACCTTAATTAGAAGTTCTAATGCACATTCAAAACGTTAATTGCAAATTCAACTTATATAGTTTTGTTATTAAATATTTCATTTTGGGTGGATCTTGTTATAGCTAAAGTGGTGAAGTGAGAAGTTGTGGATTCGCATTTTCTCTTCCCAATTCCAGCGGCAGTTTTATTCTGATGGTTAATACGTAACTCTCGATGAATCTGAGATTCACGTTCAAACCGAAAAGCCAAGCCGACAGGGGGTGTTGGCTCGAACATAGGTCTCGGATTCACCCGAGAGCCACATGTCGGCCATCTGGATAAGATTACCGCATCCTCCCAGAGGTTCTGGGAGGAGACGATGTGAATCCAGAAGTTGTAACCTTCTTTCGATTATCTGTTGTTTTATTCTAAAGTTTTTAAGTCTCCTATAAAAAAAGGTTATAAAATAATAAAAAAATTTGTTGTAACTAAGAGTAGAGAGAGAGAAGTCTTACTTTTTATGCTTTAGTATAATATCTTTACTCTTTCCATGAAAATAAAATCCAATTATTTCACATATGTACGAGAAAAGTATGCAAAACACTGACATGACTTGAAAATGACATAATACAAAACAATGATACTATTTAAAAATAATATAATAATAAATCACATTCAAATTAATTTTAAAAGATAAGTGCTTCCTTCTCTAACCAAGGTGGTGTATCTTTCAAGTTATTTTTAGTTCGTTTCAAAATAATTTTTTAAAACACTTTTTTACCCATGACTTAAAAGGAAATTTAGGAATTAGACAAGGTGCAATAAAAAAAGTTACAACTAAGTCATTTCAAGTTGCTTTCAATTTATTTATAAAGGGTACATTGTTTTCTAATCAAAGTGGTGAACTAAGAACGGCCTCTAGCATTTCCATTTCGCAATTCAAATTCTGAGCTGGAATTTGTACATTCCTCATAATTTAAAGAGGGAACTTTGTTCTTATTGTTTATATCCCTTGTTTTATTCTTAAAAATTACTCCAAGTCCGGGTATAAAAGGGTTTTCAATAATACTTTGAAAATGACTTGAAGTTTTTTTTGAAACTTGGTTTACCCAATTAAAACTTAGGAATAAAAAGTTATGAATTTCTAGCGATTTCAAAGAGAAAAATAAATGAATAAAAGAAGAGGCTTTAGGTACGGGTGAGTCCACTCGTAGAACTCGTTTATAGCACTAAGAAGTGTTACAAGCCCACTAGCATACCTTAGACTGCTACCATTTGTACCAACTTGTATCCAATGGCTGTAGAAGAAAAGCTACAGATTAAGAAGTGTAAGTTAAGTATCTTAAGAACGCAAAAGGTGAGAGAGGTTTTGAAGGAGGGGGCTTTTAAAAGGAGAGATTTTCTTTTTCTTCGCTTGGATTTGGGAGGAGGCTTTCCTGGTTATCGTTCATCACCAATAGAGGAACAAGGAGTGCAACTGCTGAGGGAGAAGACATGCGGCAGTTTTCTTTTTCTTCAATCAAGTGATTTCTCAAATTCAGACCCTTTCTTCAATACATATGTTTGTTACAAGGGTAACTTGGGTTTGGAATCAACTGTAAAATATATTCTATTTTTTCAATCAAAATCAATGATTCAACGGCCATCTGTTATTTCCACATTTAAAATATCTGATGCTATGATTTATATGGATGTAAGTATTCAGTCGAGAAATTCATGATTTTTTAAAATAGAGAATCCTAGTGCCAATTCCATCCGGTTGACGCTGTTGCAGATAGCTTAGTTATTAGTTTAGTTGTTGAATGATGAAGATGTATATTGTAGAGTGAATATATGTTTACATTTTAAGTAAAACTATGGATTGTACACGTATTAAATACGTACATACTAACGCTGTATGCATTTTATTTAAATGGCTTATTGGTCCCTTTATTGAAGTCTAAATCCGTTTGATACCTGTACGTATCCGTATCCAAATTTTTGCAATACTCGAACTTACTAACTATATGCTTTAGATATGAATTGAGTTAAAATATAAAGGTTTTTATCTGTTTTTTTTTTTTTTTTTTTTTTTTTTTTTTAACTTTAGAATGTGGGTTTATGCATATTAGGTAAGTATATATTTTACATAGGGGTGAATATCTTTGAATTGGTGGAGTGAACTAAACCCTCTCATAATTCAATATTTTATTTTAGAAAAAAAAATTCCTATCCGATGTGTCCTCTTACATGGCATATATATAATGATCTCTCTATCCCTCCTCTTGAATACTTATGCCTAACCACCCATTGGTTCATGTGCTGGTGCAAAATCCACTATGTCAGACAGGAAATCTCTGTCATTTATTTTATTTTGAAGAAGAAAAAAGAAAAAAAAAAACATGTGAGAAGGTATGCCCAACAATGATGACAGAGTCATTTTTCCATTCCCATAGTGATAGCAAATTATCGGGTTGAAATCGTCTCTAATTATTGGAGGTTCCAATCTCCCATCTAGCGATTACGGTTAATCAGGCGCACCTACCGATGTATTGATAGACGCAACTCGTTAACTCCAATTGCTAGATTGGCGATTGAAACCTCCAATAATTGAAGATGAATTGGACTCCAAATTATCATGAAGCATCCGAATTTATGCCATGAAGCTAGTTTAGAACTACTACTGTTTTTTTGGGATGTGAAGTGTGATACTATTTTGAAAGAGTACTGTTTTTAGGATATGAAATACTATTTTGGAAGAGTAGGATGTGATTGGTTTGCTTCATGTCATTGGACTAAGTATTTTATGACTGTTTATGTATGTATCTATGCAATTGGAACTTTCTTTTATCTACAATTAATTATAACTCTATAAAGTGTTCACCAAACAAGATAATATATTTATAAAAAGAGAAAAGAAAAGAAAAGGAACAAGACACACGAGCCCAGTTCAAAATGAGAAAACCCAAACCCGGGCCATAGACGTAGAGTTGGGCTGTGGGCTTGGGTTGGGAATCACAAATCGGACAAGTTGACCCAGCCTAGTCCCTTCGCTGCCTCGGGTTGACCGTTGACCACAGAACATCCTTCAGCCCGCCCAACCTGCCCAAAGTCTAACCCGACCAGAAATGTCACTAAAGGCAAATTTACCATTCGATTACATTCTTGAATTTGTATTCTAGAATTTGGTAAGAGAACGTCGTCTTTTTTGAAATCTATTTTTTTTATCCAATTTTTCATTTTAAGACTAGAATGAAAATATCTCATATTTTAGTCCCATTCTCTTTCTACAGTATATATAATGCATTCCTAGAATAGGAAGGAGGAGAAAATAGTATTGAACTCTTATATGCTAACGGAAAATTAAAAGAAAAATCGGTAATCGATCACGTGGAGGAGAGACAAAAGTATACAATAGCATGTATTTCCTTTTTCGATAATTATTAATATCTAAAAATATTGTGTAGAGGACATCCCCTCGATGGGGATGCTCACCATGGTTGAGATAGGCACAAAATTCGACATTTGGATATCCTGATGGTGATCTCTATTCAACTATCGAATCAACCAGATTAGCTCTCGCATGGCTAGAAATGATTGGCCGTGTAAATAGTCACCTCTCAATCAAGCATTGGTAAGTAAAGCGGAATATCTTCACCTTAGGTTTCGGAGGATTTTTGGATTAAGATCCTCGAACAGTTGGAGGCTATTATCTGGAATTCATCAAATCAGGAGCAGGTTATCTCCCATTGTGGAAGCCAAAGTGCTAATGTGAATAAGATTAGTGTTTTATTTAGTACTATTTTTTTGTTTTGGGGGGGAGGGAGAGAATTTGACAACCTCTATTCTTTTGAATATCAAAATTATCCTCTATATTATGCTTTCCGTGATGATCAATGATTATGCATTAAAGGATTTTAATAACAAAAACATCGTCATCGAATAGGTGACATAAATCCGAACCCATAAAAGACCTACTAGTTTTTTCTGACTCTTCTTTACCCATCTGATCATCCAATTCACACTATCTATATATAGATTGAAGCAGTTCACCTAAATTCCTAAACACCCTTAAAATAAATAAATAAATAAAAGAAAATTTTCAGCTACTATCCAAAAAGTATATAAATCATCAACTACTATCTACAAGTTTTTGACAACATCAATTGCACCCACTTAACTCACAGAAGAAACTTAAAATAGTGAAAGACATTTATACCCTTCTTATTTTAAATTGAAAATTTTAAAATTACTACTTTGACCTTCTTCATCTCCACTGAAATGGAGTATTGACCGACAACGAGTTAGGCTGGCGGTGAGGATGGGAGGCTCTGTTAGCTTGTAAGAAGCCCTGTAAGCTTGCAAGTTCGAAGAAAAGAACACAAATCCAGATAGTAAGAGGGAGGGCTAACTCTTAGATCTTCAACCATTTCTTTCTCTCTTTCTGAATTTCTAGTATGTTCAACCGTCTGCCCAATCACTTCGTCTCCGCTCCTGGAGGTGGACAGCTCACCATGCCCTTTGGTTTAGGAGGTGCACTACTCACCACCTTTGGTATGGTTAAGTTATTCAAGGTAAAAGCAATAGTAACCGAAAAATTAACGGTTGGTGGCATCTTCCCTAACCTTGTGTGGGAACAAAGCATCGACAACATTGGTGACTTGGTTGGTAAAACGTTGCTGTTGGAACGGGTTAGCTTAGAGCTTGATTCAAGTAAGTTATTTGCTAATATATACTTAGATTAAACTACGACTGCATCCACTTACACATACACACACCCTCTCTCTAGATCTCTCTTCGAGCGGCAGAGTTTCCTGCCCTCACAAATTGGATATTTGATGGGATTTTTTGTTAGTTGAATCGGTGGAGCTATTTCCAACCACCGCGCGGGGGGGGGTTGTGTTCGCAATCCAAAGAAATGAAGAAAAATTGAAGCAAAGATTTGTATCAAACCCAAGATCTGAACCAAAGACAAATCTTGAAGAACTAAATCTTGAAGAACTAAGTTGATCCTCAAAGACAAACCGAACCACTGAAGATCGAAGCTCTGAATCGAACCTCGAAGACAAATCGAACCACTGTAGATGGATCAACTCGTGAAGGTCGTCGACTGAGTTCCCCTTCTGTTCCTTCTTTGCTTTGCTTCAATTTATCTTCAGTTACGGATCTTTGCTTCAATCTTGAAGGTCGTTGGACTGACTGATTGGTAGGTTCAATTCTGAAGATAGATTGAGGGAGTCATCCCGATCTTTGCTTCAATCTGTTTCCCCTATAGCAGAGAAAATTCCGGGGTTAGCTTCTTCTTGGAACCCAACATAGTCGGTGACTTGGCGACTCTCCCCTCTTCCTCCTTCTCGGTCAATGCTTTTTAGATTTAGGGCTAGGGCAATAAGGTGCAGGGTAAAATGGTCTTTTACCCTTACACTTAAGGGCAATATTGTCCATAAAAAAATCGATTTGGGCTGACATCATCGTCTAACGGAAGTCTCTTAGCGGACTGGGTCTCTATGATTAACGGTGTGAATATTTGGGGTGGTGTTGATGATGTTAGAAACTTGTGGGTGGTAGTTGATGAATCACATACTTTTTGAGTAGTATGTAAAATTTTTCCATAAATAATTAAATAATTTACATGTTTGTTTTGATGCCAAACTGAAGCAACATTGACATTTCAAACGATATTTTCTATAATGCACAGCCGCAAACCACATAATTTCTTTCAGTTGAACAAAAATATATGGCGACGTTTCAGGAAGATATAAAGCTGACGCAAGCATTTGTACAATTGTATGTCGACGTAGATGACTTATTCCAAATACAAAGATGTAATTAATTGAATATCTTCACCATCTTTCAACCATGAAATATGAGAAGCAGTTTGGGTACTTTTCTAGCAGAAATACCGAATCCAAGTTTGGCTCAGTAAGCTCGTTATTGTTAGATTTTGTTGGAACCTTGGCCAGTGTTGAGCAGTTTTTTGGCAAATTCATTGGCACTTCCAAGTGAGTTGTCATTGTTGGCAACCATGGTTTGCATATGTGTAATCCAGTGACAGTATGGGCAGTCTGGTAATTCTCCAATTCTCTAACATGAAGACAGCACTTGAAGAGGAAAGAAGAGGAAAGAAAAAGAAGAGAGAGAAGGAGGAGAGAGAAAAAAGAGAGAGAAAGTGGGCCATGTGGGTCCCACATGATGTGGCTTGCCACCTTGGAACCAGCCCAGGCCAGCATGGCTGAAGCCCGTGGCAACAAGCCAACAGCAAGGAAGCATGGCCTGCTAGCCACCAGCCAGCCCTACAAGGCCAGCCAACAACAAGCCTCGCAAGGCCAGCCAGCAGCAAGCCTTGCAAGGCCAGCCAGCAGCAAGCCTTACAAGGCCAGCCAGCAGCCAGCCCCACAAGGCCAGCCAGCAGCTAGCCTCGCAAGGCCACCATGCAACCAGCCTCGCAAGGCCAGCACGCAGCCAGCCTCGCGAGACCACCGCGCAATAGCTGGCTCCCACAAGCCAGCAAGGCTCACAGGGCCTAGCCGCGTGCGCGGACCGCAAGGCTTGAACAGTATGTGCTCACCTGTTCGACGTTTTGCCGCAAAGAAATCCAAAAAGAAAAACTCTTTGGAAAAATTAGGATTTACAGAGCAATCTCACTCATTGATAGGGGTATTTTGGTCAAAATAAAAGTGTCAGATTCATCTTCAACGGCCCAGATTGGGCCACGGAGGCTATATCCCGATTTGATGGACTTCGAAAAGGCGGGATCCTGTGTGTCGTTGGATCCGCGTCAAGATGCTCCCGCGAGCATTCGGATTGGTCGGAAGCAAGTTATAACGGTGCGGTGCGATGTATGGATGTGGCTCGAGTTTCGCTATGGCGCGCGTATGGTACGCTACGGCGCTTGATGCCTATCCAGCGGCTACGAGAGTTGCCGGCTGTGCCTGACGTGATGAAGTCAGTTCGAACGGCCAAGAATCTTTCCCGCCTCCATCTGACAAATCCAGCGGCCTAAGATGAAAGATGCCATCTGCGCCAATCGCAGTTCGACAACGCTATACGGTGGGACAGTGGCGGCGGCGCTTCGGTGTATCGCGCCACATGAAATCAGCTTTGTAGATTCCATTTCAAATGATCTGAGTGGCCAAACTTTGATTGGCCATATCTTGGCCGTCCGAGCTCAGATCGAAATGATTCAAATTCCCCTGGTCTCCATTTTCAAAAGAGAATCCGATGGAGCAATTTTGAAGGACTGTTTGTGCGAGAAAACTAGGGTTTTGTTGAAAACTCTTGTTGAAGCATCTCGAGTTTGATTTTTTGGATTCCAGATTGTTCCTACTGTCATCTATGCCTCAGTAAGGTACAAGAAAGATTTTATTGAGCTCTCATTGAAGTTGGTGTGAAAGAAATGGCGTGAGTGGCCATTAGAAGTTGTGAACAAGCTCTTAGAGTGTTCCACAGAAGGAGTGATTACACCGAGAAGGTAATCTCTCTCTCAAACCCTCAGTATGATGTTTGTGCTTAGTGGGAAGGGTTTGTAATCAAGATATTCATGTTTTTAGTCTACTGGGTTGGGGCTTAGCAGACTTGTGGGTTGTAGCTCATATTCGAGTTGTAGCTCGTCTCATCCTGGTGGTGTGGCACCTCGCTGTTGTAACAGCCGAACCACTTATTATAGTTGTGTATTGGGTATAATACGAAACCCTGGTTAGGGTATTATCCCGTGGACTAGCTATCATAGTGCGTGTTTGGTGAACCACGTTATATTCTGTGTTGTGGTTGTACTTGTGTTTGCCTACCTATGTGGAATAGAAGTCTGTGTGCTGCAGGTCTGGGTGTACACACTTGGCAGGCCAAGCCCCTGGTATGGATACATGTGGGTGTGTGGTTGGTGTGTGCACGAAATGTGTTTGACAAATTGGTAGTGAGAAAAGTCCATTTGTAAGCTCAAGGCAGCACACAGTGAACAATAGCTCTTGGCAGCAGTTTCCAAAGCAGTAGGCCAGATTATCTTAGTGGGATTGTTTTTGAAGGTACTGATTCACCCCCCTCTTAGTGACTACTTGGGATCAATAGATTTTAATCTAAAAATTTCAATTTTTAGGACGAGGGATATGAAGACACATCCAAGATCATGTGGGATTATTAATACAAGGGCAAAGGTGGCAATCTTGAAATTGTCTTTCCCTCATTGTTTCACATGTATGTACTTTCCCTCGTGTATCCTTTAGTTCGGATCACACACACACACACACACACACACACACACACACACACACACATATACTCTTCACAAGATTCCATCATCATTCATATTCAACGGATGCTAGACTCTAATGGATGCTAAGTGTGTGGGGCTGTCGTGGCTCCAAGCTGCAAATAAATGGAGATATCGGGGTCTTCAAGTACCTATTGGTCCCTCCTCTTAATAGTTCAAGTATTTGGAATATTGAAATATAACAAGAAATCACAGCAATTTCATGGTTGTCTTGCCTAGTTACAATTTCTTGCAGTGGTTTTGAGGGAGAAAAAAATTGAGTTGGGATCTTACATTTTATTTTTTTCAATTGTATTCCTTTGAGATATCCTACGTACATACATATATTAATAGACATTAACTGAATTCATCTATGTACAAGAAAAGAAACAAAAGATATAACCCATGTTGCATGTACATATGTATGTACAAACTCACCAATTTAATTGTTAACAACTCTTAGAACCTTAAATTGTTAGGGACGAAAGTGCAACAAGAGAAAAATGAAGATCAAACAAACACATAATACGAAATTTACTGTGGTTTAGCGCCTAATATGGAATGCCTATCTCTACTCCAAAGAATCAGAAAATTTATTTATTCACTAAGAAAACTGTATACATCTCTCCACATCACAAAGTGTTTTGCTTTGCTATATAGGTTCCCAAAAAATCCTAACCCCAATTAATTAAGATTGGCTATTTTACAATTAACGAATACAAATACAACTCCAATAACTATGTAAACCACACAGAATGCAAGACGCATTCTAACAAAAATATGAAGAAAAAAAGGGCATGAAATAATATCTAAGAAAGATGAATCCCAGATAAAATCCATTTGGCAATCTCCAATAAATGAAAGGCAACTATGAACATAGATGTGGGAACGCTAAGTGTGACAAGAGCTACCATACCCAAAACCATGCTTGGCCTTGATTTCATGAGTTGGGTTTGAAGCAAACCCACAGCTTCACATACGTCGGAGTTGTAATATTCATAATATCTCTTCTCCCACTCCATCCAATCCTCAGGAAGCTCATGATTCTTCTCCATCTTCTTCATCTCCAGAATGCGCTTCCTCAGCACTACCATATTCTCATCCACTGTCCCATTCCCACCACCATAATCATATCTTCTAGACGCAAAAACCATCAATGTATAATTGCAGCGGTGCCCTAATCCATTTTTCCGGCGCCGAGAGTTGGCGGAAGATGGTTGTGAGAGGTTGGGAAGAAACAGAAGAGAGCTAAAAAGGGTTGGCATGGTTTGAATTGTTTCCTTTCTTCCTTAGACAAGGGACGATTTGCGAGCTGGTCCAGGACTGTGTATTTAAGGTTGAAAACCGTGTTTGGAAGCAGATGTATGTGTCATCCATGTGCGTTTATGCTGAATAGCGACATTTTTGCTGCTTTGTCTTATATTTTGTTTGTCAGGAATGGCCAGGGTTTATACATTCGCTTAGCTGTAGATCCAACGCAAGGAATCTATTTGTCTTCATCTGTTTGATTCGACAACAATAACTTAATTAAAAACATAAGATCGATTCCAGGTTCCTTGGGGTGGAGTGGAGATGTCAGATTATTGTAATACGAGTTGTTGCAGTGGGGAACAAGGAAGGACCGTGGGGAATTCGGCTCGTCTCAAGTTCGCTGTGAACTTGAGACGTTCCAGTGGTGGCTCGATGGTCGCCATGTGTCCCATTTAAAATCGAACGGAATTTACTCAAAGTGATCTAAAGAGCAATCATGTACCGTATAATATTGAAACATTTGAAAAAGGTGTGAACTTCTTCCCGAAGCCAGGTTTTATTCTTGATAATTGGGGGGAGTTAAATGAATATTTTTTATCAGCTTCAGTCCTTGCCCTCAACCATAACTCTGTGTGGACGAATTCCTCTTTCTTTGAGCAAGTTGAGTATGCTCGAACAGATTTCTGTGAGTAATAACCAGGTAAATGGAACCATACCCAGTGAAATAGGGAGTTTTTCAAGACTCCAAACGCTAATTTGTCCGACAATGTCTTTCATGGAAGCTCTTGCTAGTCTCTGCAACCTCTCCTCCCTTGTTCAATTGAGTTTCGAGGGTAACAATCTTCTTTCTCTTCTCACAGGTCTGTTAATGGTTAAGTCTCAGCTTCAATGTTCTCCCTTTTCCCTCTATTTCGTTTGAAATGAACTGGCTTCAGGAAAAAGCTTCACATCTCCAAAACCCTTAATGTCGAATGTCGAATCTGAAATGAAACGAAGTCTGAAAGGAAATCTGAAAGGAAAAAGCTTCACAGCTTGCAAAACCGCTCTCCTCTGAAATAAAACGAAGTTTGAAACGATATGTTGAATCCCCGTGTCAAGTTTCTATCCAGTTCCTTTGAAACAAACTGATTTCAGGAAAACTTTCGCTTGAAACGAACAGGTTCAGGGAGAAGCTTCGCAGCTTTATGAAATGTTACAATATTACACGTTACATGGTTACTCTTTAGATCACCTCAAGTAAATTCCTTTGGATTTCAAGTGGGACATGTGGTATCCATCGAACCACCACTGGAACATCTCAAGTTTCACAGTGAACTTGAGACGAGCCGAATCCGACAGTGGGAGAGCTAAGTAATGTCTTTCGCCGTGGTTCATCTCCTGTGGTTCTGTGGGTTCAGTTGTCAATGAGTTCGTTAGTTCAATGGATGATTGAATGACACGAGACGTGCTCCATCTGATTGACTGAGTTGCACACGCAATGGCTACGGATAAGTAAATAGAAAAGGATTGCAGTCAGTTTGATAATGATCGAATGATATTGCTTCTTTGGTCCGAACCAAGGAATTCTTTGGATGTGATCCAAAATGGATCTTGTCCTATCTTTGATCAGAGATTTCTATATAAAAAATATGAATCAAAGTTTGAAGAAGGGGAAGGAGCTCTCGTCCCGCAACAGATAGAGGAGGATTTATTCAATCACATAGTTTCGGCTCCTAGAATATGGTGCTTTCTCTTTGTCCCAAATCGATGGATCTTCTCAATTGAAAGATCTCTTATATGGAAAATACAAATTCCATTTAACCGAACCCAATTTAAATTGAAAACTACCATTCTTGGAAGACCCAAACATAGGGACCGGTATTCTTACACACTAAGTGGGTGAGGGAATCCAGCACTAGAAATTATTGGGCATATATCCCAATGCATTCTGGCCGTCACATTATTCAATGGTGCTGCAAAGGATCTAGGATCCAATTAGTTGATTAATCCCATATCGTTTAATATTCATATTGCCTTCTACATATAACCGATGTGGGATTAAAGACTACCACTTCCTCATAATTACCTCTAAACTCATTACTTTTTTACCTGTTAGGATGGATTGTGGGCTATGGATCATAGCAAATGTATATTGTAAGCTACCATACAACATCTCTCTTTCTCTTTCTCTCTCTCTCTCTCTCTCTTCATGTGGATTCATGTTTGGAGTGTTGGATAAACATAAAATATCAATTAACTACTTGATTGAAGATGATAATTCTTACTGTATTATGGTTAGACACATCATAAATGTCATTTGTTAAGTTGATAAATACCACAATAACTTAAGGAGATCAAAAGTTCAAACTTCCTTAGGCTTGCTTATACCAAAAAATAATAATAATATCAAATTTAATGGTGTACAAAAAATTGATTAATACTTTTTTTCCTTGGATATTTATATAAAAGAAAAAAAAAAAAAAACCCAAAGAAATATAATGTTTGAGGAAGTCATAAGAAACACGTGAGCCATTTCATTGTACAGTTTTAACCAATTACCTCGGTTGTGAGATTAATATTAATAGATTATTATTATATTATATAATAGTTATCAAATATGACTTTCGAGGAAGAGATTCTCCATGGGATTTTTTCACTGTTCATATTCAGTGGGTTCGAGATTCTAATAGATGCGAAGTGGGGTTATCATTGCTCCAAGCTGTAAATAAGTGGAGATGTTCGGTCTTCATTTACCTATTGGTCCCTCTCTTAATAGTTCGAGCATTTGGATTGAAATATAACAAGAAATCACAACAATCTCTTCGTTATCTTGCCTACTTACAATTTCTTGCAGTGGCCGGCTTAGAATTATGAAGATGTAGTTTCATTTGAATTGTTTGGGAGTGTCTTTATATACCTATTTTTGGTCCGTGCAAATGTATTCTAGTGAATGTCCAAGCTCTCGAACACGTTAAAATCATGACTCTTCTTGCCAAGGCGTTAGCAAACGATATTGTTAAGCTCCATGGAACCAAAAGAAAATTAATTACCTCTCAAAATGACTGTAAGTGTAAACAATCCTCTAGGATCAGTTAGATGCGTTAAGTGGGGTTGTTGCGTCCCAATCATCATATACCTAATATTGTTCCCTTTTTCTAATAGTTCGAGCATTTGGATTGAAAATATGACAAGAAATTACAGCAATCCCTTAATAATCTTTCTTCTATGAGGAACATTTTTGTCTACTTACAATTTCTTGGAGTGGAAGGAGAAAAAATTGAGTTAGGTTTTTATTTTTATTCCTTTGATATATATATAATTCCTCTATGTACAAAAGAGGAATAAGGAATAAGATAAGAAAAAATAAATATTAACCCATGTTGAATGTATGTATGTACAAACTCACCAACTTTATTGCTAACAACTCTTAATACCATAAAATATGAAACAAAAACGGAATGAAGAAATTTTGTTTAAGAAAAGTGAATCCTAGATAACATCCACTTGGCAATCTCCATCAAATGAAAGGCGACTATGAACATCGATGTGGGAAGGCTAAGCATGACAAGACCCACCATCCCAAAAACCAGGCTTGGCTTCATTTCCATGAGTTGTGTTTGAAGCAAACCCACCGCTTCACATACATCAGAGTTGTAATGTCTGTAATACTTCTTCTCCCACTCCATCCAATCCTCATGAGCCTCTTGATTCTTCTCCATCATCTTCATCTCCTGAATACGTTTCCTCAGTACTACCATATTCTCATCCACCGTCCCATTCCCACCGCCGTAATCATCTCTTCTCGCCGCCAAAACAGTCATCCTATAATTGCAGCGGTGCCTTAATCCGTTTTTCCGGTGCCGGAAGTTTGCAGAAGATGGTTGTGGGAGGTTGGGAAGAAGCAAAAGGGAGGTAAGGGTTGACATGGTTTGAATCATTTGGTTCTTCCTTGAACAAGGGACGGTTTGCGAGCTGGTCCTGGACTGCGTATTTAAGGTTGATTTGGAAAACATGGGAAAACCGGAAACCGTGTTTAGAATCAGATGTATGTTGTCATGCATCCATGTGCGTTAGATACAGGATACCGACATTGGGCTGTAGATTGTGGACTGTAGACTGTGGAAGTCTATTCTTCTTGATCTGTTTGATTCGACAACAGTAACTAATTATTTTAAAACATAAGCGATTCCAATATTCATGATGTAGATGTCAGATTTTCAAAGGAGCTGTTGCAGGGGGGACCAAGCTGGAAGGAAAGTAAGAGAGGTGGAATGAAATCCTCTCCCACAGCAGGAGAGTCTTGCGGCTGATTTAAGGGCTAGAGATCAGTCGATCTATCTACTAATACATCAGGAAGTGGGCCGATTGAAATTCCATCGTTGACAGGCGACAGGTAGGCGGGAAAGGATTTTTACACGAGAGAGGTAGGTAATGTCAATCGTGGTGGCCGGCTGATGGTTGGTGAAAAAAAAAAAGACGCTCTCTTGTTGTTCAGTCTATCAGTCATTCATTAGATGGACTGGGATCCATGGATGTATGTATTGATCACTCCAATATGTCCAATGGACGATTAACGTGGCTGGGCGACAGAAGAAGATCCAAACTGAGGTGGTGGGACTGAGTTGCACACACAAAGACAATGAATTAAGTTACACAAACCACATAAAAAAGATCATCTGTTTGGCTGCCAAGCGATAATGAGAATCTCAGTTTCTCATAATGTATTGGTTGGGATCCTCACAATCGCTTGGTAGTCACTACAATAAAGGATTTCAATTCCAAACCACAAAGGGGTTTTAAGTGAAGAGATTAGTTAAGTTGATAAAGACCACAATAACTTAAGGAGATCAAAAGTTCAAACTTCCTTGGGCTTGCTTATACCAAAAAATAATAATAATATTAAATTTAATGGTGTACAAAAAATTGATTAATACTTTTTTTCCTTGGATATTTATATAAAAGAAAAAAAAAAACCCAAAGAAATATAATGTTTGAGGAAGTCATAAGAAACACGTGAGCCATTTCATTGTACAGTTTTAACCAATTACCTCGGTTGTGAGATTAATATTAATAGATTATTATTATATTATATAATACTTATCAAATATGACTTTCGAGGAAGAGATTAAAATCTATGATATTGTTGTTGTGATGATATTTTTTATGCATGTACACTTTTATTACGCTATATATGGTTTATCCTTTGGGGTTTTGTTGTTGAAGTATTTGTTGGGAATAGTGTTGTGGTCCAACAATATTTATTCCTTTTTCGTTAATCGTGTAAATAAATCATTTATGAATCGATTTATATTTTTAATTTTAAAAAACCACCCTAGCTAGGCTATGGTACATATTCAAATTTAAGGGTGTCAATTTTGGGATCGAATCGATAACTCAGATCGAGCTGTCTAAATTAACTTGAAACCAGTTCGGATTGATTTGCTATCGGACATGTTTCAAGTTGAGGTATGGTATATCCTACCGGTCCCAGTCCTGTCTAGGCTATCTCGAAACTGGTCCGATACCAATCTGATAAGAAACTGACACCCGATCTACCTGTTAGTTAATGTGCATAGTGCAGCCCACCCAGCCCGAACATCTTAATGGACATGTTTCGATCAGATCCTATAAAACGGAACACCAATTTGGCCAGGACCGACCCATTGAAACCCTTATAGAATTAGTCAATACAACCCAATACAAAACGAAAAGTTCCAATGTTTGGGATCGCTTTGTCAATGTTAATTGTTGGAACCATGGTGCAAGTACAGATCATCGGGAATGGGACTGGCCTCAATCGATCCTGATCTAATTCCAAATCAACCCATGCAAATCTTGATTCAGCCTTACATGTGTGAGAATCGACCATAAGGCTGCGTTTGGTAATGTTTTTGTGCTGGAACATTATTCTTTCGCAAAACTATTTTTTTTTTTTTTTGTTTCTGTTTTGGAACAGTATTCTTTGGCTCAAGAACTATATAAAACGATGTTTGGTGTAGTAAATATGTTATAGAACTAGTTTTAGAGCAGGAAAAGAATATGTTGTTGTCATTTGGTAAAACTTGTTCCAAGACATTTTTTTTCATCAGTTCATTAAAAAATTATGGAAATGTCATCAAACCAATTTCTTGTCTAAATATTTACATAACTGCCATTAAGTCATTAATTCATAGATTAAATATTACAAAAATGTCATTAACCCATATTCAACATATATTGGATATTAAGTCTGAATACCTTTCCTAATTCTATTCAAAGAAATAAGTTCATAATCTTTTATACTGGGATGCTTATTCTCTACTCCAACATCTCTTATGTCATCTAGTCTTCCGTTGACTGGTGAGTTAGCTAGGTACTATTGGATTAATATCCAGATCAATTTCATCAAAAACCTTTGCCTCTGAAATCTCATATGCCTAATTGACTCCCAATCACCACGTGCATATGGATCTCCAATGATCATGAATAAGTGATCAAGCAAATAGGGTAATCTAGTCTTCTTAAATTTAGCCCAGTTTAGATTTGCTTGAAATAATTATATTAGAAATAAGTTATACATTTCTAAAAAATCAATAATAGCATAATCTATAATCAAATTAATATCAATATATATTTACCTGTAGAGTCCTTTCCTATATACTCTCATCAGTCTCTTCACACTACAAGAAAATAGGTCTTTCGAGGCGCTCCTAAACGCCGGCGTAGCTATATTAAACGCTGGCAAATTGATACACCGGCGTTTCCTCAAACGCCGCATATCAGCCGCTATAGGCAACGTAGCTAACGAATCACGGCGTTTCTAGCAAACGCCTGTGTATGTGACTATGCGCCTGCGTTTCTTACAAACGCCAGTAGATTGAAATCATTAGCGGCGTTTTTAACAAACGCCGAAAGATTTCATGGAACTTTCACACGGACTGGCGTTTGATGAAAAACGACGTTTATGAAACCTATAACGGCGTTTCATCTAAAAACGCCGTTTATAGAACTGGTGCTCATACGGCGGCGTTTACTAGAAACGCCGCCATAAATTATGTTTTTTTTTTAAAATATAAAATCCATTTCTTTATCGTCACAGCTGTAATCTGTGAAAACAAAATTAAAATGGACAATATATATTTAAATTAACTACATTTAATATGAAGAAAAATTAAAAACACTTACAAAAGTATATCTAAAAATTGATGACCAAAAGCATCAAGCATTAAGTACCAAATCATTCAAGAATACAAATAAAATATGTTTCTTCTTCATATTGTCTGACTTCAGCTTCCTTGACACCTATTTTTCAATTATCTATCTTCTTAAAATGGTAACCTCTTCACAACAGTGCTTCCCTTCCCTTCTTGACCCAGTCTGGCTTCCCAATGCTTGCGTTAGTGTTCCACCAAATTTTCTGGAAAATAGCTACAAAATGATTAGTAGTGGTGATATAAAACCTTCAGTGATCAAGCCTTAAGTGGTGATCACTTTACAAAAACTAAGTCATGATAACTACAATTAGAAAACATATATAATTGTGGAAGCACAAGTAGTTTGTGTAAGCATTACACTGATCAAAGTCATAAAAATAGAAGAAAGTGTCATGGGTCTTTTGGCCCTCCCATTGGTCATCATAGGATAACTCAGTCTATTAATGCCCTTTCAACTGCAGTGAAACATCTTGTTAATATCATGGTTCTTTTCACCCTCCCATTGGTCATCCTATGACAAAAACTTTGTCATAATCTGATATACTATGAAATCATTCATTTGATACACACACATGAATTGTGGGTCTTGTAAAGAAGCTTAACATGGACAAGGCATGTAGGAGTTCTCATTTTGAGCTTTCATGGCAAATGCACCTTAGAGAGTTATACCTGATTGCTCTCACAAACAAAAGTGCAAGTTACAAACCAAAAGAAATGTACAGAGAAGGCCGACCATTACCAAGCCTGATAAGGTACCATTCCTCTAAAGGCAACTACAATACTGTATATTAATAGGCATGTATGGCTTCACAAAAGCTGTCACAGAGAAACGAGAGAAAATGTTCGGATGACAACACCACATCGTATAGCCGATAATAATTCCATCGACTATCAAGTGTTCATACACTTCTTCTCTTGTTCTAATCTGTTGATTAATGCAGTATATACATGGACATAAAATCTTATTCCCTGTGCTCACTCTAGAAAAAGCAAACTCTAGGAAAGCATTAACACCAGCTGCGTATAGCTCGCTCAAACGAAAACTCCTATCCCATGACCTCTGAATCCAACTACTATCCATTTACTTTTTGAGCTATAGATAAGTAAAGCTGAAAAAAGAAGAAGAAAGAAACACCATAAAGACTTTTATATCCTTCATGATTTCAGGTCTGAATTTAGTACAAAACCAAAATCAAACAGAATGATTGACACCCCTTTAAATATTATTGACAAATGCAATAAGGTTTCAACCAGTCATTAAAGTAAGGAGTAATAAAAGAAAGGGGAACAAGTAGAATCATTGTCCGTAGGTGGAACAAGAAACCATGTTCGAAACCACTAAGATTGGAATCTTTTAATTGTATGAGAGATATCCAAGCCATTGGATGAGAATCTTTTGTCAAATATCATAGTGCACCATCAGTCCTTCTGGTAAAAGCTTCCAATAGAATGTAATGCCATCAGCTCCTCCAACAGTTGGACCCAATTCTGAACAGTTTTGTTTTTTTTTTTTTTTTAAAGAAAAATTTAACATATTAGCTTTCGTTTTCCATTTGTTATTTTTTTTGTTCAGCTCTACTCTTTTTCTACTGTAGATAACTTTTAGTGGACCTAATCAGGTTAGGGGCCTCTGCATATCAATGTACATGTAAGGTCTCTAGTCTTAAAGGAAAGTTCTCTAATGGCTTCTTGTATGGTCGTATATCCTTTGATTCAAATCCTCACAGAGACAAAGACAGCAAATGGCATATCAGCATGGAAGTATCAACTTTAGTGAGCTTTTCATTTTGTAAAAGAAAAACTTCTTGAATTTGAATTAAACATAAGTTCTACTTTGATGAGGGTTTGATGGAGCAGGAGTTAACTTATCAATATCCGACTGAAATAACCAAAATGACCACCAAAATATCGCTGACCTGATGTAGAGATACTGACCAAAACAATAGTAATATCGACTGAAATTTTACTTTTTTGTAATCCAAATTTCATTTCCTTTTCGACCAACAAAAATCTGGGTAATTTTCAAAATTTTGACAATATTTTGCTGAGTCTTCGAACTATGATTATCACCATTTGTTTCAGGATCCACTAAGGACTCTTTCTCAACCAGAATCCCATCTTCTGATAACACATCCAGTGGTTCAGTTGGTTCAATTTTCTCAAAGAGTGGGTCTATTCCTCATTCTAGTGCCCAACAGTCTGGTCACAATTCTGCCCCACCTAGTGGTAGTAGCTCATGCCAAACTGGTGAGGCTCATAGATGAAGCTGAGTAGAACTGAAAAACCATTCCCTGATATTCCTCCTCTGGGTTAAATTAATGAAACTGGGTATGTACACTATTCTTGCACACCCAGGAACTTAGATCGAGACAAGGTCTTCCTTCCTAGCTTTTACGGTTCTGTCAACCAATAGAGCTATGGCACAACTTAGTCTGATCAGCCTTGTGTTCATATTGTCGTAGTATCACCAACTTTTTCACCTCAAATAAGCTATAGCCATCCTTGAAAGGTATAGCAATCCCATCTAGTCTTCACCTCTCATTCCTAAAGGAGGTGTTGTTAGCGTTAGTCAATATACTCATTATAGGAGAGAGTTCTAAGGTGCCTTTACACCCCTCAAGATCCCAGAGCATATTTTGTAGATATCCCCATCCCTGCTTTCCACTTGAAGAGAGTTCTAAGATGCCTTTACACCCACCAAGATCCCAATTTCACAATCACCTATAGTGATTACAGAAAATTTGAGAGCCTCTGCAACTCCTATAGCCAGTCAATCTTCTTGCTTTCCCTCGCTTTCCCTCTACCGCTCTGAAAGCAAGTTACAGGGCTGTCCGTTAGCTCCAAAGTTGTATGCCATTTCTGTGGTGCTGACCAAATATGAGTTAGAAATTTCCATAGTTTATTCAATCATGTTAAGTAGTGATTATATATATAGGTGTTTTAGATTATGTAAGGAACCCCAGGAACTGAGCCCTTCGCTATGTTTCCTCTGCTAAAATGTAAGACTGAAAATCAGCAAGCCCCTCCCCCACCCCGCACCACCTCCAAGATAAAAAAAAAGAAAAAAAGAAAAAAAGAAAAAAAGAAAAGAAAAAGTATGAATGAGTCACATAGCCAGCAGCAGCAAAAAGATGGAAGAACTAAAATGTGCCTAAGGAGGCAAGATGGAGAAGATTGGCTTTAAGTGGTAACTATCAGTCAGTCTGAAACTCATTTAAGGCAACTAATGAACCTTATAGTGATCTATCTATATATAAGATCTGTAGGATAGAAAGTACATGAATTTTGGTAACTTCTACAAGACAAGTTCCTTGAGGGAAAAAATGGAATTTATACAAATTACATGAAATATATGAATGGTCACCATCACCTCAAAGAATATGGTAACCATTTTCCCCTGAAGGTCTAGACTCTAAATCAGGTATCATTCGAGAAGTTTATTACATGTCCCAATACCAGCAGCTGCAGCAAGATGCCAAGCAGCATGAAGGTATGGTGTTCTGGGAAAAACATCATCAGCAACAAAAAGAGCGCCACTCACAACAGATGATATTGGTAAACATGGTACTAGACTCACTACCCTACAGATACCAACTCGAACAACTGTGAATCTTTTACCTAGCTACCATCTCTCTCTCTCTCTCTCTCTCTCTCTCTCTCTCTCTCTCGATCTCTCTATCTCGATCTGACTTGTTCTACCATATTGGTAAACATTTGAGTAACGATTTCAAAGTGTGGTTTTGCTGTCTTCAAGCTCCCAAAAACAGTGAGTCAGGACAAGTAAATTTGCTGTCTTCTACGAGGGATTGAATGTAATAATTGACAATTCATTGTTGTATACAATGAGGGAAAGACCATGTATCCAATGTCTGAAGGACCACTAAAAGCTTTGAGGCCATTCCTAGAACTGCAATCTTTCAGACTTCATCAGTCATCATGCAAAATAAATAAGAAAGAAACAACTCAAACAAGTCTGGACTCATAGAGACCTGGACTGGTTCACTGCTGAATCTGACAGCAGTTAAACACTTTTGATTCCATAAGAGTCAACACAACTGAATCCCACAGATGCTAGCCTGAATTAACAGACCAAAGTATAGCAAAATCATTTCATTAATTCATCAAAATTCATGGATAGGGTATAGCCATTACATATGTTCGAATAAAACTCAAAAAATCAAACTCAAACTAAGTCTAAAAGTCCTCCAACCAATAGCTTACTATGGAAGTAGTCTACTGCTACTAAAACTCTAAATAAAATCAGAAAGAAACATCGCAAACAGGGCTGGACTTATGGAGACCTAATCGAGCCTAACTAAAACAATTTAATAACAATGAAAATAAAGAATGGACTTTGACTAACACACTGCTACCCTCTATGTAGGATTAATGCACTAACACAACCATTATGTGCATCAATATCTCACAAATCAGCAAGCAAAACAGTGCTAGACACTTTGCATATACAACGGCCGTAGGGGTATTAGAAGAACCAGAAAACTTGCCTTGCTACAGTTCCGATATAAGGTTATTGGATTTCACCTAAATTCTATAGTTTTTTTTCGTAATCTATGATCCTACCATGCTGTTGGAATCTTGAACATATACCCGGCCACCAGGTTACATCATATCCATTAAATAAGTGTAAAAAACAGTGAAATTAAGCACCAAATATCCGCGGATTGTAATTGATTAAAAAACTTAGGAGAGAGAAGGATTCTTCTTGCTGCCTGTGACACTTTGATGGTTCTTTACTACAGTTCACACCTACCCTTTCCTTGCAGACAGTTTCTGACTTTCTTTCTTCCCAATAACCCTTTGTCATGTGGCAAAAAGAGTTTATCTTTTCTAAGGAGAGATTTTTATTAAGAAAATGTAGGAAAGAGGGAGATTGAAGAACTACCTACAATAGATGGTGATGAAGAACTACCTACCCATCTCTCAAAAGTGGCTACATCAGATAAGGGAGCATGAAGTGGTGACACAGATGAAACTGATTTAGACAATTTCAATGGAAAAACAGAGTCACTGAAAACAACATGAGAAGACATATATACTCTTTTGGTAGGAAAATGAAAACACCTATATCCCTTATGAAACTCACTGTGGATACACCAAATACAGGGGACAGTTTGTATAGCTTGATACAAACAGTTCAGATTCACATAAACTTTGGTTGAGTATAAAACTCATGCCTACTTCTGCAGAAATAACACATGAAAGTATTAACTCAGCAGGTCAAATCTTTTCAGAACAAAAAATCAGAGTACAATCAAGCCAAACTTTTGCAACCATGTGGATCATAAATGGACAATTTACAAATTCATAACCTACAAAGGTAATGATCAAAACCCAAATTATGCTGCAAATAATAATACTGCATATTAAGCAAACTCAACTGCATAACAGAAGGCAGATATATACCACACTACAATCGGATAGAGGTATTACAAAGAAGAGGCAGATATATACCACACTCTATTTCTTTCCATGCCTCTTCTTTCGGCGTGGAAAGAAATAGAGTGTGGTATATACCACACTCTATAAACGTCGTTTCTCATCAAACGCCAGTCCGTGTGAAAGTTCCACGAAATCTTTCGGCGTTTGTAAGAAACGCAGGCGCATAGTCACATACACAGGCGTTTGCTAGAAACGCCGTGGTTCGTTAGCTACGTTGCTTATAGCGGCTGATATGCGGTGTTTGAGGAAACGCCAGTGTATCAATTTGCCAGCGTTTAATATAGCTACGCCGGCGTTTAGGAACGCCGCGAAAGACCTATTTTCTTGTAGTGATTTGTGTATAGACAAAAATAACTAAAAAACCTCATAAAATGGTTGAAAGAAAAAGTGACCGTTAGATCTTATTCATAGTAACTTTGTTGACTTTAGGTTTCATGAGTCAAGGGGTGGCAAAAAATACTATATAACATTTGTTAATGATTATTTTAGATACACCAAGGTTTATCTTTTGAGAACAAAAGATGAAGCAGAAAATGCATTTAAAGCACACAAACCAGAAGTGGAAAATCAATTAGGAAAAACAATCAAAAGATTAAAAACAGATAGAGGAACTGATATGGAACTCAAAGCTTAAGTAAATTTTATGAAGAAAGTGGTATTATACATGAAACTACTACAACTTATCAACATGAATCTAATTGAATTTTTGAAAAAAAATATAGGACTTTAAAGGAAATGATGAATTGCTTCTTAATAAGTTCTGGTTTACCTATAAACATGTGGGAGGAAAAAAAAACTTTCTGCTTGTTATATTTTAAATAAGATACCTCCTAAAAATTCTGATTTAATACCTTTCAAAATATGGCATGGAAAAAAAATTTCATTTAATCATTTAAAAGTTTAGGGTTGCTTAGCAAAGGTCTATATTCCAAAAGCCTAAGAAAAGAAAACTAAGCTAAAAAACTTGTGATTATATTTTTATTGAATATGCACAACACAATTCTGTATATAGATTTTTGATTTTAAAATCTATTGAAAATATATTTGATGCAAATATCATAATTGATTCAAGAGATGCATAATTTTTTGAACATATATTTCCTATAGTTAAAGATCAATTTAATAATCAAGATTCCTCTAATAATATTACTTCAAAAGATCACAACATGAATACTCATAGCAATGGAAATAATATTAATGGATTAGATTTAAAGGAGGATGATCAAATAAGAAAAAGTAAAAGACAAAAGAAACCTACTAATTTTGGGAATGATATGTTCATTTACTTTGTTGAGGGAGATCCATTAACATATCAGGAGGCTGTGACATCTCCTAATGCTGTGTTTTGGAAAGAGACTATAAGTTGGATTCTATTATATATAATCATACTTTGGAATGATAAATCCTCCACCAGATACAAAGCCTTTGGATACAAAGTGGATTTTTAAGAAAAAAAACTTATACCTGATGGTTCTCTTGATAAATTTAAAGCAAGATTGGTAGTCAAAGGTTTTAGACAAAAACAAAAATATAGACTTGTTTGATACTTTCTCATCTATTGCTAGTTTTGCTACGAAAAGAACGATGTTTGCTATTGCCTCTATCTATAAACTTGTTATTCATCAAATGGATGTTAAAACTGTTTTCCTTAATGGTAACTTAAAAGAGAAAATTTATATTAGACCACCTGAGGGTGTTATCACATCTGGACAAGAATACAAAATGTGTAAATTAATTAAGTCATTATATGATTTAAAACAAGCACCAAAACAATGGCATGAGAAGCTGGATAATGTTTTGGTGTCAAATAGTTTTGTTATTAACATTCTGAAAGGTATGTATAAAATAAATTTATAAATAAAAAAATGTGTTTATTATATTATATGTTGATGATATGTTAATTATGGAATCTAATCTTGACATATTTGTGAAAACAACAAAAAAATTTCTCATGTCTAAATTTGATACAAAAGACTTGGGAGAAGCTGATGTAATTCTTGGAATCAAGATCATCAAAAAAGGTGATGAGATAATATTATCTCAAGCACATTATGTGAAAAACCTATTAAAAGGTATAATTATTTTGAGTGTAAATCTATTAAGACACATTTGATGTCTTATAGTTATCTTGTAAAACATCAAGGTGAATCAATCTTCCAAAAAGAGTATTCTTAAATCATTGGTTTGGTTTTTTATTCAATGAATTCTACAAGATCGGATATTGCTCTAGCAGTTGGGAAGTTAAGTCAACATACTCATAACCCTAGAAAAGAGCATTGGGAAGCTTTAGTAAGGCTGTTAAGATACTTAAAATGAACAATAAACTACAGGATACACTATAGTGGAAGGTCGACAGTATTAGAAGGATACTGTAACACCAATTGGATTCTTAACACAGAAGAATCCTTGGCTACAAGTGGATATGTTTTCACTTTGGGAGGTGGAGCAATTTCTTGAAAATCAATTAAACAAACCTGTGGTATAAGTTCTACCATGGAGGTAAAATTTATAGCTTTAGAGAAAGATGGATCAGAAGCCGAATGGCTTCAAAACTTGATGACAGAAATTTTGTTATGGCCTAAGCCGGTACCACCCATATCACTACATTATAAAAGTCAAACTGCTATTGCTAAGGCAAAAAACAATGTATGTAATGGAAAAAAGAGATATATTTGATTAAGACACAACTTAGGAAGGCAATATGTTAGTAAAAGAACAATAGCTATCAACTTTGTAAAGTCAGAAATGAATTTGGCAGATATGTTTACAAAGCCTCAAACCACCAAGGTAATACATGATACATCTAAAGGAATGAGTCTAAAACCTGTGACATAAGTCATGTGACGGATACCTAACCTATGTGAGAGGAAATCCTTGGAATTAGGTTCAATGGATAAGAACGAAGTCACTGGATGACTTGATTAGTATTACCAAATTTGCTCATTTCGATTAGATGGAAAGGTAATATTATTCACCACAATGAAAAGAGGATGATTCATAAGGACTCTTAATCAAGCCAAGTGTCCAATTAGAATGTGGGGGTGTGTTAATTGTAGTGCATACTATGGGCTGACCTAACTGGGTGTAAGAGGTGGGGCTACCTCTGATTAGAGTTGTAAGGGGGAACTCTCTAAACACTCATGAATCTGAGATAGGGACAAGACCGGAGAAAAATGTCTACCTTTTATGAAATGAATTATTCAAGGGTCGGATTGTAAGAGATGGTTGGTATGTCAGTCGGTTACACCGCTGAGGAAAGATTAAAAAAAAAATGGCTTCATCCGTACTCTACAGCGTGATGTATCAGACCTAGTGTAGATTCAAGTCGAAAAGACATCTACGATGACGTCTCTTATATATCCTCATACGATTAACACTCTATTCCGATTTTTCAAAATTTTGAAACTTGTAGGGAAATTGTTGGGTTTTTAGATTTAAAAACTAAAACTTTCAAAATTTTGACTTACTTTTTAGTTTTTTGTTTTGGAGGGAAATTTTTCCACTAGTGTTTTTTGGTTGGCTTAGCTTATAGGACTTCTTTTAGTCCCACATTTCGATTTTTAACCTATTTGTAGTCAGTTACAACCTGACATTGTTAGTGGGTTTGTATGCTGTTAGACCTAATTACTCATAGCCCCTTAAATACCAAAATTACCCCTTATTAGATGCATGGTTGGGATGTCAAGGCGACCTAGACACACCCTCTCCTAAATGGCTCTGATAGCTTCCTAAATGGGTCCCATTATTATCTTGATAGGCTGGCTAGGTAATTGCTGAAGACATTTTATTTTTATTTTCGTTCTTTCTTCCTTGCCATTTTTTTGTTATTCCTTTTAGGTTTAATTTTCGTCAAATAAAACTATATTTACGATGAACCATTATATAAGATGGAATATAACCATTGTTATTAGTATTATTAGCGACAGTACGAATAAACCGTTACGAATAATACTATTCAGACGGCCACCGATTTCGATTGTTAATATTTACAACACCTCTATATACGATACTCCTACGATGGAAAATAACCGTCGCAAAATGGTATTTGCAATGGGATTAAGATTTTATGACGAAAAAAAAACCATTGTAAAAAGCCCACATTGTTGTAGAGTGTATCAGCTTTGGTGGTCTTTGCCTGGGCGAGCCCCTCTGATTAGGGGTGCAGCACTCGATCGGGGGATGCCAGCCTCGTGGAGTGTATCAAATCCCATGCTGAGAGTGGATCAGTTGCAAAATTAAATGTAAGTGAAGGCCAACATGAGATCAGAATAGCTGACACCATCCCCTCTCGTTCTCCTCCTTCATCCTCCCCCTTCGTTCTCGACTATTGTCCTTCATCCTCCTTTGATTTCCTCTCTCATTCTTCCTCTCTCCACTGAAACCTCTTCATGATGGGTTGAGTTGTATCAATATGCTGTCTGGTTGTCCATTGAAAATGATAATACACAAGTTAACTGAGATTTTTCTTATTGTCCTCGTGGGCAAGGAATATTACGTATCTATGGTTCTATGGAAGCTTGGACCTGGTAACTCTAAGGCCGATTTGTTTGCATGCAAGGGTAACCTTTTTGAGAGATTCATTGTATTTGTACCTTAGGAGGGATTGTAGTCATTTGTGATTGGTTTCTTGTTTTTATGTTCTACTATATTTTCGTTGGAGGTGGGGTAAAGAAGCACCAAAAAGAAATTCATCAATGTACTTCAAACAGATGCCAACAATTGGTCATACAGGCTGACACCCAGCTAACCAATGTGAGCAGAGATAAAGAAAGACACATATAAGGTCTAAAAGGAGAATCTTCAATGAAAAGCTTAAGAACACTGAGTACAATCTGGTTGCTTCAGTTCATGATAAAGCGAAGTTTGCATATTCTGGGGAGAAGTTAATACTGTTATGCAAATACTTACCCATAGTTTGAATTGTTTCCAGTAGTCCCGAGGCCCAACTCATGCATATTTGCCTTCCCTGTGAAAATTACACCACAGCTTCGCAATTTTGAAACACAAACCGCATCTTCCTTAACAGGACGGACCTCATGATACCATGATGTTCCACCTAATACATAGAAAGAGCTAAGTTAAATAAGTAAGCATCTCCAAGGGAATAAGATTTAGTGAAAAGAACAAGAAAGATATTACCCTTGGTTTGAAAGGGGTAACAGTCTATATCATCCTTGATTGCCATGAAAATGCCATCCAAAATAGAAAGTGGTTTTCCTGCAAAACCAATGTCCACATATTTATTAACAAGACCCTGAAGGACAATGACAGCATATCTCAGCCATATCCAATATATCACGTACCAACATAGCCTATGGTCAAGAACTTGGAAATGTTACCAGAACCAGCAGCTAGAAAAAGTACCTTCCACAAACCTCTGTGTAGAAGCAGCAGCTTGTGTCCTCAGTTCCTCGGCATTAAAGCTGATCAAGAATGGAATTGGAGGTTTCCTCTTGTTGAATTCCTCTGTGGCAGAGATAATTTTCTCTGCAACCTGTATATTGGAGATTCATTTCTCCCTTCACAGAATTATTTAATGAAAAATGTTGTGACACAACAGAATCTTAGAGAATTGAAACAACAGAGATAGTGTCCTTCGAGAAGAGAAGGAACCCAAAAGCATCCGAATTTAGAACGCCGGTATTGATTAATTTTGGGTTTTCGGTTCCAATTTGTAAAACCTAAACCCTGGAACTGAAAGAACTGATTAATACCTTGAACCCACAAAATCGAAGGAGAGGAGAGAGAAGGAACAATGCCGAATCCGAATCCGTCTACGTTGATTCCTGTTTTCCTCTTGATACTCACCAAGCAACACAAACCCGTCTCGCTCACCGATTTACGCACTCTCACCATTAGAGCCACCTTTGCTCTTCCAAAACAAATATAAATCTTTTGTTTACCACCATCACCGTACAAGGTGCGGCCTTTATATGAACTTGTAGACCGAGGGACTACAACAGACGCCAAAAGGAGCAACTTAAGAGAGCCTCATGCAATGTATCAATGGAATCTTGAAACATCAAATTGGTATAACTAGTAACCTTAATTGCAGCCTCTATCAGTGATATGCAACATTAATATAGTGAGAGGAAAAGCAGAAGGAACAAACCTGCAGGTGAAAACGATCGAGGGACGTGGGTTGGTGAGACGAAATGCACATGCTGGGAGAGGAAATGCACCTGTTGGGAGACGAAACGCCAGAATTTGAGGGAACTGGGAGAGGAAAAGCTTAGAGAGAGAAGAAAAGCTTAGAGGAGTGCTGGGAGAGGAAAAGACTCGCGTGAAACTTGTTGAAGGGACGTGGGTTAGTGAGATGGGATGGGAATGGGAGGGAACTCTGTTAATTTCGGCCACGGGAACCAAATATCGTTGGCAAAATCTGTTTCGGCCACGGAATTTAAGGTTCCCGTTGCCAAAAAAAATATCTCCAATTCCTAAATTCATTGATTTTTAGCCACGGGAATCTAAATTTCTGTGGCTAAAATTATTTTTGGCCACGGAAATTTGGTTCCTGTGGCTAAAATAATTTTTGGCCACAGAAATTTGGTTCCCGTGGCCAAAAATTATTTTTCCCACATAAATTTAAGTACCTGCCTCCATAAAATTTTTGATTTTTAACCATGGGAATCTAAATTCCCGTGGCTAAAATTGTTTTTTCCCACGGGAATTTTTTTTCCGTTGCCAAAAATGATTTTGGTCACGGGAATTTAGGGTCCATCTCTGAATTCCTTATTTTTAGCCACAAGAATCTGAGTCCCGTAGGCTAAAATGGTTTTTTGCCATGAGAATTTGGTTTTCGTCGCCAAAAATCAGTATTGTTGTAGTGCACTCTAACATTTCTTATTTTCGGCGACAGCATTTCCGTCGCCAAAAATATATGTCCGTCGCCTAAAATTCTCCAGACGGAACATTCTCCATCGCAGTTCCATCGCCTAAACTATCGTCATGCAATAGTTTCCATGACGAAACTAGTATTTTGGTCGTATAAAAGTATCTTTTCCTCAATGGTACTACTTTTTCCATCATTTAAACTATTAGTTTCCAATAGCCGATTTGAGGTCCTTAGAAATAAGTTTTCACGACGGTACTAATATTCTGTAGTGAAAAATACTTATTTTACACGACGGATAATTAGAGCTCCCTCATCTAAAATAAGCTCCATCATGGAAAATATTTATTTTTCACAACGGCACTCTAATTATCCGTTGTGGAAAATATGTATTTTGTACCATTGTCAAAATGATTTTTTTAATTTTTGTATTTCACTATTGCGCTGCCTATCAGAACAAAATGCAATAAATAGAATTTTATAAAAATGAGAATAATTCACTGGCATGCACATGTAATCTTCAAGGAATTTCAATGCAGTTCATATTCAATGGGTCCCACATTCTAGAATTAGGTTCCACACTACATCGACGATGATGAAATCCCACATAAAATATGTGTATATGCAGATGATCTGAAGTCTGTAAAAATTTAACAGTAATACAATCCAAAACGAAATATAAAGGGAAAGATGAAAAGGAAACGGTTTCCAACATTTTCACTCAGGATCAGTATGCGTCAGTGGAAAGAAAAAGAATAGATAGGCCCACCAAAGAGGAAGCTTCAGCTGGAAATTAAAGACTCATGACCTACATTCTGGTCATGCACGCCTACTTGGGCTCGCCCTCACCAGCGGCTAAAACACACAACTATATCCCTGATATCTTTCGACTAGGCTACCCTCGCCGACGAGCCCTCATTATTAGTGTCGCCTGCAACGGCGTTGCTTGCACCTACAACGCCTACTTCTGTTGGTGCAGAGAACATTCCAACGAAGCCAGCAAGGGAGAGGCTATGAGGGCCGCCGAAAAAGGCGAGGCCATGAGGGTAGACTAACAGGGACGAGGGAAAGAGAGAGGTACTGAGGGTGGTGGATGGTGGTCGGTGGTCAGCAACTTATGACAGGAGCAGGACGGTAGGGGCAGAGGGCTGGCCATTAAGGAGGGTCTTTGGTGAAATAAGATTTTTTTTTTTTTTTGTTAAATAGATATTTTAGTGAATATCCAGAAGATAGAACACAAACAAACAAACTAAATATATAAAAAAAAAAAATATATATATATATATATATATATATATATATATATATATATATATATATATATATATATATATATATGCAGAGTAATGATCAACACATTGCCGACCTAATAAGACCAAACTCAAACAAAAACTGCCCAAATAACACACTAACTCACCAAAGAATGTGAATCCTTATTTACACTAAACGATATAGTCCTGAATGAAAGAAGCCAACGAAACTATACAAAACTCACACGTCTACTAGATAACTTGGAGCCTTTGACGAAGGTTGCTTCTTCTCAGATGGGGGAGGATAAATCTGCCATAGAGGTTTTTTTTTCCTTTTGATGGAAGAAGGATGCAAAAATAAATAAAAAAACCGTGTTTTCACAATATTTTTTTACTTTTGACTTTTATTTTTAACTTTCGAACATATGTTGTACCATTTTATAAATATGTCGTGCGTGTATTATTTGTATACTATACAGGTAGTTATAGAATATGCGAATTTTATTGACTTTTTTAATTATTTCAAAAAAACATTTTATACGCTTAATCATATAATACGCATATTATATGCGGATTTAATAACAATGGCATGGATGGGACTGTGGAACATTTAAGGGTATTTCGTAAGTGAGAGTCTAGAAAAACTTTTGCCAAGAAAGTGTTCTCCAAAGTCCTTTTTTTTTTTTTTTTTTTTTTTTTTGCTAAACAAAGGTGAGGGGTGTGGGTTGTGAGGTTCAGTAAATATTTTTCTATAATGAAAAATAGAGAGAGTTTCCCATAATTTTAATTTAGAGTAATTTTCCATAATCACAATTAAGCGTGTTAAAAAGTGTGGTTTTAGTTTAAATGTGTAGTTTGGTTTCGGTTCGATTTGTAATGAGTAAAACCAAAATTGAACCATTTATTCAATAATTTCATAATATTTATCAAAACCAATTATTAATTGATTTCGATTTTTTGATTTTTAACCTATTTCATTATTAAGGAGAGAAAGAGAGTTAAAGAACAAAGGACGAGAGGGACAACCAAAGAAAACTTTAAAATAATTTTAATCATATATGAAAATAGACTTACAATTTAAAATTATGCCATTCTACCAATATAAACCTGTAGCATTAAGGGATTAAAGTAAGGGTTTAACCGATATTAACGGTTCCAAATAATTGATTTAAACCTTTTCATTTTAGAAACCAGCACCGAATTATGTAATAATCAATTTTATAGTTTCGTTTTAAGTGCTTGTTTGATAACACTCTAATTCTGGCTCCTTGACTCTTGCTCTAGAGTTATTTTTGAGCCCACTTTTTCCTAGAGCTCATTGAGAACAAGAGTCCGTTTGGTAACGCTGCTCTCGAATCGATTACAGAGCTCATTGAGAGCAGGAGCCTGTTTGGAAAAAATAAATCTAGAATAGATTCCAGATCTGGTGGTGGTGGTTGGTGGTGGGTGGCGGTGGTGATGGGTAGCGGATGGTGGTGTGTGGTGGGCTAGTGGCTGCAGCGGTGGTGGTGGAGGTGGCGGCAGTGGTAGGTGATGGGTGGTGGGTGGTGGTAGAGGTGGTGGCGGTGGTGGTGGGTGGTGGGTGGTGGGTGGTGGTGGCGGTGGCGGTGGCGGTGGCGGTGGCGGTGGCTGTGGTGGTGGTGGGAGGTTGAGGTGGTGGTGGCGGTGGTGGGCGGTGATGGTGGTGGTCGGTGGTCGGTGGTGGTGGTGTTGGTGGTGGTGGCGGTAGTGGGCGGTGATGGTGGTGGTCGGTGGTGGTGGTGGTGGTGTTGGTGGTGGGTGGTGGATGGTGGTGGCGACGGTGGTGGTGGTGGGTGGTGAGTGGTGGCGGTGGCGGTGCTGGTGGCAGTGGTGGGTGGTGGAGGGGGTGGTGGCGGCGGTGGTGGTGGGTAGTGGGTGGTGGATGGTGGGGCTATGATTTTCGGTTTTTTTTTGGTAAGTGATTTTTTACACTCTTTTGGTTCCGGTTCGAGAAAAATAAATATTTTTTACTCTCAAATTTTGACTCTGACAGTCATTTTTTGAACCGATTGACTCCATGAGAACTGGAATCAACACTGTGTTACCAAACACTATTCAACTCTCAAATGACACTTTGGGAGTTCGAATCGAATACAGAATAAGAGCAAAGTGTTACCAAACATGCACTAAACGGTTGGATTTGGTTTCCCTAATCAGTTTTACTCATTTTTGACACCCTTATAATAGCCAACGTTAATGGGATCAACAATATGGAACCCACATGATAAAAATAATATTAGAAAAGAGAGAAAGTGTGAGAATGTGGGATCCACATCGTCTCCTCCCTAAGATTTGGGAGGAGGGGCGGCGACCCCAGTGGATGGTCGCCACGTGAGGGTCGGATGAATCCAACCCCTCCGTTTGAGCCGACAAGCCGAGCCAACAAGGAAGTGTCGGCTCGAACAGAGGCATCGGATTCATGCGATCTCCACGTGATGACCATCCACTAAGATGTCGCCCCTCCTCCTTTGAAGTACAGAGAAGAGAGGATTTGAATCCAAGAATGTGAGTTAAAAAAATGATAGTAGTGTTAAAAACGGAGAGAAAGTGTAAGAATGTGAAAGGCCGTAGGAATACATCGTAAAGTGATTATTGCCTTTTGCGTTACTTATTGGCGTCCTTTCCGTGTAACTCACTCAGGACTCACCTGACTCGGGACCCACCAAAGACATTACTTACTGCTTTCACTTTCCTTCCTTATACCAACTTTGGATCGGAATCTATTGCTGCGGATTCGGTGTATGGATTGGGTTTACAGATTAATACAGACCCTAGGCCAGCTCATTCCTTGGGAATGAAGATAAGATAAAGCAGAAATTAAGCGCTATCTTGGAAAATTTCCATCATTTGATACCGAAATATCAGGATAATTTGCCACATGTCGTTTCCTGGTTATATCTTAACTGTAAAACACTTTTTTTTTTCTTTCTTAACTGTAGAACACGCATGGATAACACATACATACATCTGATTCATATGCATATATATAACTCAAACCATCACCCATCATCCTCTTAACAGAAAAGAAGCTCCGAAGAAAGCCATGGTTCAAACAACATCAACCCCTGTGTTTCTTCCCAAACTCCCACAACTATCTTCCGCTAACTTCCGGCGCCGGAAAAATGGGTTCGGGTTCCGCTGCAATCGATCTACAATGACGGTTTCTGCTGCGAGAAGAGATGATTATGGTGGTGGGAATGAGACGGTGGATGAGAATATGATAGTGCTGAGGAAACGCATTCATGAGATGAAGATGATGGAGAAGAATCAAGAAGCTCCTGAGGATTGGATGGAGTGGGAGAAGAAGTATTACAGACATTACAACTCTGATGTATGTGAAGCGGTGGGTTTGCTTCAAACACAACTCATGGAAATGAGGCCAGGCCTGGTTTTCGGGATGGCGGTTGTTGTCATGCTTAGTGTTCCCACGTCGATGTCCGTTGTCGCTTTGCATTTAATGGAGATGGCCAAGTGGATCTTATCTAGGATATGATTCACTTCTCTTATACAACACTTCATCTCTTCTTTACTTCTTTTCTCCGTTTTATAATATTTGTAGGCTTTTTTTTTTTTTTTTTCCTGTGGTAAACAGTAAAGGCTGCTCTTTGTTATCAATTAGATAGGTGAGTTTGTACATAAAACATGGCTGATTATTTGTGTACTCTCTTGTATATTTTAGATGAATTAAATAGGGTTGTGTGAATGTAAGAAAAGTTATTATAACATATAATTATTACTGATTCTTTTTAATGTATATTTATTGGTTCATTAAGGAAACCTTTATATATAGAGTGGTAATTCTGGTATTTTATTCTCTGTTTGTTTTGACATAATATTTTACCTATAACATTTTATATGTGAAAAAAAAAATCAATTTTTGTTTGGAGTAGGTAAAAGAAAAACAAAGTTTTTTTTCATCCTATATTTTATTTCTTGAAAATAAGCATTGAATTTTTTTTTTATATATAAAACATTACAGCTCTCTTTGTTTTGACAGTTTTACATATAATATTTTATATGTTAAAAAAATTTGAATGTTTGTTTCCATAGGTAAAAGAAAGGTAAAATTCTTTTTCTGTCTTCTTTAGAGATCACTATATTTTACCTCTTGAAAATTAACATTGATTTATTAACATTGATTTTTTTTACATATTAAATATTACGTGTAAAATTTTACAAGAAAATTTTATGTCAAAACAAACAGAACAAGTAAAATTTTTGGTCAAAACAAACGAAACCGTAACATGTAAAATTTTACATTAAAACAAACGAAGTTTTAGGAACTAAAATAAATCTACCGATGAAAAAGGGAAAACTTTATCAAGTTAATTTTCCATGCACTCTTCTCAAAACCGATTCAATAAAGGGGTAGTTTTGATTTTTAAGAAAAATGATCTTTAAGATCCAATGGTTACAAAATTAGTGACAAAATCGGGTTATAACCCGGTTACAATCAGAAAATCCATTAAATATCAATCAATGGCTCCCATTGTTCTCTTTATTTTTACTTTCTTCTTTCTTCTTTCTTTTTTGCCATTTTTTTTTCTTACCTTGCCAGTGTTTGTTCATTCCTTATGGGCTTAATATTGAAGCCTATTAAATATCAATCAATGGATCCCATTCTTCTCTTATTATTTTTACTTTCTTCTTTGCTATTTTTTTTTTCTTACCTTGCCATTGTTTGTGCATTCCTTATGGGCTTAATATTGAAGCCAATTTCCCGGCTAGAGGTGCTTTGAAAGCTCCCAACACCATGCACGAGGGATTGACCATCAGCCGGTGACACTCATGTATTTTGTTCACGTACGTTATCTGTAATTGAATCGGTATTAGATATGGGTATCAGTTGGTAACGTTTAGGTATTGGTCATATATTGATGTGATATATCTTTTTGGTATCAATCAAATATCAATTATTTGTTGGCCATGTGTCAACCAATATCGGTTTGTATTCGCCCGCATCGATTAGGTATCGATTTGATATTGGTCCCCATACCAATTCAGCAGAAGGACACCATATCTATTGTGTATTTATATCAGCCATGGATGATACCGAAAAGAATCGACCAAATACGACCAATATGATAGCAATACCTCAAACCATAACGGCACTGCTCTCATGGTATTGTACGTATGGAAAGACACACAAGGGGAAAGATGAACATGATATGAACCCCCAGTTTGAAGAGGTGCCAGAGCATCCTTTTGTCATCTTCTCATGTTAATATTTCCATATCGATTGTCTAGGACCTTGTGTTGAGATTTGAGTTCCAAAAGGAAGGACTACATGTCACCTAAAAAGAGGGAGTAGTCACCGAAAAGAGGGACTATATGTCACCCGAAAAAAGAAACTATAGTCATCTAAAGTGAAACAAATGCCATGTATTACCACGTATACTATCACATATACACCACCTAATAGTGGAGCTACATGTGAGGGGGAGTATTGGGATTTGAGAAATAGTCTCACATTGCTTAGAAACTAGAACCTTGGATGTCTTTTATCTGTGAGAATCCCTCTACTTATTAGTTCAAACTTTTGAGATGAAAAGTTAACATCTTGTGTCTTAATATATTAATTGGTTCATCTACCTAACAGTTAGAGATTTTGAGTCGGACTGAGTATTCCTCTCACGTTAATAGTCTCACATCCATTGTTTAGGACTTTGGGGTGTGTGTGTCTTGCCTGTTGGTTCATCTTCATAATGGTTTGAGCTTTTAGGTTGGAATAATACCCACCAATCTGATCATAATCCTCAATCCTCTGTCCCTTTTCTCTCGAAGAAGATAGTTCTCTTGGTAATGACCAACACCTCATAATTAAGACATTGTGAGTCGTTCAAATATCCTTGAGGCCTATCTATTCAAAAGAAATATCATTCTTAATCTCTCATCAAACACTTTAAGCCCTGCTCACCTTCATGTCTCCTCCTTCGCTGCTAATTGCCGGTGGAATCACCAATTAAAAGATGCACATAAGTACGAAGGAATCAGACTTGGCAAGTAATGAATCCCTCACCAATTAAAAGATGTACGTAAGTACATAGGAATCAGACTCCACAAGTAATGAATCCCTTGAAAGGTTCCAAGACCGGGAAAAAAATCCAACCTCTCATTAAGGGTACGTGCCTATTAGGAGTGACATATCTCTCCAACAAACACTTTCAAAATAACAATTAATATTTCGAATTTTTTTTTTATTTTGGTAAACAAATAATATTTCGATTCATATTTTAGAAACAAAGAAGTAAAAGTCGCTAGTCTAGTTGGTTTAATGAATTCATACTTTTGATATATTCAGCGTTTTCTATTCATATTCATTAATTGAAAAATATGGGAGATTCGTCCTTCTTTTCATATACTATCCAGAATGATTCTCATATGAGGTACATTTTTTTTTGGTAAGACATATGAGGTAGATTAACTTTCCTAAAATAATAAAGAATAACATTTTAGAATCATTTAAAATTTCAACAGTAATTTAGATTTAAATTTGACCAACGAGATTCACATGTTTAATGTGTCCAAAGAAAGTTTAGATATAAATTTATTTATAAATAGTTTCTTACACGTTGATGGGGAAGCAATGAATATTCTTGGACCATAATATGACTACAACATGACCACAACTCTTTTTTCTTTTTCTTTGTTTTTTGCTAACTATCGATATCTAGACCTTTACTCTAATTAATCCTACAAGTTTATACTGACCTCACAAATTACAACTGATAAACTTTCACATATATAAGGCACTCAAAACAATGTGGGACTATTACCAACAAACAGTTCAAGAACAAAACTCTAATAATTAAATAATAAACTAATTAAAATATGAACATGACATTTTTGTTAAGCCTTTTTACCCCCCCCCCCTCCCAAAAAAATTATGTTAAGCCATATCATAATAAAATTAATATTAAATTACTCACAACCGAAGTAATTGGTTTTAAACTATATTATCTCAATCTTACCCCCAAAAAAAAAAACAAAAAAAAAAAAAAAAAACTATATTATCTCAAGCATGACTTACTTTTTCTTGCTCATCGCAATAGTGAAAGGCATATGTAATCCCATTTTTTAACCAGTCTAATTTACTCGGTTTTCCTTTTCCTATCGGTTAACGTCATTTAACATTGTCTAACAGTTCTAACTCATAATCGAACTTTTTAACTGTGTAAATTGAAATTGAACTGATAAATTTTGATTCAGATCAAATTTTTATCGACCAGTTCTGATTCAGATTTAGCACATTTAGTTGAAGTGTACAGAACCTATCATTGTAACGAAATCAGAAATTGCATCCACACCGATGGATTAATTCTATCAAATACTAATAAAATGTGAAATTAACAATATTATCCTTGAGATCAAATTGCTGAAAAAAGGAGGCAAGGGATAAAAAAAAGAGGTTACACAATTTGTTGTAACCATTCTGGCTTTAACCCATTTTTTTTTTCAAAAGTCAAAAGTCATCTATTCTGCCATCATGTACAAATGATGTGTCAATGATAACCATTGGATTGAGAACATGATGATTTGAATAACTGTGTCAAATTTCAAAGTTTGATTTAAATAAATGCTCCCTTAATTTTTATATACATTCCATATATATCCGTGTACGTATATTTATTTTCTAAAATCTAAACATTACATAGCATACTCGTTCTTTTAAAACACATTGTTTATATATATATATATATATATATATATCTTACATCTTTCTTATGATTTTCAGAAATATCTTTAAAAAAATTGTAGTGAAACATTTGATGGTTGGGAGCATAGTTATTTAATTTGGATTCAGGAATTATTCAGAAGGAGAATAATTCGGAATGAGTCGTTTTGATAATTTAAGAATTCGGTCAAAGATGTGGTTAAAAAAATGGACTTAAAATAAAATTCAAATTCGGATCGGTTCAGGAATTATTCTTTTGTTTAAAAAAATTCGGACAAAAAATTCGGATGTTAATTTTTAATATTTCGTGCTCATATTTCACACTATCAATCAACTATCACACCTGCATAATATACAAGTGACATTAGAATAATATTTAATGTATAAATAACAATATAATACATAATAGATGGGTATGTGTGTATAAAGGTGGATTTGTGACATTTCATTACAGTCTATAATGTGGATCATTATATTTTATCATGTTTGCAATACCAATTTAATAGAGTTGATGTTTATAAAATCAAACATTTTCATAAATTCATCCAATCATCCTTATGAAATCCATCTCTTTTTCATGTTCGTTAATTACTTTCTCATGGTTTGTATTATAATATTTATTTTTAGACTCGTATTTAATTCCGATTGAAAAAGCACATGAAAGTAATGACTTGCTTTGTATTATGGTATGATTTTTATACTCATATTTAATTTTATATTTCCTAACGAAATTAATGATTTATTTTGCATTATGATTCGATTTTTATACTCATATTTAATCTCACATAGGAAAAAAAATATGAAATTAAGATCTGTTTTGTATTATACGTGATTTTTAGACTTATAATTAGTCTTAGATTGAAAAAGATGCAAATAATTATGACATTAATTTTTTTTTTTCGCGAAAAACTTTGTTTGAGAATTAAGGCATTAAGTCCTCCACTAAGATAATAATAGTTTTTTTAGTATAAGAAATATTCGGTATAATTCGGATTTGAAAAAATTATTCGCGATATTTATTTCTAAACAAAAAATGCAAGAATTTTAAAGAATCATTGAATATAATTCGAATTCAGGAGAATTATTCGTATTATTTGGTTCGGAAGAATAATTCGCGAATAATTTGGAGAATTAAATAACTATGGTTGGGAGTGCATTAGAACATGCATCCAATAATGTCTATGGTCGGATTCCCTCATTTTCGCACTACAAAAGATCCCTCATTTCCCTTGGCAGCATGGGTATCTAACGGTAGAGTGCATTGAACACATATCTCGATGCATATTTCTACCGTTGGATCCATTTCTCCAAGAAGCAAAGGATCCGGGTCCCTAAGTTTAGACCTTTCAATAATTGCGGTTGCCGAATTTTTTTTTTGTGTGTGTGATAAGTAGGCTAGGACATTGAGTTGGGATCACATGCATGTACTCATACTCTTCAGAGAATCTATCATTGTCAATGTGGTGTGGGACCCATCATTAAATGGCGAGACCATTAAATATGAATCGTAATAAATCTCATAAAGAATACAAATACATGCATACCAATTATTGTCAAGAAGACTTCAACCCTTAAGATCTTTGAAATGATCTTTCCCAGCTATCTTCTCGAGTAACTTAGCTGAGTTGCCTTTGCGTGTGCGACTGAGTCACATCTCACACCACCAAAGAGCCACGACGAAAGTCATTACATAGCTTCTCTCACTTTCCTTCTTTGTTCCCCACTGCTACAGCTCATCATATTACCATAATCTAACAACTCCACCTCAAGGAACCTTGGATTGGAATCGTCTCTGTTTTTAATTAATTTATTGTTGTCGAATCAAGATATCAAGACCAATATATTCCAAAGTATCGTTTTATGCATTAGGTCTACGGCCTAATGTATAGACCCTAGCCATTCCTAACAAACGACCGAAGATAAGAAAACGATTACACATACATCTGCTTAATTTTAAACACGGTTTCCAATTTCCCCATGTGTTCCAAATCAACCTTAAATACGTAGTTCAGGACCAGCTCGCAAACCACAAATGATTCAAACCATGATTACCCATGCCCCGCTTGTGCATCTTCCTAACCTCCCACAACCATTTTCTGCTAACTTCTGGCGCCAGAAAAACGGATTAGGTCACCGCTGCAATTATAGGATGACGATTTTGGCGGCGAGAAGAGATGATTACGATGGTGGTTATGGGACGGTTGATGAGAATATGATAGTTTTGAGGAAACGCATTCTGGAGATGAAGACGATGGAGAAGAATCATGAGGCTCCTGAGGATTGGATGGAGTGGGAGAAAAAGTATTACGAACATTACAACGACGATGTATGTGAATCTGTGGGTTTGCTTCAAACCCAACTCATGAAAACGAGGCCAAGCGTGGCTTTGGGGATGCTGGCTCTTGTCATGCTTAGCGTTCCCACATCAATGTTCATAGTCATCTTTCATTTAATGGAGATTGCCAAGTGGATCTTATCTGGGATTCACCTTTCTTAGACATTATTTCATACCATTTTTCTTTCATTTTTTAGGATCTTAATAATTGTTAATAATTAGGTTGGTGAGTTTGTACATGCATACATAAAACATGCACATATGTATGTAGGATATAAAAATAAAAAATAAAAAAATCAATTTTTTCACCCTCAAAGCCATTGCAATAAATTGTCCCAGTGCATGAAGTTTTCATTATTAATGTAAGATTTGACGAAAGGACAGAATATGCACAACCTCATCCCACAATACTACTACAAGAAATTGTGAGTAGGCAAAAGTGTTCCTCTTACAAAGGAAAGACGACCAAGATATTGCTTTTGCTATGTTTCAATCCTAATGCTTGAATTATTAGAAGAAGGGAGCAGTAATGGTATTTGAAGACCACGACATCCCCATTTATTTGTAGCTTGGAGCCACAACAACCCCACTTAGCATCCATTTGAGCCTGGAACCTATGAAGATAAATGGTGATGAGATCCCGTGGAGAGTACACGTACTTGAGGTGATCTGAACTGAAGAATACACGAGAAAAAGTACATGTGGAATGACACAAGAGGTAAAGATAACTTCAATATGGTAATAAAGCATCTATTTGCCATCTTTCCACTTGTATTAATAAATCCCACATGATCTTGGATGTGTCTTCATATCCCTCAGTCGAAAAATTGAAGGTTTTAGATTAGAATCTAACACCTAACTTCTCACATTTTTAAGAAGCTTACTCAGCCAGACTCGAATCCGGTATTTCAGTTAGAACAATGCCCATTTTTAGGGTTGTCAACGGGCTGGTTTGGACGGGTTTTGGTCTATGCCAAAGTCAGTCTCTGGCTTTCAATAAGAGATTCGGGCAGGGGTGGGCTGCAATGTACACGTTAGTTAACACGCCAGTTTTATGTCAGTTTGTTATCGAATTGGCATAATGGATTCTTATCAGTCCGCTATTGTTTCGGTTTACTATATGTATATGTAGTAAAAAAAAGTTGGATTAATGGGATTTAATGGGTCATTATCAGGCTGATTCAGTTTTGGAATTGGCTTCCTACATTTATATTTAATAAAATATAAGCTTAATGGACTCTAATCATTCCATTATCGGGCTGGTTTGGTTTCAGTCTTATTGGTCCGATTTGATTTAGACCGATCAATTAGTTTGATTCCTTTTCAATTTTTCATTGAGTTCTAAAAACACAACCCAAATTATATCCAATAGACTTTGATTTTAATTTTCCATTGAGGCCCAATTTTGATACCCCTTCCCCTTTTCTTAGTTTGTCCAAGCCTTGATCTAAGAACATTCAAAAGGAGGTGCTCAACGAAATTTAATCAAAACAACGGCCGGCATCACCTTTATATTTTCTTGAAGCCTGGGTATTTTTGTTCAATTCATGGCACTATTCGAAATCAGCAACTTTTACACCCCCCAAAAAAAAAAAAAAAAAAAAAAAAAAATATATATATATATATATATATATATAATATATATATATATATATATATATATAGCAATGAATTTCTTGTGGGGGTGGTGATGAAGATTATTCAAAGTTACATTGGATCTCTTGAAAAGATTATATCCGACAAAGTAAAAGTGGTTTGGGCTACAAAGCTACACAATAAGGCAGGCACATACGTAAATTTTCAAACATTTTACAAGCAACTTCTCTTGAAATCTATCTATTTTTCAAATAAATAATTCATTTCAGCTAGCTACTCTTGATTCAAATCATCATTGGCTTGGCGAAGTATTATCAAAGGTTGTAAAGTGCCCTCTACAGGTTTAATTTGGCATGTTGAGATTAGAGACTAGATTCAGATTTGGGATGATCAATGGATTCCCACTTTGTCACGTTTTAAATTGCATGCAACAATCTACATGTAATGATTCGTCTATCATGTGGGCATCCCAACTGATTGATCATTCCACTTGGACTTGCAATGTGCCTCTACTATTCAACTTTTGCATTAGACGTAGTTCAAGATTGTTCTTGATATTAATTAGTTGATTATTTTATCGAGACAAGATTATAAAATTTAGGGTGGCTCAAAGGATAGACGATTCTCAGTCAAAAGTGCATATCACATGCACTGTAACATCGTCCAAGATAAGGAGAAACAACAATCTTCGACCTCACATCAGCCTTCATTAGCAAATGTCCCAAGTTTGGTATGAGACTGGATTTGAAAATTCCCAACACAACACAAAATCAAGAAAATTTTTCGGTGGGCTTGTTCCTCAGCTTTGGCCACTGGTGAAGCTAGCACTTCCCTTTGGCACATATTGAAAGTAGTGGAATTGAGTCTGAATCTATTGATCACATTCTTTTTTAGTGTTCTATGCACGAGCACTATGGTTGGCAAGCTCTTTATTTTAAATTCCACCCTCTAAACCGACTGACAAATTTGATCAAAGATATGATCAAAAGTTGGACCCTCTAAACTGACCCTGACAGCGTTGTATAAGTCGTCCTTGATAGTTGGTCAGTCTGTACTCCATGGCTATATGACGTGTATTGTTCAGTTCATGTGTACGTCATGATCTGATGAATAAATTCATTTCTACAAAATATATATATATATATATATATATATATATATATATATATATATATATATATATATATAACTTGAAACAGCTCTTCTAAATTCTAAAACACCTTTAAAATAAGTAAATAAATAAATAAATAATATATAATTTACGTGACTTTGTTTTGGTGTCACACAAAACCGACATTGACATTTCGAGCACTATTTTCTATATATATATATATAGTGAGAATTGGGAGATCACATGGGTAAAGAAGAGCCATAAAAATTAGTAGACCAAAGTTCTCTTTTGTTAGTCTGGCTTTCTGTCACCTATCAAATGACAACACTTTGTAACCGAAAAACCGAAATCTTTGATGCATATTCTTTGGTAAGGGTGTCAAAAATGAAACCGAATTGTGAATTGAAATTGAATTGAACCTTTTAAACTAAATTGTGAAATCGATTATTAAACGGTTTGGTTTCGCTTTAAAAATGAAACCATTTAGTTAAGCGAATTGATTCTAGTTTCAAAAATGAAACCATTTAAACCAACTATTTGAAACCAATTAAACTTTCACTTTAATACCTTAGTGCTAAATGTCTATATATTTGTAGAAATAAATTTTATTTTATTGCTTTCCACATGGGATGCTACTAAATCATATATCCATTTTCTTATATGATTAAAATTATTTTAATGCTTTCCTTGGCATTCCCTCTCCTTTGTTTCTAACTCTCTTCCTCTCCCTCCAAGCAATGAAACCGTTTAAAATCGAAAAATTAAAATTAATTAATAATCGATTTTTGTAAACATTTTGAAACCGTTTAATAAATGGTTCAGTTTTGGTGTTACTCATTACACACTGAACTACACCATTTAACACCCTTACTCATTGATCATCAAAGAATGCATATAATATACAAGGGTACTTTCAGCATTCAAGGGGTTATAGGTTGTCAAATTCTCCCCTTTTTTTTCTCAAAATGGTATTACTAATTAAGAGAAATGGCATGTACTCATGTTTGAATCTCTCTCTTCCTTGAAATTTGGATTCCCTTTCTCTCTCATCTCTCTTTCCTAAGAAATAAATTTTATTTTAATGCTTTCCACATGGGATGCTTCTAAATCATAAGTACACTTTCTTATATGATTAAAATTATTTTAATGCTTTCCTTGGCATTCCTTCTCCTTTGTTCCTAACTCTCTTCCTCTCCCTCCTCGCAATGAAACCATTTAAAATTGAAAAATCAAAATTTGTTAATAATTGGTTTTGGTAAGCATTTTGAAACCGTTTAATAAATGGTTTGGTTTTGGTGTTATTCATTACACACTGAACCACGTCGTTTAGCATCCTTACTCATTGATGTTGGACTTTATGTTGTCATTGTTGGTAACTTGGCTGATGTGATAGTGTTTGTAAGCATTCAGTCAGAGAAATGAGGAGAGAGAGTGTCAACGTAGGAGAGCGAGTGTCAGTGTAGTGGCAAAGCTTGAGCAATCTTGTAGTTGGGTTTTACAGTGTTCTACATCTCTTATAGTGTGTTTTAGATGGTTTGTAGTGAGTTGAATAGTATTCTACATTGAATTTGATGAGAGAGATTGTCTGTAGACCCCATTGGTGATGTAGCACAGTTATCTAGGGATGTGGCCAAGTTTCTGATGATGTGACAGTGTTTCCATTGGTCTGGCAGCATTTCTGAAGTGTTGCGACATCTTAAAGAATGAAATAAAGAAAGAGAAAGTAGAGAGAGAATGAGGAGAGAGAAAATATTGGTGGGTCCCACAACAGGTTCATGAAAATCTGACAGTGGAAAGATGCAGAGCGTCGAGTATCTTTCCAACGCAACTTGAATCACTCAATTCCGACGTCGGATGAGAGAGATATCGCAATTTTCGTCGGATCGCTTGAAAAAGTCATTAAAACATTTGTTAGGGGGCATTTTGGGTAAGAAGAAATGTAGAAGATTCTAGATCGGCGGCCAAAAATGAGTCACGATGCTCAGATCCACTTTGAATGGCCCAGATCAAGGCGGGCTAGGGTGTATCGGAGCCGAAGCATCGAGATTCCATCGCGTGCCTTCGGATTGGTTGGTTGCATTATATTATAATGGGCCGTGATCTATTGTGTTACCGCTTGATTCGGTGTAGCGTGCGTACGGTGCGCAGCTGATCAGATCCAGATCCAGTGGCTCACGTAATCTCTGATCGCGCCTGATGCGATTTATTCAGATCCGATGGTGCACAGTGAATCCTGCCTTTTTAAGATTATCCAATGACCAGTATAGGAGACACCCATTCGGATGGAATATTTTTCTGATATCCAAGGAATATAATATAATTATTTCCCCATGACTGATCTGAATCTAGAACCAGTTTGATCAAATTTTGAAAGTCTAATTTTTGATTGTTAAGAAGGCCTTTTGAGATATCGATTTCTTCAGAGAAGTTGTAGATCTCTGAAAGACCTTTGATCTGTTATATTCTTTGTCCAATTTGGACTCATAGAAGTGGGGTTTCAAATCAATGCAAAGCAGTACACAATACAAGTATTTGCCGAATGGTCATCCAATGATTGATTAGTTATTTCTGCTACCATTTTGGCATGAAACGATGCATTACATGCCATATTTGATGCTTGCTATCAATGCTATATTTAGATGCTCATTGCCATATTTAGATGTTCATTGTCATATTTAGATGCTCATTGCCATATTGGATGTTCATTGCCATATTTGGATGTTCATTGTCATATTTAGATGCTCATTGCCATATTGGATGTTCATTGTCATATTTGGATGTTCATTGTTATATTTAGATGTTCATTGCCATATTGGATGCTCATTGCCATATTTAGATGTTCATTGCCATATTTAGATGCTCATTGCCATATTGGATGTTCATTGCCATATTTAGATGCTCATTACCATATTGGATGCTCATTGTCATATTTGGATGCTAATTGCCACATTTAGATATTCATTGACATATTAGATGCTCATTGCCATATTAGATGCTCATTGCCATATTTGGATGTTCATTGTCATATTTGGATGTTCATTGCCATATCTGGATGTTCATTGCCATTGCCATATTAGGAATTGCCATGCTTAGATAGCATATTAGGCCCTTGCCTTATTTGCAATACATGTCATATTTGAAAATTTTTAAACAATCTTACTACATGTGAATTTCTTTCCATAAATGTTTTATATGTCATATTTAGATAGAATATTCTATTTTAGACAATAATTTAATTTATGCAACATCCTAGTCGAACTGCCATATCTGTACACCTAGCAAACATATTAGGTGTGGGGACGTGCATTTAGGCACCCACATTCTTGGGAAGAGCATAATGAGAATAATAAAAGGCTTAATAAAGAAAAAAAATGCTTTGCCAAACCTTTCAAAATTAGAATTCAGGATGAAAAGAGTAATTTAGGATGATTTTGCCCCTCGGTAAACCCTAAACCTAGAATAGGTTCTAAACCCTAAACCTAGAATAGATTTTCAATCTCAAACCTAGAACAGGTTCTCACTTTATAACCTAGAACAGGTTATTTTTTCGAACTACGCAGATTCTGATTCCTAGGGCAAACCCTATCATACGTAGGCCATTTGGGAGAATCCCAAATTCGGATCCACACTTTAGTCCACTCGGACTATCCATAGATCCACTAGGACATCCACCCAATTTTGAACTACGTGGATTCTGATTCCTAGGGCAAACCCTAGGATACGTAGGTCATTTGGGAGAAATCCAAATTCGGATCCACACCATAGTCCACTCCGACTATCCATAGATCCACTAGGATATTTATCCATATTTTGACCCAAATAGGGTTATCCAGCCCGAACTACGCAGATTCTGATTCCAATGGCAAACCCTAGGATACGTAGGCCATTTGAGAGAATCCCAAATTCGGATCCACATCTTAGTCCACTTGGACTATCCATAGATCCACTAGGATATTTATCCACATTCCAACCCAGAATGAGTTACCCATATTTCAACCCAAACAGGGTTATTCTTAGATCCACTAGGACTATCTATCAGTCCACATGGACTATCCAGATCCTAATCCATAGGATTTCTTAACCTTTCAAGCATAAACTTCAACTTGAACAATGAACTTAATCATGCACAAGCATAAATCATATCCATAAACTTTAATCACACCTGAACTACGATGGTGAACCTGATTTTCGAAATAATTCCGTAATACATAGGCAATCTGATGGATACAGATTCGATTCAATGATATCAAACCCCTTGGTTTGGTTTGGTTTAACAGATAGAGTCTAGCATAGGAAAGGCATAGGAGACCGATTTCGATCGGGCGGTTTGGGTGCCTAACCCTTTCCCATAACCGTAACCTAACGCTTACCTAATCTCTGATGGACCAGAAATCCAATCTAAGGGTCATGAGTCAATCGAAGTCTTACCTTGGGGTGAGATTTCACATTTCTAAGGTTTTAGACCTAAATCTAGGTGGCGACTTCCAAGATTTCAATTTTTGTCCTCACATCGTGATAGCTTATATAAGCAATAAAAGTTCAGGGTGTTAAACAGTGTGGTTTCGGGTTTACGGTTTGATTTCAGTTCAGTTTGGTGCATAGAGGGTGAAACTGAAACTGAACCATTTAATAAATTGTTTGAAAATCTCTACCGAAACCGATTAGTAAACACATCTTCGGTTTATAGATTTTTAAACGGTTTCGATTTGCTGGTTTTTGAAAGGTTTTCGGGTTAACGATTTAAACGGTTTAGTTGTTGTTTTACAAACGATTTAGATTATCGATTTTGCTAAACGGTTTCTTTACTGTTCGGTTTGCCAATCAAAGCCTGGTCTTTGTTATTGTTCATCTCTACGTGAATTACAATCTCACCATATATGTTAGGAAAAGAAACTAGAATGTTAGATTGTTAGATCATAAGTTAGGGTTTTAAGGCAAAAATGTTAGGGTCGTTTACTCTCTTAGCCCTCAGAAAATGGGTAAATGCCTAAATAAATTTAGGGTTAAATGATTTTAAATAGATTCGATTAAATGGTTTTAAATGGATTTGCACCGTCAGTTAAGCGGTTTAAAACCTAATCGAACTATTTATGTAAATGGTGTTAATTTGAAAACCAAAACTGAGCCATTTAACAAATAGCTTGTTAGTTTTGATTCACGTTCGATTTCATTTTTTACACTCTTAATAAAAGCAGTGGTTCCTATAAGTGCTACCAAGCATGATAAGAAGATTTATTTGACTTAAGGTTGCAAGAGGATGATTCTTTGTAGATTTACCTAAAGTAGTCTTTAAGAAAATTTTCTTCTCTGCTCATACCGGGCGCACCACACTTGAGTCACTTTTAAGTCTTTCAGAGTTCAAGTTCACCTTAGAGCAAATAAAATTATCTAAGTTTTCAATCTTCACTCTCATTTGGATAAACTAACAACTATATATTTTTTATTTTTACGTATTTAAAGTACTTCACTAGTCTTCAAAAAAAAAAAAAAAAGAATTTTATGAAGAGAAAGAGGAAGATTGAGGATCCATTTTGATACCTCAAGTAATGCTGTTTTAGAATTTTGTAATTAATATGAGCTTGACTGTGTAGTTGGGATTTAGTTTCCATTTTTCCATTTATATTTGGTTTTGGACTGCATTTCTATTAAATTTTTATAGGGTTCTATTTATTGCATTTTGTTCTGATCAGTAGCACAGTAGTGAAATACAAAAACTTTAAAAAAAAAATTCATTTTTCTCTAAATATCCGTCGTGCAAAATACATATTTTCCATTTCGGATAATTAGAGTGCCATTGTGAAAAATAAGTATTTTACATGATGGAGCTTATTTTACATGATAGCGCTCTAATTATCAGCCGTGTAAAATAAGTATTTTGCACGATGAATAGTTAGAGTACCGTCCTGAAAACATATTTTTAACGACCGTAAATAGCCCGTCGGAAACTAATATTTAAATGATGGAGAAAGTAATGTACACCTACATTCTGGTGGTGCCCGCCTACTTGGGCTCGCCCTCACCAACGGCTAAAACAGACTACTAACCCCAAAATATTTCTACTAGGCTACCCTTGTCGACGAGCCCCCATTGTTAATGTTGCCTGCAACGGCATTGCTTGCGCCTGCAATGCCTACTTCTGTAGGTGCTAAGAACATTCTAATGAAGCCGGCAAGGGAGAGGCTATGAGGGCCGCCGAAAAAGGCGAGGCCACAAGGATAGGGCAACAGGGACAAGTGAAAGACAGAGGTACCGAGGGTGGTGGACGGTGGTAGGTGGTCAGCAACTTGCAACAAGAGCAGGAAGATAGGGGCAGAGGGCTGGCCATTAGGGAGAGTCTAATTGGGGAAATAAGAATTTTTTTTTCCTTGGTTGATTAGATATTTTATTGAAACAGACGATAGAACATAAACAATAAACAAACCAAAAAATAAAAAAAAAATGCAGAGCAGTGGCCAATACATTGCCGACCCAACAAGATCAAGCCCAAATAGCACATTAACTCACCAAAATATGGGAATCCCTATTTACATTAAATGGTATAGTTCCCATTGAAAAGAAGTCAATGAAACCGCATGAAAACTCACATGTTTTCTAAAAGATCGACAGCCTTGATGACGGTTGCTTCTTCTCACAGGGGGAAGGTAAAAGTACGGCAATAGAGGTTTTTTTCCCTCTTAATCAAAGAAGAATAAGGGGAAAAAAAAAAAACTTGTTTTCACATTTTTTTTTGTTTTCTTTTCAAACATATTTTGTGCCGTTCAATAAATATGTCATGCGTGTATTATTTGTTACTATACAACTAGTTATAAAATATGCTAATTTTATTGACCTTTTGATTTATTTCGGAAAAAAACATTTTACACGCTCAATGATATAGTACGCATATTATATATGGATTTACTAACTATGGAATAATTTAACGGTATTTCGTAAGTGAAGAATCTAGAAAAATTTTGCCAAGAAAATTCCCTCAAAAATCCATTGTTGTTTTTTATAAGGTAAATTACATCAGAGGTACCTAATGTTTGGAGAAATTTTACCAGAGGTACTTTGCGTTTCAAAAATCATACTAGATGTATCTGACGTTTTGAGAAATTATACCAGAGGTACCTGACGTTTCAAAAATATTACAATTGGGGTATTTTTTGTTTTTGTACTTCCAAATTTACGTTAACATAATTTTCTTGGTCCCCTTTGATTCACTCTCTCACCATCCCGTTGTTGCAATGACTCACCAATCGGATTCTCATGTGCTCATTGCTGTCTCAATTACCCACCCCCTTTCCTACCCCTGTCCTCTCCTGTGATCCTTCCTCATCGGTGGTTGATCATCATCAAGTCATAAATCTCAACTATGGTACACACCTTTGGTGAAAACTCCGCACCCCAACTTACTGTTTTTTCGGTGGATGTACCATCAATCAGACACCAAATAAGGGTAGTTCAACAAGAAATGATCAGTCCCTGAAAATTTGAAGTAGATCAAATGGTTAACTTAGAGGATGCCAACGTTAAATAGGGTTAATGTTGGAAATATGAGAAGAAGTACCTCTGTTATGATTTTTGAAAGGTGAAGTACTTCTGGTATGATTTTTTAGAACGTCGGATACCTTTGGTGTAAATCACCCTTTTTTTTTAAACAAAGGTGAGGGATGTGGGTTGTGAGGTTCAATAAACCTTTTTTACAAGAAAAAATGGAGAGAGTTTCCCACAATTTTAATTAATTTAGAGTAATTTTCTATAACCATCATTAAGGGTGTCAAATGGTATGGTTTTGATTTAATCTTGTAATTTGGTTTCAGTTCAATGTGTAATGAGTGAAACCAAAATCGAACCATTTATTCAATTTTGTCAAAATATTTATCAAACCCAATTTTTATCGATTTTGATAAATAACCCGTAGGAAACTAATAGTTTAAACAATGGAAAAAGAAGTACCGTCGAGGAAAAGATACTTTTACACGACCAAAATACTATTTTCATCGTTGAAATTATTATCACCAACACATCAAAAATCCATTGTGCATTTTGCGCAATGATAGTTTAGCAGTTGGAAGTGCAATGGAGAATGTTCAATCAAGAGAATTTTAGGCAACAGAGACATTTTCGACGAAAGAAATTTTTTTTCGTCGAAAATAAAAAATGTTGTTGTGTACACCTACATTCTAGTGGTGCACGACTACTTGGGGTCACCCTCACAACGGCTAAAACATACATCTCACCTTGAATTATTTAGATTAGGATATTGTCACACCTAATTCCATTAAATCAAAAGTAAGAATGAATCATCACAAAATCAACGGTTCATACTATGATCTCAATAAGATCGTGTCGATATACAAACCATTGCATATACTAATCACAATCAAAATATAAATAAAGGAAAAAATATCTCCCACACTCCCTGCAGTTTATCTTAATCTCACCCACCCGTCATTATTTGTGATAATATCCCTAACACCTCCTACTTTTGAAAAGTTGTATTCATCAAACACCTTTCTTTAAGATATGTCTCTTAACCGATGACGTAGCACCATTTTAATTTAATTAATGACAAAACTATCTTTAGATATTTTATCTTTTCATTTTAATAAAATATAAAAATCTATTTTCTCTATTATATATTACATATTAGATATTAGAAAAATAAAAAAGACTAAATCTCATGATCCAATGATTCAGACCATGAAGTCGCTCATAATCTAAAAATCTAAGATCAAAATCACGGGCTTTGAAACGAAGCACAACATTTTACTGATCAAAACCGCACAACATTTTTCTATTTCCCTGGCAATATTTTCAAATCGAGTTTTTTGTGTTTTCGTTGATATGCTCTGTAAAATCGATTTCACTTCCTTCGTTTAATGGAGTTATCTAATAAAACTAACACTTTTTCTCTCTTTTGATTTTCAATGGATTGTTTATAAAATTCAATTATATTTCATTCCATACGTTGATCCAGGTGTTTGTGAAATCCCATGGAGCGTCCATCTGTTGAAAATATGATTCTTTTTTTTTTCTTTTTTTTTCCTTCGTTCTCAGTTTGTCATTTACTACAGTTGTAGTTCCTGATTCTTGATAGTTTTTTTGAGATGCGACAGGAGACTGATTCTAGGTTCCAATGCCGATAATCGGTGGTTGGCGGTTAAATCCAACTCGACTAAGCTCGGAGGGAGTTCGACGCCTAGGTCACGGAGCTGGTAACTGGTGAGATCGAGAATAGAGCTCGAAGAATTCTCTTCGATTGTTCCACCCTCCAAAGCCCCGTGGTTCTCTCTTGGCACTCCTTCAGATGCATTTTCTTTTGATACTCAAAAAATCCAAGCAGATATTCTACGGGACCTTGAAAGAAAGAAGATCACATCAAAAGCTTCAAATAAATTAGATTAGAAGAAGAAAGTAGGGAAAACGAAGCATAAGTTCTCACGACCCCTCACGCTTCCTTTCCACCAAGTTCTATTTCGAGGAGACGGAGGGACCCCAGAAGCATCGTTGGCTCGCATACCTCTATCAGTCGAAGAAGAAGACGCTAGTTTCAGGGGGCAAAAATGATGCATGAAAATAACAAGTTAAAATTGAAAATATAAGGTAATTTTGAAAATAAAAAGGAAAATAAAAAAATCTTAAAAAAATATAAAAATGAAATTGAAAGTATTGAGGGTAAAAAAGTCTTTTTAACATATAAATAAGGTTTGGGTGTCTTCAGGGGGTGTTAAGGATATTATTGCAAACAATGGCGGATGAATGAGATTAAGATATGCTACAGGAGGTGTGGCAAATATTTTCCTATAAATAAATATAGCAAAAGTCTTTAATTGAATTAACCGAGTTTTGCATTGTAAAATATAAATAACCAATTATCTCCAAATATCAAAACATAAAATAAATATCATCACATTACTTATAAATCCAATTGAAAATAAAATAACTAAAGAATCATAGAGGTACATGTAGAAGTTGCATTCGCATGACTCGTCATACTCGTTGACCCCTGTTTGAACATCCAAAAAGCAGCCACAGTTCCATACACTGGAGCATCCATGTAATCCTCCACAGTGTAACCTGCATCAATTAACATCTGAAAGAATAGTATATATATACGGAGTGAGCTCACAACTTAGCTCAGCAAGAAAATCAAACAATGCAGCAAACAATATACATGTAACATTCATATATGGTCTGGTATAACTTGCAAAGTGCTATGGTAAGGATAGGCAACTACCACACCTCCATGCATGCTCAAACCCAACAGATCACACACCGTTGTCGCCCCACATTACTCACTCTGGTATAGAGATAGAGCTAGAGTCTAGTGGTCAGACTCAACCACAGTACCACGTATTCCCCCTGTTACCCAACATCGCATCAATACCTACACCCCTATTGGCGAGGACTTACAAGTGGGTTCGTCACTAATCAATCCTACATGTCAACACAATATCCAAGGCCCTATCCCAGCACAGTTCTCCACAGAATAGAGATAGGTCTTGAGTTTGGCGATCAGGTTGAATCACAATACCGCGTCCTTTCCCTGATACCCTATCCATACCAAGTATGCTAAGGTAGATAGCGATACGAAAAGGTGCTAGTGTGAGGAATGATCTAAGACCCTAGGCCCTTCCCATTCCACACGCCAAAAAAAAATAATTACATGTCTAACAACACAATCCTAGCATAGCAAGTATGCATGAACATAATAATAACAGAAAGTAAAGATGACATGTTAATACGCACAACCAGCATACCACAGAAACAAGAGTAACTAGCAACGTTTTACTGTTATTAGTTAATTAGGGTTTTGGGTCTCATTCCCTTACTTGACACTCGATAGCAAGCCTTCTCTGCATCACAAAGTCCAACCTTGATGTCAAAAGGTCCTACACAATATTAGGGATTGATTAGAATTAATTTCATAGGGTTTACATTGGTCGAAAACCAACTTGGATTGAAAACTATCCCATTCTATACATACTAGTTGCACCACTATAGCGAATGGGTCGACATGTATGTCCTAGCTGACAAACCTGGCAGGCTTCCCGATGGGTACCGATCGTAGTACCGGTTGCACCCAAGTACCACTGGTATGTCGATCGGTATGCCTCCGTAACTCCACCAATTTGATCTCTGTCTTTCGTCGGTCTTCCAACTTGACTTCTAGGGTTTCTCCTAATCATTCTAGGCCTGAGCAATGGATTAGAGTTTGTTTTATCTTCCATTCAGGGTTCATCTAAACGAATTAGGGCTTCGAATCAATACCGAATCTTCTTGGTATTGATTCTCAACCAGGCATCAATGCAACTACTCTATTAGGATGGACACTTACCACTGGCCTTCAAAGCGATGGTGCTCTCCTCCCAATAGCTCTCTGCAGACCTCTTTGCTTCTATGGCTGCTCCTCAGATCTCTTTCTTAGACTCTAGGGTTTATGAGAGTCAACAAAGAAGATCTAAGGTGCTCAAGGAGGCAATAAATAGAGTAGATTAGAATTTGGGAGAGTTTCCTATGTAAGGAAGGTCTCTACAACTGAAATTTAGAAGGTGAGACCCACTGTGACTTGTTTCCAACACAAATAGTTGCCCGTATAGACATACCAATCGACTATTTGTGCCACTGGTATGTAGACTGGTATGTTTCATGACACCTCCCATTTTGACCATTTTGACTATTTTGGTACCTGGACTTGTGATTCGTCATCTGCTCATCTCATGTAGTCTGGTTATGATTGGAAGACCTGTCACAACACGAAACATAGGTTTAGATTGGATTCGTGGACTACAGGTCCTATAGCTACCTTTGCTGACGACCCCTTTTTATTAGTGTCAATTGCAACGACGATGCTTGCTCCTACAACGCCTACTTTTGCAGGTGCAGAGAACATTCCGATGAAGCTGGTAGGGGAGAGGTTGTGAGAGCCGCCTGTTATAATTTTTAATTCGAGTTGGGGTTTTCCCATCGGATTTCCCATGAACCCTAACGAATCCACCACACAGATTACTAAAATACAATGGGCAATAAAAGAGATGATAGAACACATACCATTTGTTGTAGATTGATTTTCGACTGTTTCTTGTAGCTTGAATGCCTCGATTAGAGTTGCCTCGATTAGAGTCTTCCACAGCCTCTTGGGATCCCTTTTGCCTCTGTGCGTATGAGAGTAACAGAGATATAGAAACCAATGGCTGCGGGGACCTTAACCATAGTATTTATAATACTATCCGTAATCCAAAACCATTCCCACAGTGGTCCGGGTTGGTAGCCTTTAACCAATGACGACCCAGACCTAAACCAATCAAAACAGTAATTAAACATTCACTTAACAACTGGTTAGGTAATTGATCATTCCCACACAATAGGAATCTAACAATCTCCCACTTGGGCTAGATTAATTACAAAACCACCGTCGAAAAGTATGGCCATGGAATCCTATTACATAATAAACCGTCATCAAACTTTGATCCACTCATCAAGCCTGCCAGTGTACAACAGCGAAAAATACTCTAACACATCTGATATACTACCTTCTGTCAGCTACATACAAAGGTTTACTTAATGACATGAATCGCCTAGAGACATGTGTACATGAAAATATTATTTCATGTGGGTCCATATCGAATAACCTTTGATTTAATTGCCTTAATAAAAACTCAGAGGCAATAAACTTTGATATTGACCGTAGCAAACCGCCACATACCCTTTTGATCAATATCGTACTTTGACACACCGCCGTGAACAATGGCTAAATACCGCCTCCGTTCATTTGGTTAAATACCACCCTTGTCAATGACATGTCAATGAATATGCAACATAGCAATAAATGAATGCTGAAATAAAAATAACCATGGTAATAAATATCTGTGCCAAAACCATAGGCAATGTAAATAAACATAATGAAATAAATCATTATCAATGTGAGAAAAATCTCCTACTAACCAAACACATTTAATGAATTAACCATTTCTATATTAAACATACCGTCCCTCGAAGACTCCTATTGACAAAACCTTCGTCAAAGAATCTACAATCAAGTTGTTCAACGAATGTGCTCTACAATGATATAATTTCTTTGACATTTTTCTCTCACCTAAAGAGATTTGAAATCTGATCTCTATTATGCTTTGAATGACTAGATTTCATATTATTCTTTGAGAACAACACATCTGAACCGCTGTCACAACACATCTCAATAGGCCTAAGTAAAACTAACAACCTTCGAGGTCTGAAAGATAACTTTTCAACTAGATATGCTACTTATTAGCTTCGCATATAGTTATAAAATCTACCTTACCAAGAGGGTGATGCATGGATAAACTTCTTTACATTTTTCCCCAAGGGGTACATCTACCTTCATAACAAAAAATCTGAGATGGGATTCATGCCACCAATGCAATCACCAAACGCTACATCTGTAAGACCCACACTCCATGAACCCAATCTAAACCTTTAGTGTCACACCCCAATTCCGGCTAAACCAGAAGTGTGAGTGAACCGTCACTGAACCAACGGCTCACACCAGGATCTCAATAAGACCGTGTCCACTTATACAAACCATTGCACATAGCCATAATCAGAATATAATAAATACAGCGGAAGTCTTTAAATAAAATGAACTGAGCATCTACTGATAGATTTAAATAAATTTTTAATTATCCAAATTCTCAAACATAAATAAATATCTTTACATCAATTTAATGTCAACCAAAATAACTGAAACAAATAATGAAAAATCCTAGAGATACACGCAGAAAGGACACTCGCATGAAGCGTCATGCTCGTCCTCTCCTGCTTGTACGTCCAGAGCAGCTACGCCTCCGTACGCCGGTGCGTTCATGTATTCATCCACCATGTAACCTGCATCAACATCTAAAAATGGTGTATATACATGGGTGAGCTCACAACTTAGCTTAGTAAGACAATCAAACAATGTAACATTTATATGCATGAGTAACAATCATATTGTATTATGGTCTGGTTCAAGTTTGCAATGTGCTATAGAAAGGGTTGGCGGCCACCGCACCTCTATACACGAGTGTGTGAAGCCGCCCAATGGATCACACCACTTCCGTCCCACATGCACCCACCATGGAATAGAGATAGAGCTAAGGCGTCCCGATCAACATCGCCAACACCTCCCCTGATGCTCTACCCATACCAACACGTAAGCCCCTATTGGGGAGGGCTTGCAAACTGGGCTCGCAACTAACCAATCCTATATGTCATCATAGTAGGCCCTACCCCAGCACAGCTCCCTACGACATAAAGATAGAGCTAGAGTCTGGTGGTCAGGCTAGAGACCACAGTGCCATGTCCTCCCCCTGATGCCCCACCCGCACCAAGCATGCTAAGACAGAACGATACAAAAGGTAGACCATATCCCAACATAGCTCCCTATGGCATAGAGATAGAGCTAGAGTCTGGTGGCCAGGCCGGAGACCACAGTACCACGTCCTCCCCCTGATGCCCTACCCACACCAAGCATGCTAAGATAGAATACTACGAAAATGTGCTAGTGTGAGGAATGATCCCAGACCCCAGGCCCATCCCATTCCACACACACCAACAAAAACAATCACATGCCTAACAATCACATCCTAGCATAGCGAGTACGCATGAACAATAATAATAATTGAAAGTAAATGATGACATGTGAGTATGCACAAACATCAATCCACAGAGTCATAGTTATTAACAACGGTTTACTGTCCATTAGATTATTAGGGTTTAGGTCTGATTCCCTTACCTGACGCTCGTTTGATAGCTTGCTCCACGTCGCAAGATCCAAACGTGCTATCACAAAGTCCTATACAATATTAGGGTTTAGTAGAATAGATTTACGTTGGTCGGAAAACCAACAATGGCAAAACATATCTTACAGAGCTCACCGGTCACAGTATCGGTCGCAGCACTGTGGGAAAACCTGCGACTAGTATGGTCAGCCGGTCCCCACAGACCAGCCCCCGGAAGGTACCGGTCGCAGTACCGGTTGCACAGGGTGCAACCGGTATAGTCGACCGGTATGTCTCCGGAAGACCATACGTCCGGTTCTCGACTGTCGTCGATCATCCCCTATTGATCCTAGGGTTCCTCCTACACATTCTAGGTCTGAGCACTGAGTTAGAGTTGTTTTCAACTACTTTCAAGTCTTAGCTTTGACGGTCTTCTTCCTGGAACTTGAATCTATGGTTTACCGACTAGATAAGGGTTTGTCGGCAAAAATAAGGTTTATCGGCAAAATAGGGTTTTAGATCAATACTTTCGAGAGATCTTTCTTGGCAAAAGTTTGGTTTGGTTTCGGATCGATGTATAGTGAGTAAAACCAAAATTGAACCATTTATTCAACGCTTCCAAAGTATTTATCAAAACGATTATTATCGATTTTGATTTTCTGATTTTTTACCAATTTCACTACACTGAGACTAAGAGAGTTAAAAACAAAAGAGAGGGAAAGCTAAGGAAACATTAAAATAATTTTATTCATATATGAAAATATACTTCCTGTTTAGAAGTATGCCATGTGGAAAGCATCTAAATAGTTTTAAAACATCACCTACCACCCATAACTTTCAAAAAACATTAGCTACCTCCCAAACGTTTACCACCGTTAACCAAATAGATCCACTCCGTTAAATGAATCTGTTAGTTGCTGATGTCATCTAAATCAATTTTAAAATAGACATTTTTACCCTTTTTCTTTTTAATTGAAATTTTTTAAAAACTAATAAAATGACTATTATAACCCTTCACATTTTCATTCTCCCTTCTTTCTTCTCCTTCATCGTTCTCCCCTCTTTCTTCTCCTTCATCGTCTCCCCTCTTTCTTCTCCTTCGTTGTTTCAGACGTATACCGAGGGAGGTTGAAGATGAGGGATGAACCAACAAAGGATATATCTCTGTCTTCTTTTTCTTCTTCTATCTATCTGCTTACTCTAATTTTTCCTCTTCCACCACCAGCAGTAGATGGTCCCTTTGCTTCTCTCTTATGGTTTAGTTATTTGGTTTGGGGCTTTAATAGGGTTTCAAATTGTAGCATGCCAATCAATTAAAACCTGCGACCAGAAAAAAGCAACAAAAACAATTTCAGTGGAAATAATTCAGCAAATGTACCTCCTTCACTCCTTCTCCAATTCCTCCATCTTCGTTCTTGTCCACCCTGCAATTTCAATGGAAATAATACAGCAAAATTGATATAATTATGAGTAAACAATTAAATAAATAAATCAAACAATGAACACTTTTTGACTTTCATCTATTTAATAAATACATGTTGAAGAAGGATCTAGAGGCGACAATCGAAACTCTCATATGAGATTTATGACCAAAACTCAGAGAACTCCTCTTTGCTGATCTTATCGATCTTCATCTTTCTCCTTCGACTGAGAGCATCGAACAACTCTAGCACAAATTCCCAGGAATCCTTCATTCCTTTTGAAACCCTTTTGAAACAAAATGAGAAAGATGTCAGTATCAATGATTCCAATTGAAGGTAATACAAATTAGAGAGGAAGGTAGAGAGAGAACCTTTACGCATTGCCCAAAATCAGAGCGCTGAAGGAAACCGTCTTTGGCGAATTTCTCAAAATTGTTTTCAATTTGGCTCCATCCATCGAAGCCTTTCTGGTTACTAATGAATCGGAGTCCTCGAAGAGCTTTATGAGCTCCAAATTTAGTCTGATCCAGCGCCGCTTCTTCACTACGGCGAGCCCTAGCTACCAAAGCATCACCTGCACCATTCTGAGATGAAGAAAAAGGATAGACATGGCCCCAAGAAAACCTCTGGAAGAACTATTTTGCCTTTGCCACTGCCTCTGCCTTCAACTCCTGCGAGAACTGAAATACCCGATTTGATGCATTTTGTCCCAACGTTGTCGACCTCGACACCGGTACCATCTCGTACCCACTTTTAGTATCATGATCAATGCCGAAAGTTGCAGTAGGCTCAACGCTTTGAAAGACAATGGTGTGCTAAACGTCGACGAAGAAGGAGATGAAGGTGAGCTGTGCAGCGTGTGCTACAAAATCGTTCGTCGGCGAAAAAGGAAATAGACTGAACAGAGGCACAGAGTCAATTCGAGTTTTTTTTTTCCTACCATTTCACGAGTTGTGAAGGAGGGTAAAACTGTCTTTTAATATTTTCTTAAGGGTATTATTGTCTATTTTATAATCGATTTTAGATGACATCAACAACTAACGGATTCATTTAACGGAGTGGATCTATTTGATTAACGATGGTAAACATTTGGGTGGTAGCTAATGTTTTTTGAAAGTTGTGGGTGGTAGGTGATGTTTTAAAACTATTTTGGGTGGTACCTGAAATTTATTCAATTTATTTAATATAAACTTTTAACATTAAAGGATTAAAGTAAATGTTTTATTGATTTTAATGGTTTTAAATAATCATTTTAAACGGTTTTATTTTAAGAATCAGAATCGACCATTTAATAATCGGTTTTATGATTATGATTTAAAGGGAAACAGAATCATCAATATAAACCTACATGATTAAAAAAAAGAAAATAATCAGCTACCATCCAAAATAGTTTCGAAACATCACCTACCACTCATACCTTTCAAAAAGCATCAACTACACCCAAGTAACTGACGAAGGAGATGGAAATCAGCGTTAGACATTTTTACCCTTTTTCTTTTTAATTGAAAATTTTATAAGCTAGTAAAATTACTAATATAACCCTTCTCTTTCCTTTCCTCTCTCCCTCCAACCTCTTAATCTATTCTCCATTCCTGAACTTACACAAACACACCACACAATTCAAATCAAATCCACCACCACTGGCAGCGGCTTTGTCTTCTTCCTCCCCACACTCACTATAGGAGAAGACCCGATTGACGTTGAGCTACTCTGCCAAGATGATTAGTTCAACCAAGCCCGATCCCACAACACCGAACAACCCATCGCCAACCTCATCCACCATATCCAATCTAGAAAACCCTTCTGATTGGAAAAACCCAATAGGCAAGGATCGCAGATAGCCCAGATAGTTAGCTATGACTGCAACCATAAGAATAGGGATTGAATCCGATGATACATCGTTCAGATGGCTATATAATCCCATTTTTGAGATGGGATTGGATTGATCGACAGAAAAAAAAAAATTAGAAAGAGGGGAAGAGAGATGACGATAGAACAGTGAGGGAGTTTGTGCAACGCTTCTTCTTCACTAATGACGGTAGCACAGTGAGGGAGTTTGTGAACTCAATTGATTCATTTCATTACATAGAGGCACCAATCTGTCTTTCCTACGAGTAGCAGCGACAATGCAGCAGCCAGTCTTAGCAAGATCCAAGTAGAATTGACGACCAAGTTCAGAGGAAGCGCTGGTCACCATCACTACCTTTCCATCTAACCAACACCATGGATATAGATACTTCTAAACTTCACACCATCACTATCTTTCCATCTAAGTGACATCATGGGTCTAGATACTTCTGAACTTCACACCATCATTATCTTTCCATCTAACCAACACCATGGATCTAGATACTTCTGAACATCATCCGCCATATCTTTGATTCTTCCTTGTTAAAGTGTTAACTAGAAAAGTAACCCATCAAATCCAAAAATTTCTACGGCATGGAAGTACTGATTTTTAGATTCTTCATCCCCTGTTTTTTTCTGTTATTTCTCTGTTTAGGAATTTAGACAATTTCTTGGATCCTCTGATTTATTCATGAAGTGGAAAGATCACTTATTTTTTCATTCACTTCCTGATCATCAAATTTTAGGTATTTTCTACGGAAATTTCATCTAAATTCAAACAAATATTCATTGGTTGAGTATCTTTTAACAAAATGATCTGCTCAATCAAGCAATTATCAGATTCCTTTGGTGTTCCCGATTTATTAAGGGAACGGTCTAACGCAATGGGATTGCATCCTCAATCATGTTTGGTTCCTTCTCTCTCAATGCCAAGAAGCTCCAAATCCATACTCTGTGCTCCGAAACCCCTGTATATTTCATCCGTTGAAGCTTTTGGATCTGCGAAGAGTGCAAGCCCTCGGAAGCCCATTATCGAGTGCAAAGCCTATGAAGCTGATCGATCCCAGCCGCCGCTGGATGCCAAGATCGAACTACCTGACCAGATGGCACAAGTGGCCGCAACTCATAAGCTGAAAATCAAACACGTCGGAACCCCTGTTTTTCGTCTTAGAGAGAGAGAGAGAGGGGGAGGTGATGGGTGATGGTGATGGTTGGGGCAGAACCCTTGTTTTTTTGTCTTAAGGTTTCGATTCCTATTTTTTTCATTCCTTTCAGTTTGAATCAGTATTATTTCTAATTCAAAGCTTTTCATCTCAAGATGGCCGAATGGATCAAACAAGATAATTTGCCTTTTATTGAGAAACCTTTCTTAAATCTACAGATAACCTCACCAACCTAAACATAAAATCAAATCTTATCAGATGCCATTCAACTTTGCATAAGACAGTCTCGTATCAAATGTAAATTTAACTTGCATAAATCCAAAATAGTAACAATGTCAATGGAAAGTTTTTATGGAATTTATGAATGTCAATGGGAAACTTGATCATCTTTCCAGTCCGTCAACTACGCCTCCTTTAGTATTTTGGTTTCCTTTTCCAAGAGGTTCTATAAAAATCAATACTGATGCTAATTTTTCATCAGATTTCAGTGGAATAGGATTTCTGTTCAGGGACCACAAAGGCCAGGTTTTAAAGTTGTTTCCGCCCCTCTACAATTTTACACAATCAAGGTTGGCGAAGCTCTCGCCATTAGAATGGCGATCCAGTTGGCATTGGAATATTGTCTAGTTGATATTCAGATTGAGAGTGATTGTAAGGAGGTGGTTGAGATTCTAAATTCACAAAAGTTCAATTATGAGTTTTCCCTCCAGTCTATTGTTTATGATATAATCTTATTAGTGGGTATCTTTAATTCATGTTCTTTTTCTTTTATTCCAAGGGGAGCTAATACTCATACCCTTGCCACGAATGCCTCAACCATTTCGGGGTTGGTTGAATGGCCCTCTTCCACTCCTTGGCTTCATGAAGTTGCTGTAAATGATATTTTGACCTATTTTCGAGTGAATGATCAATAGATTTTTTTATTACCAAAAAAAAAAATTCCAAAACAATAACAACAGAATGGAATTGAGCTTGGGACATGTTTTAGAATATTTTAGATTGCACGGATCCACAGATTTTGGACCAGACTGTGGTCTTGAAGCCGAAGCTATTGGCACAAAGTGGTAGGGAAGGTACCGGCGCCACCGCCCTGGGAGGAGCGGTGAGGCAGTCTGGGGTGGTGACTCCATGGTGAGAGAGAGAAAGGTAAGCCTATCTGCTCTTGTCTTTGAGAAGAATTCTTTGCCCTAAGAGACGTTAACTGATGAAAGGTAAAATCGTCTTTCAACGTATCCTTTAGGGTATAATTATCCAATTCAAAATCAATTTTAGATGACATCAGCAATTAACAGAATTCGTTTAACGGAGTAGATCTATTTGATTAATAATAGTAAACGTTTGGGTGGTAGTTGATTTTTTTGAAAGATGTAGGTGATTAGTGATGTTTCAAAATTATTTTGGGTGGTAACTGATTTTTTTCTTTAAAAAAATATTAAAAGAAAGAGTTTTCTTACAAAAAAAATATTAAAAGAAAGAAAGAAATTGAAAGAATGTGAGAGGGCGTTGGAATAAATCGTAAAGTGATTGTTGCCTTTTGCATTACTTATTCGCGTCCTTCCGTGTAACTCACTCATGATTCACCCGACCCTGGACCCACCAAAGACATTAGTGGATCGGAATCTATTGCTGCAGATTCGATGTATGGATTGGGTTTAGAGCTCAGTACGTAAACCCTAGACCAGGTCATTCCTTGGGAATGAAGATAAGAGAAAAGCAGAAAATAAAGCGCCAAATGTCACTTCCTGGTTGTATCTTAACCGTAATACATGCATGGATAACACGTACATCTGATTCATATATATAACTCAACACAGCTCTCAAACGTCAAACCATCACCCATCTTAACAGAGAGCTCCGAAGAAAGCCATGGCTCAAACAGTATCAACCTTTGTGATTCTTCCTAAACTCCCACAACCATCTTCCGCCCCATTTCCGGGGCCGGAAAAATGGATTAGGGCACCGCTGCAATCCAGCTACAATGACGGTTTATGCTGCGAGAAGAGATGATTATGGTGGTGGAATGAGATGGTGGATGAGAATATGATAGTGCTTAGGAAACGTATTCACGAGATGAAGAAGATGGAGAAGAATCAAGAACCTCCTGAGGATTGGATGGAATGGGAGAAGAAGTATTACAGACATTACAACTCTGACGTATATGAAGCGGTGGGTTTGCTTCAAACGCAACTCATGGATGAGGCCAAGCCAGGTTTTTGGGATGGTGGGTCTTGTCATGCTTAGTGTTCCTGCATCGATGTTCGTTGTCGCTTTGCATTCAATGGAAATTGCCAAGTGGATTAGGATATGATTCACTTCTCTTAGACAACACTTCATCTTTTTTTTTTTTTTTTTTTTTTTTTTTTTAATAATAATTATAGGTTATTTTATTTTATTTTATTGGTAAAGGCTCTTTTTGGTTATCAATTAGATAGGTGAATTTGTACATAAAAACACATATACAATATGGCTGATTATTTCTGTTATTGTGTACTCTCTTGTATTTAGATGAATTAAATTGGATTTTTCTGAATGTAACAAGGATTATTATAACATGTAATATTTTTTAATTCTTTTTAGTATACTCATTGGGTTATTAATGAAACCTTTATATATAGAATGGTAAATTTGAAATTTCATTATTCTATTTGTTTTGATGTAAAATTTTACATGTAATATTTTATATGTAAAAAAAAATTTCAATGTTTGTTTCAAGTATGTAAAAGAAAAACGATTTTCCTTTTCTATCTCCTTTAGAGCATTATATTTTACCTCTTGGAAATAAACATTGAATTTTTTTTACAGCTCTATTTGTTTTGACGTTAAATTTTATGTGTTACATTTTATATGTAAAAAAAAAAAAAAAAAAATCAACTACACCCCATAATAGTTTTCAAACATCACCTACCATCCACATTTTTCAAAAAACATCAACTACACCCAAGTAACTAACAGAGGTGACGGAAATCAACATTAGACAGTTTTATCCTTTATGTTATTAATTTGAAAATTTTAAAAGCTCGTAAAACTACTAATATAGCCATTCTCTTTCTTCTTATTTTTTTTTCCTATCTCTTCCTTTTTCTTTTTTTCTTGGTTTTTAGGAAAAAGAAAAGTTACGAGAAATAGCCATGTTTAGGGATGGAAAGAGCGGAGAAAGAAATGGGAGGGTTTCGAAAATGGGAAGGTTTCCTTCAAGAACTCCTCCAATAACAAGGAGGAGAGGTCTCGACCCATTTTGAAGCTGTTTCAAAGAAGATGTGCAATCCAATTTTACGGGGTTTGGCAGGGAATCCTTGGTTTCCAGGCTATATTTTCGTTGGAGATTTTGGTTGAATGCGGAAACCATTTAAAATCAAGAGTTACATTATTATAATTAGAGAGAAAGAGAGAGAACAGTCGACCAACAAGTAACAGCAATACTAAACTCAATTTTAATTCTTCATTATTTAAATCTAAAAGTAAATCAAGTAAATCATTCTCCTTCCACCTCAACTGGCTCTTCCGCATCTGCAGCAGCACCAGAAATTCCATCTGGGCTTGCCCAAACTCCCTCCATGGCTTTGATTCCACCGCCTATGATGATGGCCTATGGAGGCGGTGGTGTTGCAGGAGGTGGGACGGAGTCTTCGAGTGAAGATATCAATGTTTACTAGTCCAATACTGGCGGGACTACTTCGCAACCAAATCCACTGTTTGCCCTCTCAAAAAAGCAATCCAGAACAAAGTTCATGCAGAATCAAAAGGATAAGATGTTGGAGTTTGCTGAGAAGTTGCGATGGAGGATGCAGAAGCAAGATGAGCAGGACGTCCAGAGAGTGAATCTTCAAGTGGTTAAAGATGCCTCAAGACGATCCATGGGGCGTGAATGATCTACCTTCAATCTCTGCTCCTTTTGTCTTGTTCTTGGTCTCGTGTCGAGGATAAGATATTTGAGCAAGCTCCCGATCGTTGGCATAAAATCACAGGTAAGATCCCTGGAAAGACGGCATCAGATGTGAAAGAAAATTATAGAGCTTTAGTTCATGATGTATCAGAGATCAATTCAGGAAGGATTGAGTTACCACTGTACAATTCAAAATTGAAGCAATTTGAAACGGAAAGAAAAAAAGGGATCCCTTGGACCGAGGAAGAGCACCGGTAAGATTACGCTTAACTCTTTGCTTTCTTGTTCTGTTTTTACGTTACAGATTTCGATTCTCTGCAAGTCCTCTAATTAGTGTTGATCTCAATGACAATTTTATTCCAAACTGAATGAGTTGTGCTTCCGATTCACCTCTTCTTGGCATGCCAAAGAGCTTTTGTTGGAGATATCCGTCGATCAGAACCATATGCCTCAGCTTCAGCCTCTGTTGGAGCTTCTTCTAGTGCTAATGGCCCTGTTTCAGCACCTACCTCTGATCTAGGTTCTGGTTAGCCCTCTTCTTTCCATTTCTTTATTATTATTATTATTTTTTCTATCGAGTTCTTTATTGTCTCCTTCATTCTACGGTGTGAGATGGCAGAGACAGCGGTGGTGTGCGCAGGGTGGAGAGAGAGACAGAGAGGGAGGAGCAATGTAGGAGAGTGGAGAGAGGCCGTGATGGGTAGCGAGAGAGAGGGAGACCATTGGGGGATAGGGTCAATTAATTGAGGGAGGGTAAAAATGTCTTTCAATTTATTTTTAGGGTATTATTGTTCAATTTAAATTCGCTTTTGGATGACATTAGTAACTAACGGAATTTGTTAAATTGAGTGGATTTATTTGATTAACGGTGGTAAACGTTTGGGTGGCAGTTAATGTTTCTTGAAAAATGTGGGTGGTAGGTGATGTTTCGAAATTATTATGGGGTTAGATGGTTTTTTTTCTAAAAAAAAAATTTAATATTTGTTTCCAATAGGTAAAAGAAAGGCGAAGTTCTTTTTTCATCCCCTTAGGGATCAATATATTTTACCTCTTGGAAATAAACATTGAATTTTTTATCTTTTTTACATATAAAATGTCACACGTTAAATTTTATAGTAAAATTTTACGTCAAGACAAATGGGGTTTTAGGAACTAAAATAAATCTACAAAAAGGGTGATTACAACTTACAACACATGTTACATACAAGTGAAAACTTTACCAAGTTATTTTTCCATGCACTTTTCTCAAAACTGATTTAATTAAGGGGTAGTTTTGATTTTTGAGAAAAATGATCTTAAAGATCTAATGGTTGCAAAATTAGTGACAAAATCCGGTTATAACCCGGTTACAATTGGAAAAAACCATTAAAATATCAATCAATGGTTGTTCTCTTTATTTTGATCATAATGGTTCACGTGCATGTACTTGTTTCCGCCATGGCATTTCATTATTGATTACAGTTCATATCAAATGGGTCCCACACTCTAGAGGTGAGTCATGCATCATAATAAAAGTGATGGATTCCCATGGAGAGTACATGTACATGCTGATGATCCGAACTCATTTATTTATACTTAATTTCTTCTTTCTTCCTTGCCATTATTTGTTTTCTTACCTTACCGTTGTTTGGTCATTCCTTCTAGGCTTAATTTTGAAGCCGATTTCCTAGCTACAGGTGCTTTGAAGCTCCCAACACCATGCACGAGGGATAGACCATCAGTTGGTGACACTCACGGATTTAGTTTACGTACAATATCTATATCGGTATCGGATATAAGTATCGATTAGTAACATTCAAGTATCGGCTGGCCATATACTGATGTAGTATACCTTTTCGTATCGGTCAAGTATCAATTATTTGTCGGCCAATATTAGCCTGTGTCTGCATGTGTCGACCAATATCGGTTTGTATCCTCCCATATCAGTTAGGTATTGATTTGATATCGGTCCCCATACCAATTCAGCAAAATGATACCGTATCGACCGTGTAACTATATCAATCATGGCCGACACCGATAAGAATCGATGAATACGACCGATACGATTCCAATACCTCAAACCACGGTAGTATTGCTCTCATGGTAAAGTTCGAATCACCTGCTGATGCTAGAAGAGTAATAACTCTTATACTAGAAGAGTAATAATTCTTGTAGTACGCTCTTTAGGCGATAAGTATCCTATGGAGTTAACAGATGTTAGCTTCTGTTAACTAATATAGCTCTTTTTTTTTTTTTTCTCCCATTATTTTTTATTAATAAGTAGGGGTGTAAATTTTACCCTGACAATCCGAACCCACCCAAATCTGCCCTGAACCCTGGCAGGGTTGAACCCAGCCCAAACCCTAGCAGGGCTGGGTTAGGGCCCAAATTTTGATCAACCCTGGTAGGGTTGGGTTGGGTTAGGATTGACCCCCTGAGTTGAGCCCCATTTGTTATTTGACAATTTGTTATATGTTTCAAGGCCAATCAGGGTCAAATCCGACACTGAATCAGGGTTAATCAGGGTTAACCTGGCCCAATCTGACCCTGTCAGGGTCAATCAGGGTAAGTTAGAATTAGGCCCAACCCTACCAGTGCCAGGATTAGGGTTGTACATTTTCTGACTCTTGTAGAGTTGGATTAGGTTAGGGTAAAGTTTAAATAGTCAGGGTTAGGGTTAGGGTTTTGAAAAACCTAACCCAACCCGGCTCTTTTGTAGCCCTATTAATAAGGTAAGTTAACTGAAATGATAGATATATAATCTCTCATGATTTTTTTTATTTGTTTTTTTTTTCTTTTATCCATTACTACCCATTTTAATGATGATCGAACTAAATTAGTTATTTTATATTTGAAAAATAAAATCTTCCTTAATCAAAAATCATATTTGAATGTCGAGGAAACTTCTTGATTATCTAATGTTGTGAAACCATTGGGGAAGGAATAGCAACCCAAAGTTCACGAGAAGATGATGTTCCTTCTCTTTGTCATGATTTTCCCAACGGGTTCGCAACTTCCTCTTAGGTTTTAGTATAAGAAAATGAAATCAAAATGAAAAGGGAAAGAACGAACACCAATCCAAGGTTCATGATGAAGAAAATGATGTTACTTCTCTTTATTATGATTTCCTCAACGGGTTCACAACTTCCTCTTAGGTTTTAGTGTAAGAAAACGAAACCAAAATGAAAAGGGAAGTCAAGGAAGAAGTCTTGCAGTTGACAGGGAAAATGTTCCTGTTCCTTCTTAGATTTTACGATTTTGAAATCTCCTAATCTCTTTTTGATTCAATGTTTGTACATGCAGCTGATCCGGCCAACAAGTGAGAATTATGATTTTTTATCATAATATATTTCTTCCAATTTGAATTGATAAAAAAAAAAAGAAAAAAAAAGGGACAACTAAAAAAACCGTGAGAAGTTATTTATCAATTCAAATATGATTTTTAATTAAGAAAGATTTTATTTTTCAAGAAAAAATAATCAGTCTACCATTTTAGTTAACTTACCTTATTAATAGAAAATATTGGGAGAAAAAAAATAGAATTAAAACAGAATTATATGAGTTAATAGAAGTTAGCACTAGTTAACTCATGGGACACATGTCATCTAAACAATATATTAGACGAGTTGTTACTCTTCTAATATATGCAGCTGATCTGGACTCCTCATGATATTATACATATGGAAAGACACAAGGAAAAAGATGAACATGATCTCAATCCCCAATTTGAAGAGGGTTCCAGAGCATCCTTTTGTCATCTTCTCATGCTAATAGTTCCATAGATTGTTTAGGACCTTGGATGTGTCTTAATATATTAGTTAGTTCCTCTTCCTAACAGTTCGAGATTTTGAGTCAGACTGAGTATTCTCCTCACGTTAATAGTCCCACACTCTGTTAGTTAAAACTTATTTTAAACACGTATCGTACAGTCGTACCGTACTCAATTGTTTAGTACGCATATTGTTGTATTGACCTCAAATATACTTTAAAATACTCCATACTCCAAGCCTTACTGTTTAAAATGCATTTAATATGTGTACCGTATCGAATCTATATTTTAACCTGCATCTTCAATGAGTAATGACTCAATTAATCTCATATCGCTTAATATTCTTATTGCTTTCTACATGTAACCAATGTGGGATTAAAAGCTCTCACTTCCTCGTAATTGCTTCTAAACACATTACTTTATTACTCGTTAGGGTGGGCTATTGGTCATAACAAATGTATATTGTAGCTCTCTCTCTCTCTCTCTCCATGTGGATTCATACTTGGAGTATTCAAACATAAAAAATCATTAACTACTTGACTGAAGATGATAATTCTCACCGTTTTATGGATAGACACATCATAAATGTCATCTATTCCCATTGATTTAGGTATAATTTTTCAATTTATGGGAGTATATTGCCCATTTTTTCACCATACCATATTATATCTGATCCGTTTAAAATCCTTACCATTCGTTTTAGTTTTTTTACTGTTCTCAGAATGTTTGACCTTTATTTAACCGTACCGTTCTTGTTTTGTTCCGTTTAAAATCCGTTCCGTCCCATTTTGTTTTTTTGCCGTTCTCATTTAACTAACTATAGTCTCACATACATTGTCTAGGACTTTAGGGTGCATGTGTCTTGCATGTTGGTTCATTGATGTTCATAAAAGTTTGAGTTTTTGGGATGGAATAATACCTACCAATTTGATCCTAATCCTCAATCCTCTCTCCCTAATATTCTCTCACATACTTGGGGCCTACGTATCCAAAAAAAAAATCATTTTTAATCTCTCGTCAAATACTTCTAAGCCCCGCACGGCTGCAGGGGGTGCAGAGGAATCAGACTCCGCAAGTAATGGTTCCCATGAAAGATTTCGGGACCGGGAAAAGTTACAACCTCTTATTTACGGCACATGCCTATTAGAAGCGACATAGCTCTCCAACAAACATTTTTAAAAGAAGTATTCAATTAGTTTGTGAATACGCCCTCGCCTTTGCTTATAACGAACCCCATCACCAAAGATCTTCTGAATGCAGACAGGTCGGTTCAACAATCAACACCCCCTTCCCCCCAATGCCCTAAAAAGAATTTTTTTTTAATCTTTATCTTTGTCATCGGACAGATCGGTCTCCATTATCTAATCAACGGAAAGTATAGGGTTTCTTCCATTGGTAGATCCAACATACGTCTATTTTTTTTTTTTTTTTTCAATTTTATGCCTTTGGGATGATCAAATTATACCTGGTGCCTGGCTGGAGAAGTGTGAATTTGGACAGCTAGTGCTTGTCCGGGTTCAAAATTGTAGTCTTTCCATTTTTATTAATTTCCTTTTTTTCGTTTTTATTGTTTTCTTTGTGTTTTAGTTTGGAATAGCCTATAAGCGATGATGACTTGACCTTTGTTAAGTGTTTTTTTTTTCTTTTTCTTTTGGGCAAGACCAATGATTTTCAGTTGCAGGTTCCTTAAAAACTCAAATTCACAGAGACAGAGATCCAAAGCTCTGAACTGCAAAGAGCAAAGAGAGAAAGTGAGTGATTCGATGGCGACTTCTGGAAAAAGAGTGGATGGGAAAATAGCTTATAAAGGGAGTTGGTGAGAGAGTTTGAGTTTCTGAATCACCTCTCACCGCTATAGATCATCAACACGTACGTGCATCCAAAAAGAAGAAGAGGAAAAAAGAAAGAGACGGAAAGAAGAAGAAGGGTAAAATTTACCCAAAAAAAAGAAGAAGGGTAAAATTATCTTTTATCTTTATTCTAACGAAAAAGCGTACATGAAATAGTCCAATGCAGCTGATATCAGTATCTAACAAGAATCTTGTGACAAAGTGGACTTCTTTGATTAGCACAACAAAGTTTTTGAGTAGTAAGTGATGTTTTTGCAATCTTATGGGTATCCTTACCAAACAACAGTGTAGTCACAATGTGATCAAATGAATGAGACACGGCGAAAAAATAGTAGTGAGGGGACGTCAGATGAGGGTAGTGCCTTGGTTACAGTTGGTGGTCAGGGTAGAGGAAGATCAAATGGAAGACAGGAATATGGCAAGAATAGGGGTCGCTCCAAGTCACAAGGTCGCAAAATAATTTGTTATTATTACGATGAGGAAGGTCACATAAGATGGAATTGTCCAAAGCGTAAGGAGGATAAAAAGAAAAGGGAAGACAAGGAGAGTGAAGCAAAATCATCTACTGCTGGTGTCACAGAAGAATGGAGTGATGGAGATCTCCTTCTCACTACTTCATCAGGTACAAATACTTTAGATTGGATTTTAGATTCAGGTTGTTCATTTCATATGTGTTCAGTTAGAGAACAGTTTGCTACATATCATGAATGTGATAAGGGTACAATCAGAATAGCAAATGATGCTGAAAGCAAAGTTGTCGGGATTGGGACTGTACGAATTTGCATGTTTGATGGGATTGTGCGAACTGTAACTGGGGTTAGACATGTGCCGGACTTAAAGAAGAATTTAATTTCATTGGGAACACTGGATGCGAGAGGCTACAGGTGTTCATCTGAAGGTGGAGTTCTTAAGGTCTCCAAAGGGGCCATGGTTGTGATGCAGGGACAGATGGTTGGTGATCTATACAGACTTGCAGGGAGTGTTGAAACAGATGGTGCTTCTGTTGGAACTCAGGCAAGAAGTACAGATGGAAGACAGAAGATGCAAAAAGTTCAAGTTGTGAACAAGTGCAGATCTGGGAAGAAGCGAGTATCTTTTGCTTCAGATTTTGTGAGTGGAAGTGATCTCTCCGGTGATGCTGCAACAGTGGGAGAGATGGAGACACATCACATCATGCGGCGGTGAGCTGTACGGGACACCCGGACGGGGTGTGGGCTATGCTGGTTTGGGTGTAGCAGTTTGACAGAGACAGATTTACAGAATCAACATCAACGGGTTTTCTTCAAGGTGGTTTGCAGAATCCAAGCAAGGTGGAGATTTGTTGGGTTGGTGTCTTGTATTCTGTGGGGTCAACGTAATTATAAGGGGTAGTATTTATATTAGGGTATGAGTCTATTACATGTATGGGGTAAACTTATAATTGTGGTGGGATTAGGGTTTCTAGGTTTCCCTATATATTGTCTCTGTGTGGGAAAACCTAGGTAAGGTCTGAGCAAAGGAGGATACTGTGTCAAGTGGAGAGAATTGTAGAGAGTTTTCTTGGTAATAAAGAATCTCTGTTTCTCTGTGGTGGAGGTAGGCATTCCGGATTGAGTGCTGAACCACAGCAAATCCTGTGTTGTGTTTGCTTGATCTTCGTTTCTTTCTCGTGGTTACGCGTTCATCCCTAACAAGATGATGTTAACAATCTTTGATGGGATGTAGATGAAATTTTTTTTTAAAGTAAAGAATAATATTTTGAATCATATTTCAGAAACAAAGAAGTAATAAATCGCTAGTCGAGTTGGTTCAATCAATTCATACTTTTGATATATTCAGCGTTTTCTATTCAAATTCGTGGAAATAAATAGGAGATTCATCTTTCTCTTCGAATAGAATAATTCTCATTAAGTTTCTTAAAAATAATAATATTTTAAATCATTTAAAATTTCAACAAATAATTTAGACTTAAATTTGACCAACGATATTCACATGTTTAATTTGTCCAAAGAAATTTTAGATGTAAATCAATTCATATATGGAATGAATGAATATTCTTGGACCACAACACGATCACAATTTATTTTTTATTCTTATTTTTATTTTTTGCTAAATACAGGTATCTAGACTTTGGTCTGATTAATTCCTCGGATTTACAAAGACCTCACAAGTCACATCCGCATAAACTCTCACACATATAAGGCACCCAAAACAATGTAAGATTATTCTCACAAAACACTTTAAGAACAAAACCCCAATAATTAAATAAAAAACTAATTAAATATGGACATGACATTTTTGTTAAACCTTTTTACCCAAAAAAGAAAAAAACAAACTTTATGTTAAACTATATCATAATAAATTAATATTAAATTACTCACAACCGAAGTCATTGGTTTTAAACTATATTATTTGAAGGCGTAACTTACTTTTTGTTGCTCATCGCAATAGTGAAAGGCATATGTAATGTCATTTTTTAACCAGTTTTATTTACTTTGTTTCCCTATCGGCTTTTATTGGTTAACATTGTTTAACAGTTCTAACTCATAACCGAACTTTCAAATTATGTGTAAAATTTAAATCAAACTGATAAATTTTGACTCGGATCAAATTTTTACCGGCCAGTTCTGGTTTAGAATTAAGACCCTTAATGGAAGTGTCCAGAAAATATCATTGTAACGAAATCGGAAACTGCTTCCATACCGTTGGATTAATTCCATCAAATATGATCATGTCACTACAACAATATGCATTTTTGATGATGGTAATTTTCTGTCGCCAAAAATACATTCCTGTTGCCATTAATTTTCGCCGACGCAAGGGTTCCCGTCACCATTGATGTTCCCCTGTGATAGGACTTGCAGTGCATGGAACATGGTTTAAGGACTCCATTTGGATCCCTTAAAAACGGCCGATCCAAGTCGGGATTTGTGTTGGCACGGTTAGAACTTAAATATCCTAATAAGGCCATGCGTATGCTTGACAAAGGGGAATTAGAGAGAAAATCAGTGGTGAAGCTAAGTCATTCATCCAAAGTAAAAAACATGAATCAACCAAGCCAAGCCAAATGTGAAATTACCCAAATTATCCTTAAGACCAGATTACTGGAAAGAGGAGACAAGGGATAGAAAAAAGAGGTTACAAAATTTGTTGTAACCATTCTTAGTTACAAATAGATTAATCATTTTCTTTTGAATGACACCAAGCTATGTGGACAAATGATGTATCTATTATAAATGTTGAATAGAAAGAACATGATGATTTGATTATACATGTCAAATATCTGAGTTTAATTCAATTAAATGCCTCCCTTGATTTTGATATAGATTCTATGTATATCCATGTATGTATGTTTATACTCTAAAATCCAAACGTTACTTTGCGTACTCATTCTTTTAAAACAGACCGTTATATATATATATATATATGGCTCACGTGTTTCTTATGATTTTCTGAAATACCACATTTCATTTTTTTCTTTTTTTTAAAACTTCAAGGAAGTAAAGTATTAACAAAAAAAACGAACAGAATATAAGATAACGCCGCAAAATATGCACGATAAATAACGCATACGTCTAATTCTAAACACGGTTTCCAATTTCCCCATGTGTTCCAAATCAACCTTAAATACGTAGTTCAGGACTAGTTCGCAAACCACAACTGATTCAAACCATGTCTATCCATAGCTCCCTTCTGCATCTTCCCAACCTCCCACAACCATCTTCGGCTAACTTCCGGCGCCGGAAAAACGGATTAGGTCACCACTGCAATTATAGGATGACGGTTTGGGCGGTGAGAAGAGATGATTACGGTGGTGGGTATGAGACAGTCGATGAGAATATGATAGTATTGAGGAAGCGTATTTTTGAGATGAGGATGATGGAGAAGAATCATGATATGCATGAAGATTGGATGGAGTGGGAGAAGAAGTATTATGAACATTACAACGACGACGTATGTGAATCTGTGGGTTTGCTTCAAACCCAACTCATGAAAATGAGGCCAAGCGTGGCTTTGGGGATGGTGGCTCTTGTCATGCTTAGCGTTCCCACATCGATGTTCATAGTCATCTTTCATTTAATGGAGATTGCCAAGTAGATCTTTTCTGGGATTCACCTTAAACATTATTTCATACTTTTTTTCTTTCATAATTTAGGGTCTTAAGAGTTGTTAGCAATTAGGTTGGTGAGTTTGTACATACATGCATACATAAAACATGGGTTATTATTATTATTTTTTCTATCTTCTGATCTCTCTCTCTCTCTCTCTCTCTCTCTCTCTCTCTTTATATATATATATATATATATATATATATATATATAAAGCTCAATTTTTTCACCGTCAAAGCCACTGCAAGAAATTGTCCATGTGTGTGAGGTTTTCATTACTGTAAGATCTGGAGAGACAGAATGTATCCAGTCTCATCGAGTAATACTATTGCAAGAAATTTAAGTAGGCAAAAATGTTCCTCTTACAAAAGAAAGACAACCAAGAGATTGCTCTTGTGTTATGTTTCGATCCAAATGCTTGAATTATTAGAAGAAGGGACCACTAATGGTATATGAAGATCACGACATCTCCAATTATTTGTAACCATGACAACCCCACTTAGTATCCATTTGAGTCTGGATTCCATGAATATAAATGGTGATGAGACCTCGTGGAGAGTACATGTACGTGAGGTGATCCAAATAGAAGGATACACAGAGAGAAAGTACATGTGAAACAACACGAGAGGAAAAGATAACTTCAACATGATAGCATCTATTTGCCATCTTTCCACTTGTATAATAATCCCACATGGTCTTGGATGTGTCTTCATATTCCTCAGCATGAAAATTGAAGTTTTTGGATTAGAATCTAACACCTAATTTCTCACATTTTTAGCGAGCTTACTTAGCCAGACTAGGATTCGGTATTTCAATTAGAACAATACCCGTTTTTAGGGGTGTCAACGGGTCAGTTCAGGCCGATTTTGGTCTGTGTTAAGTCGGTCTCGAGCTTTTTAAGGGGCAACTCGAAACATGTCCAATAAAAGATTAAAGCAAGGGTGGGCTGACTGTACATGTTAGTTAACGGGTCAGTTTGGTGTCTGTTTGTTTTCGGATTGGCATAATGGATTCTTATCGGTCCCCTATTGTTTCGATTTACTATACGTATTTGTGGTAAAAACAAAGTTGGATTAATGGGTTTTATTGGGTCATTATCGAACTAGTTTGGTTTCGATGTTGGTTTTCTACGTATATATTTAATAAAATATTAGCTTAATTGACTCTTATCGTTCAATTATCGGTTTCACTCTTATTGGTCCGATTTGATTTGGACTAATCAATTGGTCCAATCCCATTTCAGTTTTTTATTAAATTCTAAAAACATAACCCAAATCATGTCCATTAAAACTCCATTTTAATTTTCGTTTACACCCCCAGCAGTTTTCTCACTTTGTCCTATACATTTGTCCTACGTAGTAAAACTGGTCTTACTAATCGGTCAAGCATTTGTAATCTCTACACCTACGCAAGCCCTGGTCAAAGAACATTCAAAAGGAGATTCTCAAATTCTCAACGAAATTTGATCAAAACAACGGCCTGCGTCACCTTTATATTTTCTTGAAGCCTAGGCATTTTTGTTCAATTCAAGGCATCAGCAGCTTCTACCCAAAAAAACAAAAACGCACAAAAGCACACAAAAGAAAAAAAAAAAAAAATCAGCAATGAATTTCTTGGGCCGGAGGTTGTGAATCGGGTGGAGTTTGGATTCTTTACAGCCATGCAGTCTTATCAGAGTCATTGGATTGTATTGATGCATACGTAGATGTGTTCTTAACGATCAGAGTGGGACTACAGGGGTTATACGACTGTAGAGGATCCAAGACCAATCTGATGATCATGAACTGTTATAGTCCCACATCGGATTCCACACACACCAAAGTGTGGTTCTTAATTCCTAGGGTTCTCTCACCTAATAGGCTAGTAGTCTTTTGGATTAAGTTCTCCCTTACGCTTGAATCGTAATATGAATATTTTTCAAAAATTACATTGAAACTTTAAAAACATTATGTCAGTCAAAGTAAGGGTGATTTGGGATACAAGGCTACACAATAAGGCATGGCACCTTTGTAAATTTTCGAATACTTTACAAATAACTTTCTTGAAATTTGTCTATTTTCCAAATAATCAGCTAGCTACTCTTGATTCAAGTAAGCATAGGCGATTATCAGTCAAAATGTTTTTAAAGTATCCTTGTATCACATGCATACTTTGACTGATGTATCAATCGTAGCCTTGTATCTTGCCGATCAAGGAGAGGCCACAATATTCTTGTGTCAGTCAGTCAAAGTAAGGGTGATTTGGGATACAAGACTGATGAACATTATGTCAGTCAGTCAAAATGTTTTTAAAGTATCCTTGTATCACATCATCCAAGATAAGGAGAGGCCACAATATTCGACCTTACATCAGTCTTCATCGGCAAATGTCCTAAGTTTGGTATGGAATCGGATTTGAAAGTTCCCAATACAACCCAAAATCAAGAACTTTTTTTATTTTTGTGGGCTTGTTCCTCAGCTTTGGCCACTTGTGAATCTAACACTGCCCAGCAGCATATAATGAACGCTGCGGAATGGAGTCTGAGTCTATTGATCACATTCATTTTTAGTCTCTGTCCATGAGTAGCATGATTTGCAAGCTTTCTTTCTTTTATATTCTACCCTCTAAACCGACTCTGACTGAGTCAGTCACAAGATCACACCACCAAAGAGCCACGACGAAAGTCAGTACAAAGCTTCTCACACTTTCCTTTCTTGTTCCCCACTGCAACAGCTCCTATTACAATAATCTAACAACTCCACTTCAAGGAATTTTGGATTGGAATCTTTTCTGTTTTTATTAATTTATTGTTGTCGAATCAAACAAATCAAGACGAATAGATTCCGAAGTATCTTTGTATGATTTGGGTCTACAGCCTAAAGTATAGACCCTACCCATTCCTAACCAACGACAAAAAAACAAGATAACGCCGCAAAATATAAACGCGCATATATAAGTTATGTAACACATACGTCTGCTTATAAACGGATTCTCTTTCCATCACTAAAAGGACGGTGGTAATCTTGTCCGAATACTCGACACATGGTTCTCGGTGAATTCGAGACCCACGTTTAAGCTTACATCTTCTGTCAGTTTGGCTTGTCGACTGGGGTGTCGGCTTAAACGTGAATCTCGGATTCACCGAGAATCATGTGTCGGGCATCCGGACAAGGTTGCCACCGTCCTCCCAGAATCGCTGGGAGGAGACGATGCAGATCCCTTATAAACACGGTTTCGAATTTACCCACGTGTTCTAAATCAACCTTAAATACGTAGTTCAGGATCAGCTCGCAAACCACAAATGATTCAAACCATGCCGACCCTTAGCTCTCTTGTGCATCTTCCTAACCTCTCACAACCGTCTTCCGCCAATTTTCGACACTGGAAAAATGAATTAGAGCACCGCTGCAATTATAGGATGACGGTTTTGGCGGCGAGAAGAGATGATTACGGTGGTGGATATGGGACGGTGGATGAGAATATGAGCATTGAGAAAACGCATTCTGGAGATTAAGTTGATGGAAAAGAATCATGAAACTCATGAGGATTGGATGGAGTGGGAGAAGTATTATGAACATTACAACCACGACGTATGTGAATCTGTGGGTTTGCTTCATGAAAACTAGGCCAAGCGTGGCTTTGGGATGATAGTTCTTGTAATGCTTAGCGTTCTCACATCGATGTTCATAGTCTATTCTTCATTTAATGGAGATTGACAAGTGGACCTTATCTAGGATTCACCTTTGACAAAATTTCTTTCCTTTTTTTCTTTCATATTTAGGGTCTTAAGAGTTGTTAACAATTAGTTTGGTGAGTTTTGTGCATACATAAAACTTGGGTAATTATTTATTTATTTTTCTTATCTTCTAATTCCTCTCTTGTACATTAATGAATTAAATTAATAGATATCTCTCAAAGGAATACAATTTTAAAAAATAAAAATAAAAACCCAACTCAATTTTTTTCTCCCTCAAAGCTACTATCAGAAACAGAAATTGTGAGTGCACAGGGTTCTCGTTATTGTAAGGTTAGGAAACGATAGAATGTACGCAGTCTCGTTATTGTAAGATTAGGAAACGATAGAATATACGCAGTCTTATCCTCTTATCAACCACAACAATAAACAGATGGAAAACTGATTCACCAATATAGAACCCATATGATACAGAAAAAAGAAAAAAGAGTATTAGAGAAGAAAGGGAAAGTATAAGAATGTGACTTTGAAAATAATATCAGAGAAGAAGGGGAAAGTATAATGCGTACCGTATTGCCATACTATACTCAACCTTTTAGTACCCATATTGTCGTATTGACCTGAAAAATATTTTAAGATACTTCATACTCCAAGCCTTGCCATTTAAAATACGTATCGTACTGTATCCGTATCTTAACCTGCATTTTCAATGAGTAATGAGTCGATTAATCCCACATCATTTAATATTCTTATTGCCATTTACATGTAACCGATGTGGGATTAAAGGATGTCACTTCTTCATAATTGTTTGCAAAGTCATGGATCATAACAAATGTATATTATAGACCACCATAGAGCATATTCTCTCTCTCTCTCTCTCTCTCTCTCTCTCTCTCTCTCTCTCTCTCTCCATATGAATTCATGCTTAGAGTCTTAGATAAACATAAAACATCAATTAACTACTTGACTGAAGATGAAAATTCTCACTGTTTTATAGTCAGACACACTATAAAGGCCATATATTCCCATTAATTCAGGTATAATTATTCAATATATGGGATTATATTGCCCTTTTTTTCACCATACAATATTATATGATCCGTTTAAAACCCATACTGTCTGTTTTTATTTTTTTGCCGTTCTCGAAATGTTTGACTTTTTTTAACCTTATCATTTTTGTTTTGTTCTATTTAAAACCCATTTCGTCTTGTTTTGTTTTCTTGCGGTTCCTATTTTAATTAACTATGTCATGACTCAACCCACCCTGGACTCATGAAAGTGTATATATTGGCTCTACAGCGTAATACAAAGACCCTAGGGCAGGTCATTCCTTGGGAAAGAAGATAAGATAAAGCAGCAAATTAAGTGTCACCCCGGAAAATTTTCATCATTCGATACCGAAATTTCAGGAGAATTTGCCACATGTCGTTACCTGGTTAAATTATAACTGTAAAACACCCATGGATAACACATACATCTGATTTTTTTTATTTTTTTTTATTTTTTATAAATATACATCTGATTCAAATATATATAACTCAAACCATCACCCATCTTAAGAGAAGCTCTGAAAAAAAGAAAGCCATGGCTCAAACAATACCAATAGGTGCTTTTTCCCAAATTCTCAGAATCATCTTTCGCCAATTTTGGATGCCGAAAAAATGGATAAGTCTCACAATGATCGATCTACGATGACGGTTTCTACTTCAAGAAGAGATAATTATGGTGGTGGGAATAAAACGGTTGGTGAGAATATGATAGTGTTGTGGAAACGGATTCAGGAGACGAAGATGATGGAGAAGAATCATGAACATCTTGGGGATTGGATGGAGTGGGAGAAGAAATATTACAGGCATTACTATTCCGATGTATTGTATGGAGAATTAGGGTTTCTAGGGTCCCACAATATTTACTATATATATATATATATATATAGGGACCTTAGAAACCTTAATCCGCCACATAATTACTTGTTTACTCTGTACATGTAATAGACCCAAACTCTAATACAAGTACAATCCTGATAATTATGTGGATCTTACAGAATACAAGATACAATCCAACTAAGTTTGCTTTGTACACTATTTCATGGAAATGAGACCAATCCCAGATTTTGGGATGGTGGGTATTGTCATGCTTAGTTTTCCCACATCGATGTTCATCATTGTTTTGCATTTAATGGAGATTGCCAAGTGAATCTTATCTCTAATTCACTTTTCTTAATGAAAGTTAAATCTCTCTCCCTTCTTCTTTTTTTTTTTTTTTTTTTTTTTTAACAATATTGATAGGTTTTTCATTGTTATCAATTAGATAGGTGTATTTATATATAAATATATATACAATATAGCTAAGAATAGGTCTGTATAAATATGACAATGATTGTTGTAATATATAATTATTAATGATTCCCTTTAATTAATATACGTTTTTTTTTGGTAAATTCCCATTAAGAAAAAATCAAGATAAAGAATAATTTTTACCTAAACAAAATACAGAAGAATAGTTTTGATATTTTATTTAGGGATGGGCCATTAATTAAGCAACCTTCAAGATAAGCTTGGTATTTATTCAAGGATTGGAGTAAATCTGACGGTGAAAAGAGACGGTTACTATTTACAGCACTTTGTTGTTACTATATGAAATTAAAGTCACGGCAAGCACTCTTCAGATAACTAGTGCAATTAAGTCATAGTTTCAGTTTTTAAGAAAATTGGTCCTTAAGATCCAAAGGTTAAAAAATCGGTGACAAAAATCAGATAAACCCATTAAATATCAGTCAATGGACATTTTACTTTGGGTTTTGTCTGGTTATAACCTGCCAATATTGCTATCTGCAGATTTACTAACTATCGCCTGAATGGAACTGTGGTACAATTTAAGGATGTTTCGTAAGAGAAGAATCTAGGAAAATTTTTGCCAAGAAAGTTCTCTCGAAGGTCCACTGTTTTTTTGATAAACAGAGGTGAGGGTTGTGGGCTGTGAGGTTCAATAAATCTTTTTCACAGGGAAAAATGGAGAGAGTTTCCCACAACTTTAAATTAGAATAATTTTCTATGATTATAATTAAGGATGTTAAATAATGCAGTTTTAAGTTAACTATGTAGTTTGGTCTCACTTCGATGTGTAATGAGTAAAACCAAAACTGAACTATTTATTTAACGGATTCAAAACTTTATCAAAATCAATTATTAATTGATTTTGATTTTCCAACTTTAACACAATTTCACTACCAAGGAAAGGAAAAGTGTTGAGAACAAAAAATGAGAAGAAAAGCCAAGGAAAACATTAAGATAATTCTAATCGTATATAAAAATGGACTTACAATTTAGAAATATGCCATGTGGAAAACATTTAAATATAATTTATTTTTACGAATATAAAACTTTAGCAATTATGTGTTAGATTCCTGTTGTATGGGTTTGATCAATTACCTAACCATTTGTTAAGTGGGAGTTTAATTACTGATTTGATCGGTTCACATCTGGTTTGTCACTGGTTAGAGACTATCAACTTGGTCCACTGTGGGAATGGTTCTGGGTTAGGGATAATATTATAAATACTATGGTTAGGGTCTGTTGGTTTTTATCTCTCTCTTGTTCCCATACTCACAGAGGAAAAAAAAGGGATCCCAAGAGGCTGTGGAAGCCTCTAATCGAGGCATTCAAGCTACAGGAAATAGTCGAAAATCAATGTACAACAAATGGTATGTGATCTATTATCTCTTTTATTGCCCATTGTATTCTAGTATTCTGTGTGATAGATTCATGAAAAATCTCATGAGAAAACCTTAACTTGCATTAAAAATTCTAACATTATGGGATTAAAATAAAGATTTGATTGATTGTAACGGTTCCAAATAATCTATTTAAACCATTTTATTTTAGAATTCAGAAAATATCATTTAATAATCGGTTTTACGGTTTCGATTTAAACGTAAACAGAATCATCAATATGGACCCACATGATTAAAAAAAAGAAAATTACACAGACACCCCATCTATAGTTGAGAAACTACACAGAACTACTTTGTCTTTACAAAAACTATACAAACTACTCCTCTAAAAATGTTTTCATACATACTCACTCATACCGTTACTTACAATTTAACAGGAGAATATTGATTTTTTTAAGACAAAAATACTTTTAATGAATTTAAAATGACCTAAATGGGTTTATTGTTAAGTTCTCCAAAAAAAACCCTAGGTTCATCTTTCTTCTCATAAACTGAAACATGAACCCTGGTTACAGTTCCTGCGACACGGACAATGAATCTTCCCCAAATCTAATATCATCTGTGATCTTCTTCTTCCCGGTTTCCCCCCTCGTTCTCACACTTTTTTTTCGGGTGAGGTTTCAACAGAAAAATAAGCAAATCTGAACCAGAAATTAGATTATATAGGCAAAACCAGATCGTTCTAACTAGAAGGCTATCTTATTCCTGCCGAGTGAGACATCGATGAGTATTTCCTTAGTATTTCTTGCGAGAGACTCGATCTCAAAAATAAGTTGTCTAAGCTAATAGCTGAAGATTAGAAAAAATAAAATCCAGATTGTCAGAATTGGAGATGATAGAAATCATCGTCAGAATCAAATAATACAACTACAAATCAAGTGGATTTAACTAGGGTCAAGATTCCACGGCTGGGGCGGCAGGCTATGTTTTGCCGACAGTGGCAGATTGATATCGGGCGGTCGGGAAAGGATGATCTGCCTATTCATCTCTCAATCCAATTCATATATCGATGGTTTAATGTCTTCCCTGAATAGTTCTTCCCACTGCCGAAGTTGCAGGTTTTTTGTATAGATCGTTGGGTGGATTCTTCCGTGCCACTGCCTTCCTTTAGAACCCCTCTCTCTCTCTCTCTCTCTCTGGCCCAGTTTTTTTTATTATCGAGTCAAGATTCTTTAGATGATGGGTTTGGAGAATCCTTAGCATTTGAAAAGGGTAATAACAGAGTCTCCAACTGCTCCTGAGAATGACGTGTTTGAAGGCTTTAAGGGTTGCTTCTGGGGGCAGCCCAAGCGTTTATGAGGTAATAGACATCGAGAGATGGTTTGCCTGTGATTTCAACGATTGAATTGAATCTGAGACTAAAATTCCAGCAAAATGAGAGGTTGGTTGGTACGTAATAACAATGAGAGATGGATTTTGAAGGAGTAAACTCTGGATTTTAAGAAAACCACCATTAAAGATATTTTAGTCTTAAAAAAATTTGATTTTCTCTGATTAAGTTGTAAGTAACGGTATATGTGAGACTGTATGAAAACATTATTAAAAAGATAGTAGGTGTAATTTTTGTAAAAATAGAATAATTTTGTATAGTTTCCCAACTGTACAAGGGTTTCTGTGTAAATTATTATTAAAAAAAATATTATAAAAAAAAAAGAGAAAGAAAGTGAAAGAATGTTAAATTACCTTTAAAAAAATATTAAAAAAAGAAAAGAGAGAGAAAGTGAAAGAATGTTAAAGTGTGTAATAATAAATCTTAAAGTGATTCTTGCCATTTGCGTTACTTATTCGCGTCCTTTCCGTGTATCCCCACCCGGGACCCACCAAAGACCTTTGCTTTCTGTTTTCTGCTTTCGCTTTCCTTTCTCATACCAACTTTGGATCGGAATCTATTGCTGCGGATTCGGTGTACGGATTGGGTCTACAGATTAATACATAGACCCTAGGTAGCTCATTCCTTGGGAATGAAGATAAGATAAGGAGCAAATTAAGCGCCACCTTGGAAAAATTTCATCCTTTGATACCGAAATTTCAGGAAAATTTGTCACATGTCGTTGCTGGTTATATCTTAACTGTAAAACACGCTATGATGACGCATGCATCTGATTCATATATGTAACGCAAACCATCCATCACCCATCATCCGCTTAACAGAACAGAAGCTGCGAAGAAATATGGCTCAGACAACATCAACCCTTGTGTTTCTTCCCAAACTCCCACAACTATCTTCCGCTAACTTCCGGCACCGGAAAAATGGGTTCGTGCACCGCTGCAATCGATCTAGGATGACGGTTTCTGCTGCGAGAAGAGATGATTATGGTGGTGGGAATGAGACGGTGGATGAGAATATGATGGTGCTGAGGAAACGTATTCAGGAGATGAAGATGATGGAGAAGAATCACGAAGCTCCGGAGGATTGGATGGAGTGGGAGAAAAAGTATTACAGACATTACAACTCTGATGTATGTGAAGCGGTGGGTTTGCTTCAAACACAACTCATGGATATGAGGCCAAGCCTGGCTTTGGGGATGGTGGTTGTCGTCATGCTTAGTGTTCCCACATCGATGTTCGTTGTCGCTTTGCATTTAATGGAGATTGCCAAGTGGATCTTATCTAGGATATGATTCACTTCTTTTACACAACACTTTCTTTATTTTTATTTATTTTTTTATTTTTTGGGTAAAGACTACTGGTGAATTTTTTTTGGTAAGAGACTATTGGTGAGTTTGTACATAAAAATACATATAACATGGCTGATTATTTTTCTTCTTGCGTATTTTCTTGTATTTTCTAACAAGGGTTGTTATAATATGTAATTATTATTATTTTTTTTAATATATACTTATTGGATCAAGGATTTTAAAAAATAAAAATAAAAAATTGGGTTATTATGGAAACCTTTATATACAGAATGGTAATTCTGGTATTTTATTACTTTATTGTTTACGTGTTATAGTTTATACGTAAAAAAAAATTTGAATGTTTGTTTTGAGTAGGTAAAAGAAAGACGAAGATCATTTTCCATCCCCCTTAGAGATTACTTACCTCTTGGAAATAAACATTGAAATTTTTTTTTATATATAAATCGGTACACGTAAAATTTTATTACATCAAAACAAACAAAACCGTAACACATAAAATTTTACAATAAAATTTTACGTCAAAACAAATGACCTTTTGGAACAAAAATAAATCTATCGATGAAAAAGGGCTGTTACAATTTACAACACATGTTGCGTACCAGTGAAAACTTTACCAAGTTAATTTTCCATAGAATCTTCTCAAAATAGATTCAATTAAGGGGTAGTTTTGATTTAAAAAAAAATCTTTAAGATCCAATGGTTACAAAATTAGTGATAAAATACGGTTATAACTCGGTTATAACTCAGTTACAATCAGAAAAAACCATTAAATATCAATCAATGGTTGTTCTCTTTATTTTGAGAATGTTTTACTTGCATGTACTTGTATCTTCCATGGGATCTCATAACAGTTCATATCAAGTGGGTCCCACATCATATCAACACACCATATCAATAGTGATGAAATCTCATGTAGAGTACATGTACATGCAGGTGATCGATTGAAACCCATTTATTTTAAATTTCTTCTTTCTTCGTTGTCATTATTTTTTGGAAAAATTTCCTCCACCTGAGTATACTTTTAAATCAATCTCCCCCCAACTTGGTCCATAATATTAACCATGCATCTTTCTTATTTTTCAAAATAATTCATCTCAATCCATTTGATGATGAAAAATATTATCATTTATTCTTACCAATATATATATATATATATATATATATATATATATATATATATATATATATATATATATATATATATATATATATATATATATAATTTTATTATAATAATACCCTTAAAATATCCAGTCTAATCATTTCTAATTTATGTTTCTTTAACTTCTCTTTTTACTGTTTCACTTTTTCATCTTTTTTTACTCTCACCTTTTCGATGAAGGCCTCTCACAAATTCGGCAGCGAGGAAGAACAATGCGAAAAACTCCGATACGATCATCGCAGGCACTCTCCCACGAGAAATTTGAAGGTTAGATTTTGATAATTAAAGAATTCCACTTTTTAGCAGGTTACCAAAACCCTGGGAGAAATGTCAAAATCGACAGAAAAGAATTAGAGCCTTAAACTAGTGATTGTTTGACAAAAGAAAACAAGAAAAATCATAATTAGAAACTGAGATTAAGAAAACCAGAAATTTAGAAAACAGAGTTCAACAAGTTTCACGAACTACCAGAATTTAGAAATCAACGGAGAAACTAAGAAATAGAAACTGAAACTAGAGTTAGAAACAGGAAACGAGAAGGGGGTGCCTCATTCAATCTCGTATTACAGAAAATCAAAGAATTTGAGGTTTTGGAAAATGTGCTTGCACAGGCATGGTCTTCCAGTCTACTCTTTGGAAGAGAGTCAAAGAACTCGCAATTCCAAGGGAAGGAGCCTACTCGATTGACAAGCATAGCTTTGATAGCTGCTTTATTCGCCTATGATCTAGGAATTGTTTAAAAAATAGGAAGCGAGCCATAAGCAGTGATAGGCTCCCTCCCATCCCTTTCTTTTTTTCTCCCCCCAACTTTACTCACTTCACAGTAAACAGAGACTTTCCAATAACCAGCAGGTCAAAGCCTTTTTTGGGGCTCCAGGGGTGCCCCCTCTACTACCCAATTCCTGTCTCCGGAACTATGAAGATAGGTGACTTTCTGCGATGGTTCCACTTCGTTGGGAAAAGTGAAAGGAAATAACAAGTCCTAAACTAAATACCAACTAGCAGCTTATCAACTGCCGAACACAAACTCATGTTGGCGATGCCATGGTCAAGTAAGAGAACGATCCATTCACCTCAAAAGAAAAACCAAAGATTAACAGGGCAGAAAACTAATTAGTATTATACCATTTAATGGAGCCAAAAACAGAATCAAAGACAAAAGAAACTAGCATGCACGCGGTAAAGAAAGTTCAGAAACTAAGAAAAGGTGTGATCGGGAACCACCTAACCTCTACGTTGGAATCCCACCAAACCCCTAACCTGGTGGCCAGTTCTTGAGAGTGAGATATCTTGGGAGAGTGCCGGCGATGATTGTGCCGGAGTTCTTCGCACTGTTCTTCCTCACCGGCGAATTTGTGAAAGAGCTTCTTCGAAGAGATTATAGTAAAAAGATGAAAAATGAAACTGTAAAAAGAGAAGTTCAGGAAACATAAATTAGAAACGGTTAGACTAGATATTTTTAAGGGTATTACTGTAATAAAATTATAGATGATAATATTTTTCATCACCAAATGGATTGAGATGGATTATTTTGGAAAGTAGGAGAATTGGTTGAAATTATGGGTCAAATTGGGGGTGATTGATTTAAAAAATACCCCACGAGAGGTGGGGGAAATTTTCCTTTTTTTTTTTTTCCCCATTGTTTGGGGATAGAAATCCTCTCCATTTGTCTAGTTATACAGTCGAACATCGGACGGCAAAGATACACCGGGCACACATCCCAATGTAATCCAGTCATCTGATGTTCGGCTGGACGGCTGGATGGATAGAGAAGATTTCCGGACATTGTTTGGTCATTACATATAGGCTTAATTTTGAAGTCGATTTCCAGGCTACAGGTGCTTTGAAGCTCCCAACGCCTTGCACGAGGGATAGACCATCAATCGGTGACACTTATGGATTTAGTTCACATAAGGTATCTGTATTTGAATAGGTATTGGTTAGTAACGTTTAGGTATCAGTCATATACTGATGTGGTATATCTTTTTTGTATAGGTCAAGTGTCAGTTATTTGTTGGCCAATATTACCCCGTGTCGGCATGTGTCCACTAATATAAGTTTGTATCTGCTTGTATCGGTTAGGCATCAATTTGGTATCAGTCCCAATACCAATTCAGTAAAACGATATTACATCGACCATGTATTTATATCAGTCATGACCAATACCAATAAGAATCGACCAATACAACCAATACAATACCAATACCCTAAACCATGTTGGTGCTGCTCTCATGATATTGTACATATGGAAAGACACACAAGGGAAAAGACGAACAAGATCATATGAACCCCAAATTTGAAGAGGGTGCTAGCCAGAGCATCCTTTGTCATCTTCTCATGATATGGAATTGTTTAGAACCTTGGATGTGTTTGGAGCATCCTTTGTCATCTTCTCATGATATGAAATTGTTTAGAACCTTCGATGTGTCGTAATATATTAGTTAGTTCTCTTCTGCTAATCGTTCGAGATTTTGAGTCGGACTGAGTATTCTCCTCACGTTAATAGTCCCAGATGCATTGTCTCGGACTTTGGGGTGCGTGTGTCTTACCTATTGATTCATCTTCGTAGCAATTTGAGTTTTTGGGTTTAAATAATACCCAGCCATTTGATCCTAATCCTTGATCCTCTTTCCTTAATTTTCTTGTTCGAAGGAGATAGCTCAGTTGGTTATGACCAATACCTTAGATTCTTAGAATTAAGAAGCCGTGACTTCAAATCTCTATGGGGTTTGCCTATAAAAAAAATAAATAAATAAATAAATCATTCTTAATCTCTTGTCAAACACTTCAAAACCTAGCACTCCATGTGCGTTTGACACTCCATGAATGAGGGATGGAATCAGTTAGAAGATGCATGTAAGTGTAGAGTAATCTAGTCTTTTTTTCTTATATAGAAAAAAAAAAAACCGTCGAGTGTAGTTTGTTTAAGGCGGCGCTGGTGTTTCAGTTGGTTTAGTCAATTCATACTTCTGATTTATTCTCTATTCAAATTCATTGAAAAAAATGGGAGATTCGTCCTTCTCTTCGAATACTATCCAGGATTTGATTCTGAAGATTAACATTCTTAAAATTAAGAATAATATTTTTGAATCATGTAAAATTTCAACAGTAATTTAAACTTAAATTTGACCAACGGCATTCCCATGTATAATATTCACATGTCTAATGTGTCCAAAAAAATTTTAGGTGTAAATTGATATATAAATGGTTTCTCACACGGTTGATGGATGGATAAGGAATGAATATTCTTGAACCATATACATGATCACAATCTTTCTTTTTCTTTTTTTTTCCACAGTTAACTATGGGTGTCTAGACCGTTTGATCTGATTAGACTCACCAACCTATATTGTCTTCACAACCACATGAATTCTCACTGATATAAAGCAACCAAAAGAATATAGGATTATTCCCACCAAACCCTTGAAGAACCAAAATCCAATAATTAAATAATAAACTGATTAAAAATATGGACATGACATTTTGGTTAACCCCTTCTATCCCAAAAAAAAAAAAAATGGAAGAAGCGTTTATGTCAAGCCATATCATAATAAAATTGTATACAACATAAAAAATATCATGAATTATAATTATCATATATTTTAATCTATTTCCCCAATCTCATATTCGATAATGTATTATATATACTATAATATAATAATAATATATTAATATTAAACTCACAACCGATGTAATTAGTTTTAAACTATATTATCTCAAAGGCATAACTTTCTTTTTTGTTGCTCATCACAATAGTGAAAGGCACATGTAATCCCATTTTTTAACCAGTTTACCTAACTCGTTTCCCTTTCGGTCACATCTTTTATCAGTTCTAACTCATAACCGAACTTTTTAATTTTGTGTAAAATTGAAATCAAACTAATAAATTTTGATTCGGATCAAATTTTTACAAGCCAGTTCTGGTTCAAACTTAGCACCTTTAGTTGAAGTGTTGAAAACATATCATTATAACGAAATCAAAAAAAATTCTATCAATATGATCATGTTTCCTTGTGATAAACTCCAATGTTACGGTATAAAATTGAAGGAAAATTTCACGCACCTCCCCTGAGGTTTACCCATAATTCAACCTCCCCCCCCCCCCCCCCCCCCCTCATTTTCGGTGAAAATGTCAACTGCACACCATGTTGTTAAGTTCTCTAATGAAAAAGATGAAAATATTGTTTTACCCTTGTACTAAACATACTATGGGGTTTACAGGTTTCAAGATTCCCCTCTATCGGAACTCTAAACTGAACAAAAGGGGAAACTGCGTTGTGCTATACATACTGGTAAAAAGAGTGGCGCCTGAGAGTTTTTCCACTGGAGAGGATTTCAGCCGGAGTTGGAGAAGAGAGTGGGAAGGTCTCTCGCCTTCGTTTCAAAACATAGGTATAAAGTGAAGGAAGGGGTCTAAAACTAAAGTTTGTAGTGTTTTCATCCGTCACGACTGCAAGCTAGGGGTCTGCATGACTTGGCTTGCTAAGTGACTCAGTGGCTCAGTCAATCGGAGTGAGGGAATCGAGTAACGGAAGAAATAACACTATTGGGTAATGGACCAAACATAGGAAGGAACAAGGAGCTCATGTTTTTATCTTCTTTTACAATGTTATGTGAACTGAACTTACCTGAAAAGCTACTGCTATCTTCGTTTTGATTACCGATGGTCAAAAAGTTAAGATCGATTAGGGTTTAGGGCTGGATCGAGAGTGTCTCTCTGGCGACTATCTTCCCGATGACTCTCTTCCCGGCAACTCTTCCCTCGATGTCTCAACAACACCAGCTCCCTAGAAGCATTGATTGATCCTCACGATGTGCGGTATCCATAATTTCAAAGAGAATCTTCATGACCTCAATTGGGGTCACAAGAACTCCATGTGTTGGACTCGTTTCGATGCCATGAGATTGATTCTCGATGCACCTGTTCTGTATCATCTTCCTTATGGCGTGATTTAGGATGTATTCGATGCTGGTCAAGGTTGACTTCAGCTTCTAATTCTTGTAAATGCATTTCAAGTGACTTATAGGATTCTGCCATACATTCCTGCTGTGTATCTACTAAGCTATTCAATTTTTGAGAAGATCCCAATTTTGTTTTAAACTTTGCTAGAAGTCGCTTTGTTTCTTGTAATTGAAACTTTGTGTTTTCCAGCTCTTTTGTACATCTAGTTAAATCCGTTTCCATGTTATGTTTGTCTTATTTCAGTTCTTCCAGTTCCTCCAATGAAGAACTTTAGGATCAGAGAAAGAGTTAGAAATGTGGGTGCTTGGAAAGAATATCTTGGCAGAGCTCAGCTAGTGGCATGTTCCACCGGATAGAATCCCCTAGCTTACCATAAGGGGTTGGCTTATGCCATTTGGTAAGGAACTGGCAACACCCCAGAGCCGGCGGATTGATCCGTCGACTTGGTACACCGGCTCACTCACAAAATGTTTTCAAGGCTCAGCCGGCAGATAAAACCAGTGGCACCTACAACCAATGCCATTTGCCACCTTGGCTACTGATAACCTGTTTGCCTCGTTCAATCTTTCGGGGACCAATTGTATCTCGACTCTTCTTGGGACATGCATTGGGACATTTTGGATCATGTCCATACCTATTTAAAAGTTATCTAATATACCTAATGAAACTTATGCCAATGATTAGGTAAACCGACGTGGGTAGCTAATGAAGCCTACTGCCGGCTTCTAGGTTCTGCGGCACTAGTGGTGTCTACAGGTGAGGGGTCGGGTCCATAGTTTTAAGACATAATTTGTATATTTATGGTGATATGAATTGACAACATGCCATCTCCTGAATATGTATATGATCATGCATTTGCATAATAACAACTATGTATGTTCATGTGGTGGATGGTAGTGGTTTGGTTTCTGTGACATGTGGGTACCAAAGGGATAGGTGACGCATGGTCGCACGAACACTGGTTATATTGCTAGCATCTTAACGGGAACATGGTGGCCCAAAGGGAGTGGGGACCAGGGTCTCCACTGAGATGCAACCCTCTTTTTGAACATGTATGCATATGTTAGGTATTAGGCGGTTGTATTACCCACGATTCTGAACTCTTGCCAATAGGGAGTTACGTGTTGGCAGTAGACACAGTCTATTATGGGAGGCGGCTACACTTGGGCCGAGGGTTTGAGAGTATTCACTTGTAGAAGTGGTTTGGCAAAAGAGACTTAGGCATCTTGCTTTTACCTTAGCCTAGTACATGAGAATTGAAAACCGTTGATCCATAGGTGGGGCCAAAAATTACGACGGACATCTCAATATGATAACTTATAAAATCGATACCAATGACTTAACATTAAGTTGCATCATACTCATTTGTGCATGGCATATGATGCTCGATTTTCTTTATTGAGCTGGGATAGGAGCTCACCCCTTGTATCGATACGTATTTTCATATTCTGATGCAAGGGATTTCTCTATTGTTGACTTCATGGAGTTCCCCATTGCATGCGATGCTTCTGCTTGCAAGTACTTCTCTAACAAGCATGTTGAGGGTTGTGTCTGCAACAACTGCATCTATGCCTGATGCTGCTCCTCTCCCTCTCTGTCCTTGATCATATTATTTTGTAGATAGATCATTTGTACAGTCTATGTGTGTAGGATTTTTGATATACTGATTTACTCACTCATGGGACCGTAATTGTATATTTGGATATGATATGATATGATATGATATGATATTTAGAACAGTAACTTGTATTTATAACAACTATAATTTATGTTATGATAACATCTAGTTGGCATCTGTCTAATTATTGATTTATGCTTTCATTATTATTTTTACTTTGATTGGGTTATTTGATTTTCTGTGGATATTGCATATGTAGACTGTGTATTGGTTTAGTAAATCACAATGGTTTTGTGGATCCTTGGTGGATTCGGGTGGCCTTATGGGTCGACCTAGGTATCACGCCCAAATCCGAAAATGGGCTGTGACACCTAACGGATGGAAAGGGTATTGTTGATTCTTATTTTTCAAATTAAGGGAGTTGGTTGACGTTATAGCTAAAAATGGAGGGTGATTGAATTAAGGGTAAACTTCAGAGGAGGTGCGTGAAATTTTCCCTAAAATTAAACTTGCAATGCATAAAACATGGTTCAAGGAATCTGTTCGGATCGGTCGAAAACGGCCGATCCAAGTCGGGACTGGTTAGGTCTAACCGTGCAGTACCCAATCGAGTCGGCATGGTTGTTAGCACCGGAGCATGTTAGGGAGGCCATGGCATGCTTGACAAGGGGAATTCGAGAGAGAATCAATGGTCTATCAATCAGGCCAAGCCAAATGTAAAATTACCCATATTATCCTTAAGACAAAATTGCTGAAAAGAGGAAACAAGGGATAGAAAAAAGAGGTTATAAGATTTGTTGTAACCATTCTGGGTTAAAACAGATTAACCTCATTTCCAGGTGGCAGCATGGGTATCTAACGGTATCGGCACGGTCTCGATGCACTCCCTACCGTTGGATCTATTCCACCACGCAGCAGAGGATCCAAGTCCCTAAATTTATCTATTAATAATGGCATTATTTTTTATATTTATTTATTTATTTATGTTTATTATTATTTTATGATAGGTAAACCCAAGGAGACTTCAACTCTTAAAATCTTTGAAATTTTGGTCTTTACCAACTTGACTATCCCTTTGAGTTGCTTAGTTGGGTTGCCTCTGCGTGTGCGGCTGAGTCAATCACGGATTCAAATCGTCTTATCCCTGAGATTCGGGAGGTGTGGCGGCGACCCCACTGGATGGTCGCCACGTGGGGGTCGGATGAATCCGACCCCTCCGTTCGAGCCGACACTCTCTTGTCGGCTCGACTTGTCGGCTCGAACGGAGGGATTGGATTCATCCAACCTCCACGTGGCGACCATCCAGTGGGATCGCCGCCACGCCTCCCAAATTTCAGAGATGAGACGATTTAGATCCGTCAATCACACCACCAAAGATCTAGGACGAAAGTCATTACATAGTTTCTCTAACTTTCCTTCCTGTACCCACAGCAACAGCGAGTATCACAATAATCTGACAACTCCACCTCGAGAAACCGTGGATTGGAATCGTTTATGTTTTTGATCAAGACGAATAGATTCCAAAGGATCGTTGTATGCATGCATTTGGTCTACAGCCTAATGAATAGACCCTAGCCATTCTTAACAAACGACAGAAGATAAGATAACGCCGCAAATATGAACTAACAGAAATAACACATCCATCTTATTCCAAACACAGTTTCCGGTTTTCCATGTTTTCCAAACAAACCTTACATACGCAGTCCAGGACCAGCTCGCAATCCGTCCCTTGTTTAAGGAAGAAAGCAAATGATTCAAACCATGTCAACCCTTACCTCCCTTGTGCTTCTTCCCAACCTCCCACAATCATCTTCTGCCAATTTCGGGCGCCGGAACAATGGATTAGGGCGCCGCTGCAATCGATCTACGATGACGGTTTCTGCTGCGAGAAGAGATGATTATGGTGGTGAAAATGGGACAGTGGATGAGAATATGATAGTGCTGAGGAAACGCATTCAGGAGGTGAAGATGATGGAGAAGAATCAAGAAGCTCCTGAGGATTGGATGGAGTGGGAGAAGAAGTATTACAGACATTACAACTCTGATGTATGTGAAGCGGTGGGTTTGCTTCAAACACAACTCATGGAAATGAGGCCAGGCCTGGTTTTCGGGATGGTGGGTCTTGTCATGCTTAGCCTTCCCACTTCGATGTTCATAATCGCCTTCAATTTAATGGAGATTGCCATGAGGATCTTATCTGGGATTCAACTTTCTTAGGCACTATTTTTTATTATTATTTTTTTTTTTTTTTTTTTTTTTTTGGGTAAGTGTCTTATAGACACTATTTCATACCCTTTTTCTTTCATAATTTAGGGTCTTAATAATTGTTCTGTACATGCATACGTACAACATGCATGGGTTAGTATCTATTTTTCTTATCTTCTGATTCCTCTCTATCAATATATGTATTAGGTTATTAAAAAAAAAAAAAAAAACTCAATCTTTTCACCTTCAAAGCTGCTGCAATAAATTGTCTCAGCACAAGACTTTTATTACTGTAAGATTTTAGGAGGGACAGAATGCACAGAATCTCATCCTGCAATGCTACTACAAAAAATTGTAAGTACGCAAAAATGTTCCTCTTACAAAGGAAAGACGACCAAGAGATTGAACTTGTTGTGTTTCAATCCAAATGCCTGAATTATTAGAAGAAGGGACCAGTAATGGTATACGAAGACTACGACATCTCCAATTATTTGTAGTTTGGAGCCACGACAACCCCACTTGGTTTCCATTTGAGTTTTGAACCCATGAATATAAATGGTGATGAGATCCGGTGGAGAGTACACGTATGTGAGGTGATCTGAACTGAAAGATACACAAGAGAAAGTATATGTGAAACGACACAAGAGGGAAAGATTACTCCAACATTGTAGTAAAGCATCTATTGCCATCTTTCCACTTGTATTAATAATCTCACATGAACTTTGATGTGTCTTCATATCCCTCAGCCTAGAAATTGAAGTTTTTAGATTAGAATCTAACACCTAACTTCTCACATTTTTAATGAGCTTAGTTAGCCAGACTCGGATTCAATATTTCAGTTAGAACAATACCTTTTTTAGGAGTGTCAAAGTGCTGGTTCGATTTCAGTATTGGTTTCCTACATGTATATTTAATAAAATATTAGCTTAATAGATTCTTATCGTTCTATTATCAGACTGGTTCAATTTCAGCCTAATTGATCTGATTTGATTTAAACTGATCAATTGATTCGATTCTGTTTCAATTTTTCATTGAGTTCTAAAAACACAACCTAAATCATGTCTTCAATTTTAATTTTTAATTTAGGCCTAATTTTGACAACCCTACCAGTTTTCTTACTTTGTCCTATGCATTTGTCCCATGCAATAAAACTGGTCCTACTACTTGTGCAAGCATTTCTAATCTCTACACGTAGACTACCCTGGTCAAAGAACATTCAAAAGGAGGTGCTCAACGAAAAAAAAAAAATTAAAAAACAAAAATCAAAACACAAAAAACAAAATACGAAATACAAAATCAGCAACTTTTACCCAAAAAAAAAGTCCGCAACGAATTTCTTGTGGGGCTACTGACGAAGACTATTCAAAGTTACTTTGGATCTCCTAAAACGATTATGTAAGTCAAAGTAAGAGTGGTTTGAAATACAAAACTACACAGCACCTATGGAAATTTTTTAAATACTTTACGGCAACTTTCTTGAAATCTTTCTATTTTCCAAATAAATATTTCATTTCAGCTAGCTACTCTTGATTTAAATAATCATTGGCTTGGCGAAGTATCATTGAAGGTTGTAAGGTGTCCTCTACAAGTTTAATTTGGCATGTTGAGATTAGAGATCAGATTCAGATTTGGAATGATCAATGGATTCTTGTCCTGGCACGTTTTAAATTGCATGCAACGTTCTACATATGATGGTTCTTTTATCATGTGGGTATTTCAACTGATTGATCAATCAACTTGGACTTGGAATGTGTCTCTACTAGTTCAACTTTTGCATCAGACGTATTTTAAGACTATTCTTGATACTCAGTTGAGTATTTTGCCAAGATAAGATTATAAAATTTAGAGTGGTTCAAAGGATGGACGATTCTTGGTCAAAAGTGCATATCACCTACAATGTAATATCATCTGGGATAAGGAGAGACAACAATCTTCGATCTCACATCAGCCTTCATCCGCAAATGTTCCAAGATTGATATGGGACTGGATTTGAAAGTTCCCAACACAATCCAAAATCAAGAACTTTTTTTTGGTGGGTTTGTTCTTCAAACTTTAGCCACTAGCAAAGCTAGCACTTGCCCTGCGGCACATAATGAACATTGTGGAATTAAGTTTGAGTCTGTTGATCACGTTCATTTTTAATGTCCCTACGCACGAACAGTATGGTTTGCAAGCTCTATATTTTATATTCTACCCTCTAAACTGACTCTGACCGAATCAATCACACCACCAAAGAACCACGACGAAAGTCAGTATAAAGCTTCTCTTACTTTCCTTCCTTTTTTTCCCACTGCAACAACTCCCACTACAATAATATAACAACTCCACCTCAAGGAACCTTGGATTGAAATCGTTTCTGTTTTTAATTAATTTATTGTTGTCGAATCAAACATATCAAGACAAATAGATTCCAAAGTATGGTTTATGCATGCATTTGGTCTTATAGGCTAATGTATAGACCCTCTATCCATTCCTAACAAACGACAGAAGATAAGATAACGCCGCAAAATATAAACGCACATACACATGCTTCTAAACACGGTTTCCAATCTCCCCATGTTTCCAAATCAACCTTAAATACGTGGTTCAGGCCGGATCAGCTCCCAAATCGCAAATCACAAATGATTCAAACCATGTCTACCCTTATCTCCCTTGTGCATCTTTCTTCTTCTTTTTTTTTTTTTTTGGGTAGGTAGTGGCCTCAAGGAGAGTAGAGTTCATGACCTCTTTTTTGAGGTGTTAATCTTTTATCAACGAGCTGTCCCCTTGGGGTTCCCTTATGCATCTTCCTAACTCTTCAACACCCTATCGTGGGATGCCTATATCCACAAAAGTGAAAGATAGATTTTTTTATTCTCAAGAAAAGTCTACCATCTCCACCTGATAGGTTTATCTCCTCTATCAGTCTTACCTAGATTTTCCCACACATAAACAATATATAGGCAAACCTAAAATCCTAATCTCCACACAATTACAGATTTACCTTGTACATGTAGTAGACCCAAACCCTAATACAAGTATAATCCCAATAATTATGTGGATCCTACAGAATACAAGACATCAAACCCAACAAATCCTAGATCTACACTTGTTCACAACTTGAACGTCTTGCATCTCTGTCTTCCATCTGTACTCCTTGCCTGAGTTCTAACAGAGGCACCATCTGTTTCAACACTCCCTGTAAGTTTGTATAGATTGCCAACCATCTGTCCCTGCATCACTACCATGGCCCCCTTTGGAGACCTTAAGAACTCCACCTACAGATGAACACATGTAGCCTCTCGCATCTAGTGTTCCTAATGAAATCAGATTCTTCCTCAGATCTGGCACATGTCTAACTCAATTCGCACAATCCCATCAATAATGTGAATCCTTAGAGTCCCAATCCTAACAACCTTGCTTTCATCATCATTAGTCATTTTGATTGTACCCTTATCACATTCATGATATGTAGCAAACTGTTATCTAACTGAACACATATGAAACGAACAACCTAAATCTAAAATCCAATATGAAGTTTCATACCTGATGAAGTAGTGAAATAAACATCTCCATTACTCTACTCTTCCGTGACACTAGTATTAGATGATTTTTCTCCACTTTCCTTGTCTTCTTTTTCTTTTTTATCCTCCTTGTGCTTTGGACAATTCTTTCTTATATGACCTTCCTCATCGCAATAATAACAAATTATTTTGTGACCTTGTGACTTAGAGCGACCCCTATTCTTGCCATATTCCTGTCTCACATTTGATCTTCCTCTACCTTGACCACCAACTATAACCAACGCATTATCCTCATTTGACGTCCCCTCACCACTATTTTTTTCGTCGTGTCTCATTCATCAGCAAAACAACAATAATATCATCAAGTTTGAGAGTATCCTTACCAAACAACAGTATAGGCATAATGTGGTCAAATGAAGGAGGTAATGAGGTCAACAGGAGAAGTGTCTTGTCCTCTTCTTCGATCTTTATACCAAGAGCAAACAACTCCGTTAAAATCTTGTTGAACTCATCAATGTGCATCTCAAATTTCACTCCACCTAACGAATGAAAGTCATATAATTGTTTATTCAAAAACAACCAATTTGTCAACAACTTGGACTTGTACCTACTCTCCAACTTTTGGCCTAAATTTTTTCTGAATCTTCCAAAACAATAACCTCATGAAGAGTGGTATCCACTAGAAACAACTGGATTGTGCTATTTGCTAGATCCCTCAACTCTAGCCACTTATCATCCATCAACTAGTCCGGCTTGTCGAATTTCTCCTTGAGAGCCTTAACAGTCCCCTTCCGCTTAAGAATATTTTTCACCCGTTGTTGCCACAAGGTGAAATCATTATAGCCATGAGAAGTTTGAACTCTTAACCACCATCCGGTTAACTCGATCTTTACCTTCTGTGTTTGCCATCAACTTTCAAAAGCTTCAATCACCATTGAACTTGCACAAGACTACCTGATTGATACTAATGATTTTGAATATGTTTGATCCGTACCTTTCAATGAATCTATAGCACTCAAAAACCTTTAGAACAACAACCTCTATGTCTCCTCTTCTTTCTTGAAATGGTTAACTGTACGTACAATGTACGTGCACCAATATCATACGTACTCGCCTTTTTTCTTAGAATCGTGGGAAACAAATAGAGTTTCTGCTCCCACCTTACACCGATAAAAGGAAAACCATACCTAAAAAGTTAAAACACAAAAGCAGCCGTACAATGTTCTATGTGTTGTAACATTTTAAATTTTTTTTTTTCCTTCTGTACATACACCATTATACCACCAAAACCTTACAATCCTCCTTTCGGATTGTAATGATGATTTTGACTTCTTTTCTATTTAAAAAAAATCAACTCACATTACTTCAATAGAGACGAACAGAACCAAAACCAAGAAAAAAAAAAGTAAAAAACTTCTAAACTACCTTCACCTTTTTTCTTTTGATAACAAAAATTGTTTTTTCTTAGAGAAACCTTATGCACTTCCTTTCTTCTCTTAGATTAGTCATTGATCTATCGAACTTAGTTCTGATACCATTTGTTAAGATTGAGAGCATGCAAAGAAGAAGATTTACGTGATTCAACACTCTATCGTGGGATATCTACTTCCATACCAGAGAAAGATAGATTTTTTCATTTTCAATAAAAGTCTACAATCTATACTTGATAGGTTTATCTCCTTTGTTAGCCTTACCTTGGTTTTTCCACACAGAGATAATATATATGGAGAAAAAATATCACCCAATGAAAATCTTACACGTGGCACCCAAAATCACCTAGGCCAACTAGGCATGATAAAGTGGTGTTCGGCCTTATCTGGTCGGAGTCATAATTCTATCCGGTTATGTCTCCTAGGCGAAGATACAGTCCTATTAGGATACGACGTATGGTCGGAGGTATAATTCTACTGGGTTACGTCTCTCGGTCGGAGCCCAGAGTCCTAAGGCAACTAGGTTACGTCAGAGGAGTCATTCTCCTAGTACAATACGATGCCGATCATAACGGCCATACGACTACTCGTATGGCGACACGAGTCACTCTTATCACTGATCGACTTAGTTTCCTTGGCTACAGTCTCCTACTCCTGTTCGGAGTCTATGACCTGGGTGTTCCTCAGAGCGACACCTTGCAGTCCTATTGGCGATCTACTTTCCTGAATCCCGGTCATTCCATGCTTCTTCCCAATCTCTATAAGTAAAGGATGTGGTGGAATTTCTTACAATAGAATCCCATGGAAAGAACATGTACATAAAAATGATCTAAACTCGAAAAAGACTATTAAAAAAAAAGCAAGAAAGTGTAAGAATGTGGATCCACATCCTCTCCTCCCAAAGGTTCGGGAGGAGAGGCGGCGGCCCCGTTAGATGGCCGACACTTGTGACTCAGGTGAATCCAGCCAACAAGGGGTGTTAGCTCCGATGGAGGGCTTGGATTCACCCGAACCCCACGTGTCGGCCATCTAAAGAGGCCGCCGCCTCTTCTCTCGAACCTTGGGAGGCGAGGATTTGGATACTTGAGATCACGGGCATATATATATATATATATATAAGTTTTGGAATCCCATCACCATCGATGTGATGTGAGACTTACCTTTAGAGTGGGATCCACCGAATATGAACGGTGATGGGATCCTAAATATTTGATGTGATGTGGGACCTAACTCTAGAATGTGGGATCCACTAAATATCAACGATGATAGGATCCCAAATAGGATACAAGAACATGCAGGTGAATAGTGAACTATTCTCCTCTCACATCCTTGTATCCCCACCCGGGACCCATGAAAGACATTACTTACCGCTTTCATCACTCTTTCCTTCCTTATACCGTGGATCGGAATCTATTGCTGCGGATTCGATGAATGGAGCATTCCTTGGGAATCTCCTTGGGAATGAACATAAGATAAAGCAGAAAATTAAGCGCCACCCTGGAAAATTTTCACCCTTTCATACCGACATTTCATCTGAATTTGCCACGTCCCTTCCTGGTTATTTCTTAACGGTAAAACACGCTTGACACATGCATCTCATTCATATATATATATATATATATATATAGCTCAAACCATCACCCATCTTAAGAGAAGCTACATCTGAAGAAAGCCATGGCTCAAATAATATCAACCCTTGTGGTTCTTCCCAAACTCCCACAATCATCTTCCGTCAACTTTCGAAGCCAGAAAAATGGGTTAAGGCACCACTGCAATCGATCTACGATGAAGGTTTATGCTGCGAGAAGAGATGATTATGGTGGTAGAAATGAGATGGTGGATAAGAATATGATAGTGCTGAGGAAACGCATTCAGGAGATGAAGATGATGGAGAAGAATCACGAACCTCCTGAGGATTGGATGGAGTGGGAGAAGAAGTATTACAGACATTACAACTCTGACGTATGTGAAGCGGTGGGTTTGCTTCAAACACAACTCATGGAAATGAGGCCAAGCCTGGTTTTGGGGATGGTGGTTGTTGTCATGCTTAGCGTTCCTACATCGATGTTCATTGTGGCGTTGCATTTAATGGAGATTGCCAAGTGGATCTTATCTAGGATATGATCCAATTCTCTCTTTGGACAATACTTCATCTCTTCTTTTTTTTATAATATTTATAGGCTCTACTTTCTTCTCTTTTTCATTATTATTATTATTATTATTATTGGTAAAGGCTCTTCTTCGTTATCAATTAGATAGGTGAGTTTGAGTGGCAGTTCTAGTATTTCATTGCATTGTTTGTTTTAATATAAAATTTTACTGTAAAATTTTACCAGTAATATTTTATATATAAAAAATTTATATCTATTTTCAATAGATAAAAGAAAAACAAAATTCATTTTTCATCTCTTTACATATAAAACGTTACATGTAAAATTTTATACGTCAAACCAAACGGAATTGTAGCAGGTAAAATTTTACGGTAAAATTTTACGTCGAAACAAAAGAGCTTTAGAAACTAAAATAAATCTACCAATGAAAAAGGGCGGTTATAACTTACAACACATGTTATGTGGAGGTAAAAAGTTTACTAAGTTAATTTTTCATGCATTCTTCTCCAAAACCAGTGCAATTAAGGGGTGGTTTTGATTTTTATGAAAAATGATCTTTAAGATCCAATGGTTACAAAAGTAGTGATAAAATCCAGTTACAACCAAGTTACAATTAGAAAAAATCATTAAATGTCAATCAATGGTTGTTCTCTTTATTTTGAGAATGGTTAACTACATGTACTTGTATTCTCTATAGGATCTCATCACCGTTCATATCAAGTGGGCCCCACATTCTAGAGGTGAGTCCTACACCGTATCGATAGTGATGGAATCCCATGAAGAATACATGTACATGAAAATAATCCGAACTCATTTATTTTTACTTTCTTCTTTCTTCCTTGCCATTATTATTATTATTATTATCATTATTATTATTTTTCTTACCTTGCCATTGTTTGGTCATTCCTTATTGGCTTAATTTTGAAGCCAATTTCCTGGCTAGAGGTGCTTTGAAGCTCCCAACACCATGCACGAGGAAAAGACCATCAGCTGGGGACACTCATGGATTTAGTTCAAGTACGATATCTGTATTTGAATCAATGAAGGATAAGGTATCGGTTAGTAACATTCAGGTATCGGTCATATACTGATGTGGTATACCTTTGTCGTATAGGTCAAGTATCAATTATTTGTCGGCCAATATTAGCCGACCGTGTTGACATATGTTGATCAATATCGGTTTGTATTTGCCCTTATCGATTAGGTATTGATTTGGTATCAGTTCCCATACCGATTCAACAAAACTTTTCTGTATTAATCATGTATCTGTATCAGTCGTGATCGATACCAATAAGAATCAGTTAATACAACTAATAAGATACCAATACCTCAATCCATGGTGGTAATGCTCTCGTGATATCGTACATATGGAAAGACGCTCAAGGGGAAAGATGAACATGATATATATGAACCCCCAATTTTGAAGAGGGTGCTAGCCAGATCAACATCATTTGTCATCTTCTCATGTTAATAGTTCCATACCGAAGGTCTAGGAGACTTTGGATGTAGTTAGTTCCTCTTCCTAACAGTTCAAGATTTTGATTCGGACTAAGTATCTCCACACGTTAATAGTCCCACCTCCATTGTTTAGGACTTTGGGGTGTGTATGTCTTACCTGTTGGTTCATCTTCATAGCAGTTTGAGATTTCGGGTTGAAATAATACCCACCAATTTGATCTTATTCCTCAATCCTCTCTACTTAATTTTTTCTCCCTTGAAGGGGATAGTTCAGTCGGTTAGGACCAACACCTCAGGGGCTCATAATTAAGATATCGTGAGTTCAAATCTCCTTGGGATTTACCTGTGTCCAAAAAAAAATTCCATTCTTAATCTCTCGTCAAACACTTCAAGCCCTCCACACTCCATATAAATTTCACACTCCATGGACGGAAATGGAATCACCTAAAAGATGCATGTAAGTGCAGAGGAATCTAGTCTTTTTCCTTTTTTGGTAGAAAAAAAAAATTGCAAGTGTAGTTGTTTTAAGGGGGGCGCTGGTATTCCAGTTCATTTAGTCAATTCATACTTTTGATATATTCCATGTTTTCTATTCAAATTCAATGAAAAAAAATAAGAGATTCGTCCTTCTCTTCGAATACTATCCAGAATGATTGATTCTCATATGAGGTAGATTAACATTATTAAAATTAAGAATAATTTTTTTGAATCTTTTAAAATTTCAACAGTAATTTAGACTTAAATTTGACCAACGGCATTCCCATGTATAATATTCACATGTCTAATGTGTCCAAAAAGTTTTTAGGTGTAAATTGATTTATAAATGGTTTCCCACAGTTGATGGATAAGGAATGAATATTCTTGGATCATAACACGATCACAATCTTTTTATCTTTTTTTGACTAACGATGGGTATCTAGATGCTGACGATTGATCTGAATAGACTCGACAGCCCATATTAACCTCATAACCACATGGACCCTCATACATATAAAGCAATCAAAAGAATGTGAAACTATTCCCACCAAACACTTGAAGAACAAAACTCCAATAATTAAATAATAAACTAATTAAAAATATGGACATGACATTTTTGTTAAGCCCTTTTATCACCAAAAAAAAAAAAAAAAAAAAAAAAAAAAAACTATATGTTAAGCCATATCATAGTAAAATTGTATACGGCATAATAATATCATGAATTATAATTATCATATATTTTAATCTCTTCTTCCAATCTCATATTTGATAATGTATTATATATATTATAATATAATAATAATCTATTAATATTAAACTCATATTTGTTGCTCATCGCGATAGTGAAAGGCATATGTAACCCATTTTTTAACCAGTTTAATTTACTCGTTTCCCTATCGGTTAACATCGTTTAACAGTTCTAACTCATAACCGAACTTTTTAATTATGTGTAAAATTGAAATGGAACTGATAAATTTTGATTCGGATCAAATTTTTACAAGCCAGATCCGGTTCAGATTTAGCACCCTTAGTTGAAGTGTCGAGAACCTATCATTGTAACGAAATCAGAAAATGCATCCACATGGTTGGATTAATTCTTTCAATTAATATGATCATATGAATCCCTGTGATAGACTCCAACTTTACGGCATAAAATTAGGGGAAAATTTCATGCATCTCTCTTGAGTTTAACCATAAATCAACCACCCCCCATTTTCGGCGATTATGTCAACCGCAAACCACGTTGTTAAGTTCTCTAACAAAAAAAATGAAAAGATTGTTTTTCCCTTGTACTAAAAACACTATGGGGTTTTCAAGTTTCAAGATTCCCCTCTATCAGAACCCTAAACTGAACGGAAGGGGAGACTGTGTTGTGCTATACATACCGGTGTAAAGAGCGGTGCCGGAGAGTTTTTCCACTGGAGAGGATTTCAGCCGGAGCCGGAGAAGAGAGTCTGAAGGTCTCTCGACTTTGTTTCAAAACGTAGGTATAAAGTGAAGGGAGGGGTTTAAAACTAAAGTCTATAGTGTTTTCGTCCCTCACGATTGCAAGCTAGGGGTCTGCATGACCTGGCCTACTAAGTTACTCAGCGGCAAGTTCGATCAGAGTTATGGAATTGAGTAACGAAAGAAATAACACTATTGAGTAACAAAAGAAATAACCCTATGGATTAACGTGTCAAGTTTCCAACTCAAAAGTTCGAACTAGTAAATGGAGGGACTCTTCATATATAAGATCACAGGATTCCAATCTCATTAGCAATGTGGAACTATTCCCAATACTCCCCTTCACATGTAACCCCACCGTTAAGTGGTGTATATGTGGTAGTACATGTGGCTTTACATGACACTTTTCAGGTGACTGGTCCTTCTTCTTGGGTGACTTATAGTCCTTCTTTGGGTGACATATGGTCCTTCTTTTGGGTGGTCATCCCTCTTTGGGTGACCATAGACCCTCTTTTGTGCATCTGGCGTCCCTCTTTCAGTGACTTAGCCTCTCTTTTTTTTTTTCTTTAGGATTAATATGAGAGGGAACCCGGAGCTTTGATACCATGTCAAGTTTCCAACTCAAAAGTTCGAACTAGTAAGTAGAGGGACTCTTCATATATAAGACCACAGGATTCCAACATCATTAGCAATGTGGGACTATTCCCAATATAATGGACTAAACATAGGAAGGAACATGGAGCTCATGTTTTATCTTCTTTTACAATATTACACGAACTGAATTGACCTGACTTGAAAAGCTACTACTATCTTTGTTTTGATTACCGTTGGTCAAAAAGTTAAGTTTGATTAGGGTTTAAGGATGGATCGAGAGAGAAGACTCGGCCTCTCTCTGGCGACTCTCTTCCCAGTGACTCTTCCTTTAGTGTCTCCACCACACCAACTCCCCAGAAGCATTTATAGATCCTCACGATGTGCGGTATCCATAATTTCAGAGAGAACCTTCATGACCTCAATTGGGATCACAGGAACTCCATGCATTGGAATCCTTTCAATGCCATGATATTGATTCTCAACGCACCTGTTCTATATCATCTTCCTTATGGTGATTCAAGATATGTTCGATGCTGGTCAAGGTTTACTTTAGCTTCTAATTCTTGTAAACGAATTTCAAGTGACTCATAGAATTCTGTCATACATTTCTGCTATGTATCTGCTAAGCTGATCGATTTTTGAGAAGATCCCAATTGTGTTTTATACTCTGCCAAAAATCGCTTTGTTTCCTATAACTAAGACTTTGTGTTTTCCAACTCTTCTGTACATCTAGTTAAATCCGTTTCCATGTTATGTTTGTCGTATTTCAGTTGTTCCAGTTCCTCCAATGAAGAACTTCAGGATTAGAGAAAGAGTTAGAAATGTGGGTACTTGGGAAGAAAGGTGGATTTGTAGAACAAATTTAGCTACTACTTGAAGTATTCAAAACTTTCCAATTCAAATGGTCACATCTAGCTAATCCCAATGGAAAGAAATTAGTCAGAGGAAATTACTGTTGTATGATGAATAGCCAAGTGTAAAATTGCCATTAAAAACATAAGTGATGATACAACTCATCACCTAATGTAAAACCTGCACCTGAATCCCCTACTGACCGGGATTTCTCCGAAGCCAGGTTTTCCCACGCCATCAACTGATGTAACCGGTGCGGATCTGATGGTACGTCCAGAGCATAGGTGAGTCTTCCTATCTGGACCCTAAGTATAATAGTAGACATTAGGTGGGCCCAACATGCATCCCAGTGCGTAGGGCCTGAAGAATTGATGTCGGGGCCAAGTTTTAGCCCTATTGGCAGTAGAACCAGCGGATGAGTCACCTGGCTCCCTACCGCCGGCTTATCCTCAAATGACACACACACACACACACTCTCTCTCTCTCTCTCTCTCTCTCTCTCTCTCTCTCTCTCTCTCTCTCTCTCTCTCTCTCTCTTTCTCTCTCTACCCATTTTGTATAAATAGGGGATCAATCCTCATTCCATACTTTCAAACATTTGAAGATTGGTGTGTGTGTGCTTGGAAAAAGAGTTGGAGGAAGTTGAAACTCAAAACTTGGCGCTCAAGGTTAGAACTTTCATCCTTCCAAGTAAGTCTATTCCTCCTAACCTCTTCTTTGCAGTGTTTAAAGGGTCATCCTTGATGGTGGTGGTTGGCCACCATCAATGGCCATTAATGGTTGGCCACCAAACCCTAGAACTTTGCCTAGGTTATCACCCACCTCCAATAGAGGTATTAATGGACTAATAACATTAATAGGTGTGGGAAATATGCTTCCCACCATATAAAATAAGTTGGAAGATGTTGGGGAGGAAAATCTCCCCAAGGAAACTTTATCTTCCCCGCTGAGTTTGATTTCTTGGACTCAGCCGACAGACCCGAAGGGGCTGATGGGGTAATGTCCTTGCCCCATGGCTCTAGTATGATGACCATATATATATTGTCTGGCTAGCAGATGGGGCTGGTAGGGCCTTCATCCACCGCCAGACCCCATACTCAAAGAATATCTTGGCTGAGCTCAGCCGGTGGCATATTCCACTGGATAGAATCCCCTGACTTACCATAAAGGGGCCAGCTTATGCCATTTGGTAGGGAGCTGGCGGCACCCCAAAGCGTTGCGGATTGATCCGCAGACTTGGTACACCGGCTCACTCACAGCAGGTTTTCAAGGCTTAGCCAATGGATAAAATTGGTAGCACCTACCGCTGGTACAATCCATCGCCTTGACTACTGATAGCCTGTTTGCCTAATTCAATCTTTCGAGGACCAATCATAGGGTTCATGATTCGCCCTGGGACCCGCATTGGGACATTTAGAACATATATGTATCAGTTTAAAAGTTATCTAACATACTTAATGAGACTTATGCTAATGATTAGGTAAATCGACGCGGATAGGTGACGTAGCTTACTACCGGCTTTTAGGTTCTGCAACACTTGTGGTGCCTACGGAAAGAAATCGTCTCCCGCCTGGCTTTATGCGGGAGACACGGCTGCTTCCTTTGGATGTGCAATACGTGGCAGGTATCATATCTGACGCTCAACAATCCATTGATGCATAATGTTATAACTAGAAGGTGTTGCATCCTATCAAATATCTATCTCAGAGTTTTCAACCGCGAAACTTGATTTTGAATCTGCAAGACTCTACACCATTTTTCGTGGGGGATATTGTTTCAAGGGGAGAAGAAGTTGAGAGAGTGGCGGAGGAGAAAGGAGATCGAGCTCTGTGGGTTTTTTTTCCAGGGGAGTGGCGGAGGGGAAAGAAGATCGAGTTGATCTGCAACTTCTTGCATTTCTTCCACGATACAAACATCTTAGCCGCTATTCAGATATTTAGGGCTTTTCTTTTTTGGAAAAAAGAAAAGAAAAGGGAAAAAGAAGGGGGATGGGGGTGTTCAATCGTTCACGTTGGAATGCGATGCGCTTGTGAACTCCAAGTTTTTGATTCATCTGCTGGAATTTGCTTACTGACCGTGGTCTTCTGAACAGTGAAGATTTCTTTCTATGAGCTCCGAACCGCCTGGGTTTATGAACAACATTGACGTCCATCAGAGTAATAGAGTATGTCCATCACAATTAACACTATCTAATTAGATATTTTCTTCCTTTACAGAAGTGAATCCCTTCTCAATCCATCATCTGTTGGGTTCATAAAACGATTTGCATTGAGTTGCTAGCTCAGTAACCTTGGTCCAACTGGGACTGGTGCTTATTCAAAAAGAGTTTGATGATATTTATAACAAAGAAGCTATTTTTTATTTAGTACATGGAGAACCTTGAATGCATAACATATGTATTGTAGTTTGTAGCCAGAGCAAACATCTTGTATTAGTTAAGAATCTAAAATTTGGTCTTTCTCAAACCAATTTTATTTTATATATATCTTTTCATCCTTGAGACTGGATCTCAAAAGAGTTTGACTGTTTTTTCTGTGTTAACTCTTCAATATCACCTCATAATTTGCAGAACAGTTACAATAGATGGTGGCCATGAGTTTTCAGGAGAAATTTTCTGATGACCACAATCTGAGTTGGAAAAAGCTCTTAGTCAATGAAAATTCCAGTGCTAGAATGAGTTGCAAGATCCCAGTAGATTCATCAAATCAAAAAATCCAATACAATTTGATGAACATAACCATATTGTATGGACTACTGTGTTATAAAGCTAATTGGGTGTTCTTAATTATATAGGTCTTAAAATCTATTTTAAGCCGTGAGTAGGAGGCCTGCAGAAAAAAGTTAGACTAATCTGTGCCATACTGAACTATAAGTTAGACCAATCTATGCCATATTGAACAATAGGTTAGACCAATCTGTGCCATACTGCCATTCGTTAAAACAGTCTTACTTGACCCATTTATTATGTTTTGGTTTATTGCATATAAGAAAATGATTGAAATATCGAATGCCAAATAAAGGGTTAGTCAATTGTTTGGTTCTCAAAATGCTTAGGAAATTAAAACAGAATGGGAGAAATGACATAAACCTTTCTTACCTTTTCACATACAAAAAAGAAAACCTGTAAAATTAAGAAGAAAGGAAATTCTAATCATATTTTGGAAACTCAATTTGATGAGACTTTGACTAATCCATATTATCCTTGGGAAAAAAAAATGAGAGAGTTTGTTTCTTGGTTTCCCATTAATTAAAAGCAGTTTAACTTGGTCCATACAATATGGTTATGTTTATAACATATAATTTGATGAACATAACCTTTTCAATCCATCATCTGTTGGGTCCATACAATTTGAGGTTGCAGGATCCCAGTAGACTTGGGCCTGGTACCCAGCCTTGTGCTCTAGATTCAAATCATAGGATATACAATTGTGTTTGACCTAGAATGTCCCCTCCCCCTCCCCCTCTTCCTCCCCCTCTCTGAAACGCACTGGGTTGAATTTTCAGACTGAAATGTTAAATTTAGGTTGTATCTTCAACATTAATGCTTGTGAAGTTTTTATCCCTCATTTCTCATACATGTGCATCTATTTCTCTAAAGCAGGGCCGGATTAGTGGGTATGAGGGTGAAGAACCAAGAGAATGAAGAATGAGATAGGAACTACAGAGGGTGAAGAATGAGATAGGAACTACAGCAGGGACTGGATTCTTTTTTGTCTGCAAATTCCTTATTTCTCTATAGATTCTTTTTTGTCTGCAAAATGTGGTGCTAATGGTGATGAGTCACTGTTTTGATAGAATTATTCGGAAATCTAAATATTCCATTACCTTTCACTAGAAAATATTCAAGTGGGGGAGTGTATTCGGAAATGAAAATATTTTATCTTGCCTTTAAGTATTGAGTGTGATTGTAAATACCAAGCATGGGTCTTTGATGAGCAACTGCCATGACTATGTAAGCAATGAATTTGGAACTCCATGTCTTCAATGTCAAAGGCAGATGTCAGTGCAGGTGACTTATGTTGCAGAAACAGGAATAACAAAAGAGAAAACAAGTAGTGATGGAAGAGGTTATGTGGAAGAGATTTAGTTCTTGTGACATTTTGTGTTTAGTTCTATGAAACATTTGGTTTTGTTGTTGGATTTAAGAACATCTCTGTTATCATGTTTTGATAATTATTATATTTTTATCTGGTATTATGAATATCGGATGTAGCTCAAGCGTATAGTGAATGAGCACAAATTGAATCTGCTCTTATTTCCTATACGAAATGTCTCCTATTTCTTATCTTTGGAGTTTTTTCTATTTTCTTTTTTCCAATTTTACCCATATATATTGCATCGTGCACATTTTCCCTCCTCTCTCCTCACTCCCTATCCCTCTGCAAATGAACCAATCAGTACCTGATGGAAGATGCTAATAAAACCTAAGGCAAGGGCATGTTATCTTACCCTGCAACAGTGAAGAAGTGAAGGGAAGGCATTGATGTAGTGTTGCAATTAGAATTTTAAAGGTGGTGGTTGTAGCCCAGTGTTAAAATGGCTGCTCATGCAGCTGCACCAGTCATCAGAAGGGAGTTCGATCTATTTAGTACCACTTTTTAATGACGTTTTTTCGGGCAGAAATCTTTGTTTTTGGTTGGGATCGATGAGAGTTGCTAAGAATGAGAGGAAGAGTTTCTATCAAATTCAAGTGGGAGGGCCCAAGGGTATTCCAAGCTTGCCACTCCCAAATGCCACTCCCAAAAAAATCTTATGGTAATAAAAAAAATATGTGGTATTCCAAACTTGCTACTCCCAAATATTACTCATAGGTGTAATGGTCTTGTTATGTGTTACTACTTACTCATATTGTATAAGCATCGAGACATGCATTAAACATGCAAATCCTCTTAAATAGTCGATTGGTTTGATTCATTCCTTTATTTTTCCGATTTAACTAACCAGGCTCTTATGAAGTTAGATTATTTTTCCGATTTAATTAACCAAGCTCCTATGAAGTTAGGTTATCCACAATATGTGTGCTGAAATTCTGATTTCTCATCATGAAAGATACACATGGAACATATGTACATTCCTGAAAATCAACATCATCAAAAGATTCTGGAGCCTTGCCTTCTATTCTGGCAGCTATAGACGCATCTGGTTTCTTTGAACTTTATTCCGTATTTGAGAAAAAGGTGGAATCATAAGAATTCTTAGGGCAAAGAAGTTGCTGGACTGCAGCTTTTTCATTGGCAGAATATGCACACTTAGAAAGAACATCAAATTTGAATCTCCTCGAGGATGATAATACGTTGGAATGATCCTTTGAGAAGAACTCAAAGTCTCCAGCTGTTGGTATGCTTTAATTTAATGACATGCTCCCTCCTCTTCCTTTTATTCATCATTGATTAAGTCCTCTCTCAGCCCCATCAGAACACTCTTGAAAGCTATAGCGGCGCTTGGGGATCGGCCACAGAAGTATGAGATGTTGAGGCTTGAATTACACCCAATTTCCAACAACTGATGCTATTACTTCCTCTTCTCAATAATCCTACATGAAACCCATGGCCATTTGACACCAACTTTACAGAAGAATTCCCAAATGCCTTTTGAGATCCAGATTCGTTGCAGCATCCATAAGTTGAATTGCCCCAATTACTTGGTGAAATGCAACAGCAGTCATTCTGAAAAACCAGGAAGGCACATGAAAACAGAAACTAAATGCGTGAGAAAAGAGTGGTGGGAGATGGGCGGGACTCAGTAGCCACTAAAAGATATAAGACAACAAACAGAACTAATGCTACAAAAATTTTAAACCAACAAACAAAATGGTAGCAAAATGTAAGAAAATTATCCAACTCGAATCAGACCAATCCATGACACATAAATCCCCATTAAAATCAAACTCATCTGAAATCTAGTATTGCCAGTAACTGAAACAAGAAATCAGTGCCAAAACTCAGACAGAAAAGAAGTTACCCAATTGACAGTGGGCATAAATCAAAAGGGAGGCGGAAGATCTTTTTCTCGTTGGTTTAATACATCCAGCTTACAGTTTCCAAAATTTAAAAATAAAAATAAATAGGCGAAGAAAACCAAACCACGAAATAATTCAGACAAGGTTCACCTCCAGTCTCCTTCCCTCCATTCCTAAACAAAATTACCCCCACCTCACGAGTTATTCTTCCATTGCTTGCAACAAGAGTCATGTTAATTTAAATGAACGAATACACAGTCAAATGAGCATCACAAATATAACAAACCAAAGCATTTCCCCCGAAAATTTGAATATAACAAAGCAACAAAAATGGCCTCAAACTCACAAAATGAAATCATACATTTTTCTCAAGAGCTTCAACTGAGGGAACATTATCAAATACCCTTGAAGGACAAATCACAACAAACAACAAAAACCCACAAAAGAAAAGGTAGAAAAGAAGTAAAATCATCATGGTCTTTCGCCTGCTTCCCAGTTTCGCCGCTCTCTCTATCAAGTATCTTCCTATCTTCTTCCTCTGCCCGCGATTTGGAACCCAAAGCAAACCCGGAACCCTCTCCTCTGAAACAAAACCTCCAACGCCCTAATTTGTCAAGTTTCCACTGCCTACGATTTGAAACACAAAGCAAACCCTCTGAAACTATTTCGTCTTCCTCGATCTCCTTTATCCTCCAGCGGTCTCTCTCTCCCAACTTTTCTTTATCCTCCAGCGGTCTCTCTCTCTCTCTCAACTTTCTTCTGGATATCCCTTTCTGCTTCCTCTGCCTTCCTTCCCTTTCCCCTCCGAAACTGTCTGGGTTGAAAACTCAGACTGAGATGGAGTTGTCGATCCTTTTAAGATTCAAAAAGGAATATTTGATAGGATGCAACATTCGTTTCGTTATAACATTATGCATCAATTGATTATTGAGCGCCAGATATAATACTGCCAGGTGTTGCACATCCAAGTGAAGCAGCTGTGTCTCCCGGATAAAGCCAGGCGGGAGACGATTTCTTTCCGGTGCCTACAAGTAAGGGGTAGGGTCCATAGTTTTAGGACATAATTTGTACGTCTATGGTGATATGAATTGATAACATACTATCTCTTAAATATGTATATGAGCATGCATTTGCATAATAACAATTATGTATGTTTAATGTGGTGGATGGTGGTAATTTGGTTTGTGTGACATGCGGGTACCAAAGGGAGAAGTAACGCATGAGCACACAAACCCTGATTATATTGCTAGCATCTTAGTGGCGACACGGTGGCCTAAAGGGAGTGGGGCCTAGGGGTCTCTGCTGGGATGCAACCTTCTTTATGAACATGTATGCATATTTTAGGCATTAGGTGGTTGCATAACTTATGATTCTAAACCCTTGCCAATAGAGGGTTAAGTGTTGGCAGTAGACGTAGTCTCTTACGAGAGGTGGGTACCTTTGGGCGGAGGGTTCGAGGGTATTCACTTGTAGAAATAGTTTGGTAAAAGAAACTTGGGCAACTTACTTTTACCCTAACTCAGTACATGAGAATTGAAAGCCATTGATCTATAGGTGGGACCGAAAATTGTGACGAACATCTCAATATGATGCCTTATAGAATCGATACCAATGACTTAACATTAAGTTGCATCATACTCATTTGTGCATGGCATGTGATACCTGATTTTCCTTACTGAGTTGGGATATGAGCTCACCCCTCATATCGATACGTATTTTCGTATTCTGATATAGCGGATTTCTCTATTGTTGACTTCATGGAATCCCCTCATTGCGGGCAATGCTTCTACTTGCGAGTACCTCTCTGGCAAGCATGCTGAGGACTATGTCTACAACGACTGCGTCTACGCCTAATGCTACTCCTCTCCCCCTCCCCTCTCTCTCTCTCTCTCTCTCTCTCTCTTGGATCATATTATTTTGTAGATAGATGATGTGTACAATCTATCTATGTAGAAATCTATCCATGTAGGATTTTTTATATACTGATTTACTCACTCATGGGACCGTAATTGTATATTTGGATATGTATGATATTTAGAACAGTAATGTGTATTCTTAACAACTATAATTTACGCTATGATAACATCTAGTTGGCATATGTCTAATTGTTGATTTACGCTTCCACTACTATTTTTACTCTGATTGGGTTACCTGATTTTCTGTGGATATTACATATGTAGATGGTGTGTTGATTTGGTAAATCACAGTGGTTTTGTGGATCCTTTGTGGATTCGGATCACCTTATGGGTCGACCCGGGTGTCACAGTCCATTTCCCGGGTATCACGCCCATATCCGGAAATGGACTGTGACACCAAACGGATGGACAGGGTATTGTTGATACTTATTTTTCAAATTAGGAGAGTAGGTTGACATTATTGTCAAAAATGGGGGAATTAAGGGTAAACCTTAGAGGAGGTGCGTGAAATTTTCCTTAAAATTAAACTTGCAATGCATAAAACATGATTCAAGGGATGGCTGATCCAGATCGGGATTGGTCATGTCTGACCGTGCAGTACCCAATCGAGCTGGCATGGTTGTTAGCATCGGAGCATGTTAGGGAGGCCATGGGCATACTTGACAAGGGGAATTCAAGAGAATCAATTGTCAAGCTAAGCCATTCATCCAAAGTAAAAGTATGAATCAATCAAGCCAAACCAAATTGCTGAAAAGAGCAAACAAGGGATAGAAAAACAAGGTTACTCAATTTGTTGTAACCATTCTGGGTTAAAACAGATTAACCCATTTTTCAAATGTCAAAAGTCATCTATTCTGCCATGGTAGACAAATGATGTATCGATTATAACCATTGGATAGAGAACATGATGATTTGAATTCGTATGTCAAATTTCAAGTTTTGATTATATTAAATGTCCCCTTAATATATATATATATATAAACATTACTTTGCATACTCATTCTCTTAAAACACATTTAAAAAAAAAAAAAAAACCCTATATTATTGAATGGCTGACTTCTTTCTTATGATTTTCTCAAACATCTTTAAAAAAAATTCAGATTCCCAAGCATTCTAGTGAAACATTTGACGGCTGGGAGTGCGTTAGAACATGTACCCAATAATGTCCCACAGCCAGATTCTCTCATTTTCACACCATCAAAGATCCCTTTTTTCAGCATAGCAGCACGGATATCTAACGGTAAAGTTTATTAAGCACATACCTCGATGCACTCCTTGTCGTTGGATTTGTTCCATCGTGCAGTAGAGGATCCGGGTCTAAGTTTAGGTCTTCTAAAAACGGCGGTTAGAATTATTTTTTATTTTTATTTATTTATTTATTTTATTTATTTTTTTAAAAATTTTTTATAAGTAGACCCGTGGAGACCTCAACTCTTAGCATCGTTGATTTTGGTCTTTGCCAACTTAACTACCCCCTTGAGGGTCTTAGGTGGCTTGCCTTTGCGTGTGCGACTGAGTCAATCACACCACCAAAGAGCCACGACGAACGTCATCACATAGCTTCTCTAACTTCCCTTCCTTGTTCCCACTGCAACAGCTCGTATCACAATAATCTGACAACTCCACCTCAAGGAACCTTGGATTGGAATCGTTTCTGTTTTTTATAATTTATTGTTGTCGAATCAAACAGATCAGGATGAATAGATTCCAAAGTATCCTTGTATGCATTTGGTCTACAGCCTAATGTATAGCCCCTACCATTCCTACAAACGACAGAAGATAAAATAACGCCGCAAAATATAAACTAACATAAATAACACATACATCTTATTCTAAACACAGTTTCCGGTTTTCCCATGTTTTCCAAATCAACCTTAAATACGCAGTCCAGGACCAGCTCGCAAACCGTCCCTTGTTTAAGGAAGAAAGCAAATGATTCAATCCATGTCAACCCTTACCTCCCTTGTGCTTCTGCCCAACCTCCCACAACCATCTTCTGCCAACTTCAGGCGCAGGAAAAACGGATTAAGGCACTGCTGCAATCATAGGATGACTGTTTTCGCGGCGAGTAGAAATGATTACGGTGGTGGGAATGGGACGGTGGATGAGAATATGGTAGTGCTGAGGAAGCGCATTTTGGAGATTAAGATGATGGAGAAGAAACATGAAGCTCCTGAGGATTGGATGGAGTGGGAGAAGAAGTATTGCAGACATTACAACTCTGATGTATGTGAAGCAGTGGGTTTGCTTCAAACACAACTAATGGAAATGAGGCCAAGCCTGGTTTTTGGGATGGTGGGTCTTGTCATGATTAGCCTTCCCACATCGATGTTCATAGTCGCCTTCAATTTAATGGAGATTGCCATGTGGATCTTATCTGGGATTCAATTTTCTTAGACACTTTTTCTTTTTTTTTTCCTTTTTTTTTGAGGGGAAGGGGGGAGAGGATTGAGATCATCTCTAGTCCGTCCAGTTCGTCCAACTGTGAATGGACGGACTGGAATAAAAGGACACGTCTATCAATACATTGGGGGCGTGTCTTGTGATTCCAATTCGTCCGATCACGATTGGACGACTGGACGGACTGAAGACGATCTTTTTCAACAGGAGAGGGGGGGTTAAGTATCTTAGACACTATTTCATACCCTTTTTTTTTCATATTTTAGGGTCTTAATAATTGTTAGCAATTACCTTGGTGAGTTTGTACATGCATACATACAACATGCATGGATTATTATCTATTTTTCTTATCTTCTTATTCCTCTCTATCAAAAGATGTATGTAGCTTATAAAAATTAAAAATAAATAAATAAATAAAAAAAAAAACTCAAATTTTCACTCTCAAAGCCACTGCAATAAATTATCTCAGTCCATGAGGTTTTCATTATTGTAGGATCTCGGAAAGACAACACAGTCTCATCCTGCAATGCTGCTGCAAGAAATTGTAAATAGGGAAAAATGTTCGTCTTACGAAGGAAAGATGACCAAAAGATTGAACTTGTTATGTTTCAATCCAAATGCGTAAATTATAAGAAGAAGGGACGAGTAATGGTATATGAAGACCATGACATCTCCAATTATTTGTAGTATGGAGCCACAACCCCACTTAGTAGCCATTTTAGTCTAGAACCCATGAATATAAATGGTGATGAGATCCGATGGAGAGTACTTGTATGTGAGGTGATCTGAACTGAAGGATACACGAGAGAAAGTACATGTCAAACGACACAGCAAAAGGGAAAGATAACTTCAACATGGTAGTAAAGCATCTATTTGCCATCTTTCCACTTGTATTAATAATCCCACATGATTTTCAATGTGCCTTCGTATCCCTCAGCCTAAAAATTGAAGTTTTTAGATTAGAATCTAACACCTAATTTCTCACATTTTTAACGAGTTTAGTCAGCTTGATTCAGATTTGGTATTTCAGTTAGAACAATACCGGTTTTTAGAGGTGTCAACGGGCTGGTTCGATTTTGGTGTTTTCCTACATGTATATTTAATAAAATATTAACTTAACGGACTCTTATCATTCTATTGTCAGGCTAGTTCGATTTTAGTCTTATTGGTCCGATTTGATTTAAACTGATCAATTGGTTTGATTCTGTTTCAGTTTTTCATTGAACTCCAAAAACACTACCCAAATCATGTCCCAGAGAATATGATTTTAATTTTCGATTTAAGCCCAATTTTGACATCCCTACTGGTTTTCTTACTTTGTCCTATGCGTTTGTCCTATGCAATAAAACTGGTCGTACTACTCGTGCAAGCATTTCTAATTTCTACACCTAGGCTACGCTGGTCAAAGAACATTCAAAAGGAGGTGTTCAACGGAAAAAAAAAATAATAAAACAACTAAAAACAAAAACAAAACAAAATCAGCAGCTTTTACCCAAAAAAAAATAAAAAATAGCAACGAAAGTCTTATGGGGTAGTGATGAAGACTATTCAAAGTTACAGGATGTCTTAGAAAGATCGTGTTAGTCAAAGTCAGAGTGATTTGGGATACAAAACTATACAATAAGGCATGGCACCTATGGAAATTTTCAAATATTTTACAAGCAACTTTCTTGAAATCTGTCCACATATGATGGTTCTTCTATTATGTGGGTATTCCATAAGATTGATCAATCCACTTGGACTTGGAATGTGTCTTTACTAGTTCAACTTTTGCATTAGTCGTAGTTTAAGACTATTCTTGATATTTGGTTGAGTATTTTGCCGAGACAAGATTATAAAATTTAGAGTGGCTCAAAGGATGGACGATTCTCGATCAAAAATGCATATCACCTGCAATGTAATATCATCCGAGATAAGGAGAGGCAACAATCTTCGACCTTGCATCAGCTTTCATTGGCAAATATTCCAAGATTAGTATGGGACTAGATTTGAGAGTTCCCAACACAATCCAAAATCAAGAACTTATTCTTGGTGGGTTTGTTCCTCAACTTTAGCCACAAGTAAAGCTAGCACTTGCCCTGCGGTATATAATGAACGCTGTGGAATTAAGTCTAAGTCTGTTGATCACATTCATTTTTAATCTCCCTATGCATGTACGAGCAGTATGACTTGCAAGCTCTTTATTTTATATTCCACCCTCTAAACTGACTCTGACTGAGTCAATCACATCACCAAAGAGCCACGACGAAAATCAGTATAAAGCTTCTCTCACTTGCCTTCTTTTTTTTCCCACTGCAACAACTCTTATTACAATAATCTAACAACTCCACCTCAAGGAACCTTGGATTGGAATCGTTTCTGTTTTTAATTAATTTATTGTTGTCGAATCAAACATATCAAGACAAATAGATACCAAAGCATGGTTGTAAGCATGCATTTGGTCTACGGCCTAATGTATAGACCCTACTCAATCCCAACAAACGACAGAAGATAAAATAACGCCGCAAAATATGAACACACATAAATGACACATACATCTGCTTCTAAACACGGTTTCCAATTTCCCTACGTTTTCCAAATCAACCCTAAATTCGTAGTTCAGGACCAGCTCGCAAACCACAAATGATTCAAACCATGCCTACCCTTAGCTCCCTTGTGCATCTTCCCAACCTCCCACAACCATCTTCCGCCAACTTCCGGCGCCGGAAAAATGGATTAGGTCACCGCTGCAATTATAGGATGACGGTTTTGGTGGCGAGAAGAGATGATTACGGTGGTGGGTATGGGACGGTGGATGAAAATATGGTAGTGTTGAGGAAATGCATTCTGGAGATGAAGACGATGAAGAAGAATCATGAGGCTCCTGAAGATTGGATGGAGTGGGAGAAGAAGTATTACCAACATTACAACGACGACGTATGTGAATCTGTGGGTTTGCTTCAAACCCAACTCATGAAAACGAGGCCAAGCGTGGCTTTGGGGATGGTGGCTCTTGTCATGCTTTGCGTTCCCACATCGATGTTCATAGTCACTTTTCATTTAATGGAGATTGCCAAGTGGATCTTATATGGGGATTCACTTTTCTTAGACATTATTTCCTACCCTTTTTCTTTCATATTTTAGGGTCTTAATAATTGTTAGCAATTACGTTGGTGAGTTTGTACATGCATACATAAAACATGCATGGGTTATTATTTATTTTTTCTTATCTTCTAATTGCTCTCTATCAATAAATGTATGTAGGTTATAAAAAAGATACTCAATTTTTCCCCTCAAAGCCACTCCAATAAATTGTCTCAGTACATTAGGCTTTCACTACTGTAGGATATGGGGAAAGACAGAATGTACGTACATAGTCTCATCTCGCAATGCTGCTGCAAGAAATTGTAAGTAGGCAAAAATGTTCATCTTACGAAGGAAAGACGACCAAGAGATTGCTCTTGTTATGTTTCAATCCAAATGCTTGAATTATTAGAAGAAGGGACCATTAATGGTATATGATAAGACCACGATATCTCCAATTATTTGTAGCTTTGAGCCACGACAACTCCACTTAGTATCCATTTGAGTCTGGAACCCAAGAATATAAATGGTGATGAGATCCCGTGGAAAGTACACGTACGTGAGGTGATCTTAACTGAAGGATTCACAAGAGAAAATACATGTGAAATGACACAAGAGGGAAAGATAACTTCAACATGGTAGTAAAGCATCCATTTGCCATCTTTCCACTTGTATTAACAATCCCACATGATCTTGGATGTGTCTTCATATCCCTCAGCCTAAAAATTGAAGTTTTTAGATTAGAATCTAATACCTAACTTCTCACAATTTTAACGAGTTTACTCAGCCAGACTCGGATTCAGCATTTCAGTTGGAACAATATCGGTTTTTAGGGGTGTCAACGGGACGGTTCAGGCTTGTTTTGGTCTGTGCCAAGTTGGTCTTGGGCTTTTTAAGGGGTAGCCTGAAACATGTCCAATAAGAGATTCGGGCAAGGATGGGTTGCACTGTACACATTAGTTAACGGGTCGGTTGGGTGTCAGTTTGTTATCAGATTGGCATAATAGATTCTTATCGGTTTTCTATTGTTTCGGTTTACCATACGTATATGTAGTAAAAAAAAAAGTTGGATTAATGGGCTTTATTGGGTCATTATCAAGCTAGTTCGATTTCGATGTTGATTTTCTACATGTATATCTAATAAAATATTGGCTTAATGGAGTCTTATCGTTCCATTACTGGGTTGGTTCGATTTCAGTCTTATTTGTCACGTTTGATTTGGACTAATCAATTGATCTGATCCCTTTTTGGTCTTCATTGAACTCTAAAAATACAATCCAAATCAAGTTTAATAGAGTTCGATTTTAATTTTTGATTTAGGCCCAATTTTGACACCCTAACCTGTTTTCTTACTTTGTCCTAGCTGTTGCAGAAAACTCCCACACAATCGGCATGTACGATACCAAAACGGTAAAAAATGCGAAGCGTAAAAAATGAACAAGATGGAAAGACTCAATGATGTATGTGGTTCGGTACCGGTGTGTTAGTCGACAACCACCGGGCAATCTCAGTAGAACTCTTTTGTTGTATCAGGAAAAATTACAAGTCACACCCCTCACCTTGACAACAATATATGGGTCCCACACTCAACAAAGATGTCTCACTAGTGCAACTGATCCCACAAATATTCCCATAAGAAACACTTATCTAGATAAATCATACACCCCAAGAGACCTTACAAGTGAACCCAACCCAGAGAGGACCCAGAGCTGATCAATTGCTCACCCTTCTCTTAAGCTTCATTGGCCTGTGGTTGTGTTGTATCTTTAAACCTCATTTGCTCCCTTTATATTGAGGGAGCTTACATCTTTGATTTCTCCATCACGGAGTGCAACAGCTAAAGAAGAAACTATGGCATACGAATTTAAACGTTCCATAAATGATTCTTGGTGATATAGATGAATTATCATGGATGGGGCAGCACCCCTTTGTCAACATTAGGGTGTTGCACATTAATGCCTTGTATGTTGAGTTTGACAAGAAGGGATAAGGGTGATGTCACCCCTTAAATCACCAACATTAAATGTTCGCATTCCCTCACTTGAAGACTAATTTTCAAATAATTTTTACAGTTTTGATTTGTCCAATCGTCACCACTCACTTGGTAACTACAAGTCCAATGGAAGTTCTGCATCATATGAACTTCTCCCTCACAATAGGCTTCGTCAGTGTGTCTGCTATGTTTTCGTCGGTGTGAATCTTCTACAACGAGATTACTCCATCTTCCACTATGTCACGAACAAAGTGATACTTACATCAATGTACTTGGTACTAGAGTGAAATATTGGATTAACAGCCAAATGTAACGCACTCTAACTATCACAATGAATAGTTATTGCTTTCTGCTTGATCTTGTCACACCCCAATTCTGCACCAACCAGAATGGTGTGATGAACCATCTATGATCCAACGGTTCAACCAGGATCTCGAATAGGTTGTGTCCTTTTGCTTAAATCGTACACATCTACAACCATAATCAGAGTAAATAAATAATAGCGGAAGTCTTTAATATTAATGAACTGAGTATCTAATAGTGATATCATAAATAAAGTATCCAATTATCTCAAATAACTGAAGACATAAAATAAAATAAATTAATCAATTACATGTTCTGAATAATCTGACAAATAAATCTAATCAAAGACACATGGGTTGCATTCGCACGACGAATCATTCGACTCCATCATAGCTTCTGTATCCATTGTCGCAACATGCTCATACATTGGAGCATTCATATAATCTTCTACTGTAGGACCTGCATCATCAACTAAAAATATTTGACGTCGAAAGGGTGAGCACACATCATGGCTCAGTGAGCAGACAAAACAATGCAACAAACATATGCATGCATTCAATTCATATCTTTAGTCTGGTTCATAAGTTTGCAATGTGCAATAGAAAGGATAGGTGGTCGTCGCACCTCTAGTGTGTGAAGCCGCCCAATGGATCAAACACCATTGTATTCCCACATGCACCCATCATGGAATAGAGATAGAGCTAAAGTGCCCGGATCAAACACCGCATGACACTTCCCCTGATGCCCTACCCATACCAACACGTAAGTCCCTATTGGCGAGGGCTTGCAAACTGGGCTCGCAACTAACCAATCCTAATGTCAAATAGTGTATCCAAGGCCTCACCCCAGCATCCCTCAATACGTCCATAGAGATAGAGCTAAGACCCCCCGACAGAGTCAGAGACTACACGGTCCGAGACCACCTCCCCTGATGCCCTACGACGTAATAATTTTACTAAGGTAATGGAGATACGACGATGTCAATGGACAAGACTTGAGTAGAGATAGAACTAGAGTCTGGTGACCCGGATGAACCACAGTGTCACGTCCTCCCCCTGATGCTCTACTCACATCAAGCACACTAACCACACACATACATTCACATGCATATTTTCCTAGCATCATCATCATCATCATGTTATAAATAAACTGAGTTAAATATGCATGAGCAGTAATAACAAAAATATTGGATGACATGTGAAATTCACAACACACGCATACAAGCATAGAATCATTCATGACATTGGACTCAATAAATAAAAACAGTTTATTATTAGCCAATTAATTTAGGTCTTGTTCCCTTATCTTTGGTCAATAATAGATCTTCGTTCAAGCTTTGTAATTCACTCTTAGACCACTTGGAAACCTAACAAATTTATAGATTTTAAATTAGAATTAATTCCCATGAATTTAGACTAACAGAAACTGAGGGGTCGCAGGTGTGGCAGCACCTGTGGTCTTAGTTTTTGCGACCACAGGCCGTGTGGTCGCAAGGTGTGGTCGCATATCCTGCGACCACACATGCGACCACACCCTCCCTGAAACTTTCCGAGGGCATGTGGTCGGATATGTGTGTCTCGTGTGGTAGCACATCATGCAACCACACATGCAACCACATTATGTGATGGTCGACCTTTCACTCTCAACTCTAATTCCTTCATGCTCAGATTCCTTGGCTTATCATTATGGTCCTTCCTATGATTGTTCTATGGCTTATAATTAGTATTTTATACAGAATCCATTGTCCACATAATTTCTTCCCATGGATTCTCTTGAAATTTATCCATGGATTGATGATTTGGGTTTCACCTAAATCCTATCTCTTTCATGAACTATTCTAGGCTCTCAATTTAACATGGAAAATATTTTCAAACCTTAAGCTTGTTGAAGATTCAGAGTTTTCTCTGAATTTTCTTCCTGCTTAGTCTTCATCTTCAATTATCCTTCTCTTCTCTTTTTCCCACTTTCAGTTTGAGTTCTAAAAGGGTGTAAGAGGCTAAGGGACGTCCTATTTATAGAGGAAAATCCTCCATAATAAGCCCTACTGAGTTTAGGAAAGAACCCTCTTCGTATTAGGAAGGTTTCCTAAACTCGGTTCTGTTTGGAATCTGTATGGTCGGAGGTGGGGTCGCAGAACCCGTCGACCACACCCTCTGAAACATGAGACCACACGACCTAAATTCCTGTGGTTGCATTATTTTGAGGTGTGGTCGATCACACTTGTTTAGGTATGCGACCACACGCTCATAATTGACTGTTTTTGGGTTAAATTTCATACCTGGTCTTGTGGTTTCTTCATGCATTTGGTCTACTTGGCCCGACCATGATAGGAAGACCTGATACAAGGTGGTAAGACCGGTTAGTTCGATACGGGTCTTACAACTCCCTCCCTCTTATTAGAAATTTCATCCTCTCGAAATTTACACATACCTTCCGAGTCGAAAAGGTGAGGATATTGCTTTCGCATAGCATTCTCTTTTTCCCATGTGATCTCTTCTATATCTTGGCTCATCCAAGTAACCTTAACATAATAAATGTCACGATTGCATAGACGTTGAACCTTTCGGCTGGTGATTTCAGTTGGTGCTATTTCGAATGTCTAATCATCAATTAGACTCGGTGGATCCGCTGTTATAATGTGTGTTGGATCTCTGACGTACTTCTTCAATAATGAGATATGAAATACATCATGCACACTTGACCTAGATGGAGGTAGTGCTAACTGATACGTCATTTTTCCACGTTTAGCGAGAATTTCATATGGCCTGACATATCTTGGACTTAGCTTCCCCTTCTGTCCGAATCATTTTAAGCCTTGCATAGGTGATGCTTTCAAGAATACCTTATCACCTACAACGAATTCAAGGTCTCGACGTCGAGTATCTGCATATTGTTTCTGACGATTCTGAGTTGTTCTAACTCTTTCCTTGATAATATCGACTAATCGACAAGTCTCTTCAATAAATTCTGGTCCAACGATACTCCGTTCACCAACTTCATTCCAAAACAAAGGAGTTTGACACTTCCTACCATACAGTGCTTCATAGGGTGACATCTGTATGGTAGCCTGATAGCTGTTGTTATAGGCGAACTCAATCAATGGTAGTTTCTCATCCCATGATCCCTTGAAATCAATAACACAGGCTCGAAGCATGTCTTCTAAAATCTGAATGGTATGCTCCGACTGTCGTCTGTCTGAGGATGGAATGCAGTACTAAACTTCAACGTTGTACCCATAGTCTTTTGTAATCCTTCCCAAAACTTTGAGGTAAAGTGTGGGTCTCTATCGGACACAATGCTTTCAGGTACACCATGCAATCTGACAATATTATCCACATATAGCTTGGCTAACCTCTCTAGGGTATACTGAGGTTGTATAGCTATGAAGCGAGCTGTCTTAGTCAAACGATCTATAATTACCCAGACCGTGTCAACTACTCGGGGAGTCAATGGTAATCCGGTGATGAAATCCATAGTGATGCAGTCCCATTTCCATGATGGTTATGGCAGTGACTGCAACAATCCTGCATGTCTTTGCCTTTTAGCCTTTATCCTTTGACAATTTAGGCATTGAGACACAAATTTAGCTACATCCGCTTTCATTCCTCTCCACCAATATAATTTCTTCAAATCATGATACATCTTCGTACTTTCAGGATGTACCAAATAAGCAGTGGTGTGAGCTTCCTTCATTAGTCTGTGTCTAATATCCAAGTCTTCATTTTCAGGAACACATACTCTTCCTTTATATTTTAGTACATTTTCAACGTCTAAGGTGAACTCAGGAATAGTCCTACCTTTTTCGATGTCTTTTTGCACCGTTCTCAGATAAGGGTCTGATTTAATAGCGGCTTTCACTTCGTCTAATATATCAGGTATAATCTTCAATGTGGCAAACATATTTACAAACTGATGAATAAACCCTTGGTTGATTGATCCACCAGGTGCATCTATCATGAATTGTTCATTACCATGATTGAATACTTTTCCTGTAATACATTGCCGCAGTCGTGTTAACCTCTCCTTGGGATTTTATCATTGTTTTTCTGCTTAGTGCATCAGCAACTACATTAGCCTTCCCTGGATGATACTGGATATCGCAATCATAATCCTTCAATAATTTCAGCCATCTTCTTTGTCTCATGTTCAACTCCTTTTGATTAAAAAGATAAGTGAGACTCTTATGATCTAATTTAATCTGAAACTTCTCTTCATACAAATAATGTCTCCATATCTTGACAGCATGTACTACTGCCGCTAATTCCAAGTCATGAGTGGGATAGTTCTTCTCATGTGTCTTCAGTTGGCTTGAGGCATATGCAACTACTTGTTCTCATTGCATAAGCACACATCCTAAACCCAACCCAGACGCATCCGTATACAAAGCAAATGGTTGTCCTAGAATAGGAATAGTCAAGAAGGGAGCGGATATCAATCTAGCTCTCAATGTTTGGAAACTCTCCTCACATTTTTTGGTCCAAACAAACTTTTCTCCTGTCTTAGTCAAACTGGTGAGAGGTACGGCGATTCTGGGTAATCTTCCACTAATCGTCGGTAATACCCAGCTAGACCTAGGAAACTTCTGATCTCTGCAATACTCTTAGGTGCTTCCCACTTCATAATGGCTTTAATCTTACTAGGATCCACTTTAATTCCCTCCGCGGATACAATATGACCTAAGAAAGCGATCTCATCTAACCAAAACTCACACTTTGTAAATTTGGGATAAAGCTTCTCTTTTCTTAGTCACTGCAGAGCGGCTCTTAGATTCGTGACATGAGTTTCTTTGTCCTTGGACTAGACCAATATATCGTCAATAAACACAATGACTGACATATCCAACATATCATGGAATACTCGATTCATGAGTTCCATAAAAGTTACGGGTGCGTTAGTCAATCCAAAAAACATGACTAAAAATTTATAATGTCCATATCTTGTTCTAAATGTTATCTACGGAATATCACCTTCCTTAATCTTCAACGGATGGTATCCTGACCGAAGATCAATCTTGGTGAACACCTTGGCACCTTGCAACTGATCGAACAAGTCATCGATCCAAGGCAACGGGTATCGATTCTTGATTGTAAGCTTATTCAATTCCCGATAGTCTATACACAGTCGAACGCTACCGTCCTTCTTTTTCACAAACAATATTGGCACTCCCCATGGTGATATACTGGGTCTGATATAACATTTGTCCAATAATTCTTATAACTGTACCTTCAGTTCCTTCAGATCCTTCAGTTCAGTAGGAGCCATTTGATAGGATGCTTTAGATACTGGTGCGGCTCCAGGTATAAGATCTATAACGAACTTTGTCGCTCGGTCGGGTGGTAGTCCTGGTAGTTCTTCAGAAAATACATCTGGAAAGTCAAGCACAACATCAATATCTTTCATTCGTGGTACTTCCTTAGTGAGATCAACCACGGATACTAGACACCCAACTCCTCCTTTCTCGAGGTATTTTCTAGCCTTTAATGCAGAGAGGATGAGTTTTCGTTTACGGGGAAGTTTGGTTCTCGCAAAACTAAACTCTGCTCCTTCCTTGTCTTTAAATGTCAGTTTCTTTTCTGCACATAATAGCATTGCAGAATACCGAGCTAACCAATCCATTCCCAAGATAACGTCAAAGTCTGTCATCTCAAGTTGAATTAAGGTTGCATCCAAAATCTTCTCACCGATAAGAACTAGATATGGTCCATAACCTTTTTCTAGTTCCACTTCTAATCCCATAGGCGATCGTACAAACAATTTGTAATCTAAAGATCTAAGGGGTAGATTTAGCTTCTTTTCAAATGACACAGATATAAAAGAATGAGTAGCTCTAGAATCAAAGAGTACTCTGGCGGGTATGCCATTAATATGTATGATACCTGTGATTTGTTTTAATTTAGTCTACATGCTCACACAAGGTAATACAAAATGAAAGGTTCAGGTCATACCTATGATCACATCAGGCGATGCGGCAACATCCTCAGATGTAACTGCATAAACCTTTCCTTGTTGTAGCTGTTTCCTGGGCTTAGGACACTCCCTTGAATAATGTCTCATTTGATTACAGTTATAGCATTTTACTCCTTCACTATTTTGCTTCTGTTGAGGTTGGACTGTTGGAGTAGTCTTGACTGCAGCATTAAAGCCTTGAGGACGGAAGGGTTTAAATGTCTTTGGCTGTGTTTGGATTGATTTTTATTTCTATTTTTATTTCAGTTTTTAGTTATTAAAAGGCTTTGGTATCATTTCTTGATGTTATTTATAAAAAACAAAAATAAAAATAGGCCCAAAATCAAAAAGAGGTCTTGACCTCTTTTTGATTTTTGGCCGAAAATCCTTTTTAGCTGTTTTTGCGCATGTGTTTAATGAACACATGTGTTTTAACAAGGGTAAAATAGGAAACATAATATTTTTTTATAACATCTATCTTATCCTCTCTCTCTCTCTCCTAACCATTGTCTTCATCTTTCTCTCCCAATGGCCGAACAATATTTTTGGATCAAAATCATAATCTTACTATTGATGTTCAATATTTGCAGAACCTTGTCCCCATCTACTAAAATTCTGAATTTCTCTTCCACTGTTATTGGATCAATTCTCAATTCCATTTCCAATGCTACTTCGTTGGTTCATTTATCAGCTTCAAGTTATTCCATTTGGAATCTATGAAATTTCCAGTATTCTATGCTCCCATTGAATTATATAACATGACAGATTTCTTCCTAAAAATTATTTTTAGAGATAGGGATACCAAATCTATTTCTCATTCTACAACCTATTTTTTTATTGTAGTTACCAAACAACATTTTATTTATGATCAAAAATGATTTTTAAAAATGCTTTTTGATAAATAGAGAAAAATCAAAAACAAAAATGATACCAAACACAGCCTTTGTGTTCCCTCCGTTATATGAATTTCCATTTGGCTTTTTGATACCTTTATTCTAAGCAAAGTAGCTCTCCCTCCGGCTCGATTCTAGTACTCGAGCAATCTGTACTGCTTCATTATAAACTTTCTTTTCTAGTCCCAAAACATGCTCCAGAATGCTTCCCCTAAGTCCCATGATGAACCTTCGGGTTTTAGTATTTTCCTTTTGCATGCTAGAGGGAGCAAAGAAAAACAGCTCTTCATAACGCTGTTGATATGCATCCACGGTCATTTGTCCCTGATACAAACTCAGGAACTCTCTTTCCATAACGTCTCTGAAAATTTTGGAAAAATATTTCTCGAAGAATGCCTCTTTATAGATATCCCAGGTCAATTGGGCATGCTTTGTTAATAGATAAGTCCGAGAAAACTTCCATCAGTGGTGTGCATCGTCCTTCAGCATAAATGTGGCACACAACACTTTTTCCTCTTCATTAACAGTCATCATCATGAAATTCCTTTCCATCTCGTCGATCCAGTGAGCTAGCCACAAAGGATCCGCTGGCTTGCCATTATATTCCTTAGGCTTCATTTTCAGAAAACGCTCGATCAGTTGAGAATAATCCAACTGATACTGAGCATAGGCCCCATATATAGGTGGTTGATACTGGTAACTGCCTTGGGCTACTTCAAGGTTTTGTACTGGAACTTGTACAAATAGCGTTTCAGGTGCTTAAGGTATCGTGTTGCTACCCCCTGGTACGGTGCTAGCTTGTCTGGCTGGTATAGGTGTAGTATGTGCAGCTGGAAAAGCCATTCCCATAGTAGCTTGCATATTGGCTTGCACCTGCTATATTTGTTGCAGCTGTTGTGCTCGGTTTATTACCGCAGTAGCCAAATCTGTAGGTGGGGCTGGCAAGTTTATAGGATTAGCCTGGTCGTTGGCTCCTGGTGGTACCACATTCTGATTCTCTTGTCTTTCAGGGTTTTCATGGCTATTTTCCTCCACAAGTGGTGGGGGTGGAATTGGGTTACGTCATCGCCTAATTACTCTTCGCCTAGCCATTTCCTGTTTCCGGTGGTGGTAGTGTCTGAAAATCATAGAACATGTGAGGCAATCATAATATACATCATTCCCATGTTAAAATCTAATTAATCAATGTAAAAATTCAATTTCCCAAGTCATTCAGTCAAAATACAGTATTTTCCATCGTGTGGTCGATTGTGGGGTCGCAGTACATGCGACCACAGGGTATGCGACGTCACAAAACCCTGTCAGCTCACCGAGAGCCTGTGGTCGATCGTGTGGTCACATATTTGGTCTAATTTTGCGACCACACAACCCCAAATCAGGTTTTTAAACTTAATTTTTAGAGTCATTCTCCCCTCTCCTCTTTTGCTTTCAACTCAACTCACCTCCACTGAGTTGCTACAGTGTCGAACACTCGAGTTTGGTGATTCTTTCGTCCATCCACGACCTATGCTCCATTCTTTCAGGTATGTTCTCTACTGGTTCTCCTTTTAAAGCTTTCAAAACTAGGTTTTTCTCCATTTATAGGGTTTTCTTCAAATTAAAATTTTTCTAACCGTAAAAATTTGATTTTTATTAGGGGCTTTTGTTATTTGCCACCTAATGGATGAAAGCCCTCAAGAAAATTTGAGTTTCATCGGTTAGTTTATGAGAAACTTGAAATTTTCCATTTTTGACCTAATTTTTGGGATTTTTCCAAATTGTCAAAATTTCTTCAAATTCGATCTACCTAGTTTAAATTTCCAACTGTATGAGCCTTGCAGGATGGTTTGGAACATATGTAAGTCCTCCTGCCCAACTGTTTGGATGAAAAGTGAGGCTTTTGGCCAAAGCACGCCGTTATAATGCCAAAATTTTGAGTTTTTCACTATATCTAATATCTTGCTTGTTGGTATGTGTCTTTGCAGATAACATGACTCACACTAAGGTCCCCAGAGTTCATGATCCTCTTCGCTTCCAGTCTAATGAAGCAGAGACTCAGTATGCTCGTTATGAGCGTAAAAAGGTGGAAGGGGGTTGGATGCGGAGAAGGTCCTGATATACAGAGGATGATTATGCATACCTGAAAGTGAAAAACTCAGATCTTAGATACAAAATAATGCTAGAAGCTCATTCCACACCGTATTCGATACATCTCGGTAGTACAAAAACATACCAATACGTATCATGACCTGAAGAGATTATACTGGTAAAGAGGAATGATAACAGATGTTGCTTAGTACGTGTTTCAGTGTCTGAATTGTCAACAAGTAAAGACTGAAAGACAAAGACAAGCAAGCTTACTACAACCACTATCGGAGCTAGTTTGGTAGTGGAACTGCATTACAATGGGCTATATCACCGGTTTACCACTGACTCCCAAATTGATTGACGCAGTTTGGGTGATTGTTGATCGCCTTATAAAGACGGCTTATTTCATTGCTATACGACCTCGGTATGCTTTGGAGCGGCTAGCTAAGCTATATGTGGATAATATTGCCAGATTAAATGTTATGTCTGAGAGCATAGTGTCAGATAGAGGCTCACGCTTTACCTCGAAGTTTTGGGAGGAACTGTAGAAAGCGATGAGAACAAAGTTGAAGTTTAGTACCGCATTTCACCCTCAAATCGACATATAGTCTGAGTGGACTATACAGATCCTAAGAGGTATTCTCCGAGCCTGTGAAATTGATTTCAAAGGAGCTTGAAATGAGAAGTTGCCATTGATCGACATTGCTATCACGCTACCATATAGATGTCACCTATGAAGCTATTCGGTAGAAATGTTGAACTCCTCTATTTTGGAATGAAATTGGAGAATGAGGAATTGTAAGACCTGAGTTTGTCATAGAAACCTATCAAGTGGTAGATAAGATCAAAGAAAAATGGCCAAGATAGCTCAGGATTGTCAGAAGAGATGCCAAGATTTCGAGTTCGCCGTAAGTGATAAAGTATTCTTGAAGATATCACTTATGCGTGGTTTGAAGCTGTTCGGTAATAGGGGAAAGTTGGGCCCTATATATGTTTTGAACCTTATAAAATTTTGGAGAGACGTGGAAGAATAGTATATCAACTAGCATTATCGCCATCCATGTCTAGAGTACATGACGTATTTCACGTGTTTTTATGGAAGAAGTACGTTAGAGATCCATCATGGGCATTAACCGCGGATCCACTGGATTTGATAAAAGACTTAACTTTTGAAGTGGTACTAGCCTAGATCACCAGTTAAAATGTATAACACATCCGGAGGTGAAAATATTTATTATGTGAAAGTAATCTGGCAAAGCCAAGACGTAGAGGAGATTGCATGAGAAGAGGAAGACGCCATGTGGAAATAGTATTCCCACTTATTCGACTCAGAAGGTACATCTAAATTTCAAGGATGAAATTTCTTTTGAGGATGGGGGAGTTGTAAGATCCATGCATGTAAATTTCAAGGACAAAATTTCTTTTAAAGGTGGTGGAGTTGTAAGACCCGCACGCCACGAACCCTGTCTAACCTTATGTTCTCGTGTCATGATCGGTCTTCCAATCATAATCGGCTCAAGTAAACCAATTGTATAAAGAAACCACAAGAAGAGGTAAGCAATAAGTCAAATTTAGTTGGTATGATTGACTATTTAAGTTTGTGTGGAAGCAACTAATCAAAAACTAAAAACCAATAGGGCATCAAGGGAAGTGTTGGCTATATTTGATTCGGACACTTTAGTTTTATTTCTATTCCATGGTGGGTGTATATGGGACGACAATGGTGTTTGATCCATTTGGGGGATTCACACACTCGTGTATAGAGGTGCGATGGTCGTCAATCCTTTTTATAGCATATTATAAACTTAAAAATCAGACCAAAGATGAATGCATGCATATGTTTGTTGTATTATTTTGTTCACTCACTGAGCTTAAGTTTAAGAGCTGACCCTCACGTGCGTAATTCTTTTTAGTTTCTGATGTTGCAGGTGTTACTGTTGATGACTATATGGATACGCCAACGTATGGACATGTAGCGGCTATGGATGTGCAAGCTGTGGAGGACGAGCAAGACTCTTCAAGCGAGTGTTTCTACCGTGGTTACACTTAATGTTTAACTTTCATATTTTGATACTTACAATATGTATTAATTATGTTTTGATTAATTGGAGATAACTGGATCATTTAATTATTTATCATGTAGATCTCAGTTCATTATTAATAAAACTTCCGTTATTTACTCAAATATCTCTGATTATTACTGTAGAATGTGTTTTGGTTTAACATGGTTGGCATAGCCTATACGAGATCCTGGTTTGAACCGTTGATTTTCATGACGGTTCATCACACCATTGGTTAGTTCAGAATTGGGGTGTGACAATTGCACGTAAGGGTTCATTACCATTGTAGTTGTTGGAGATGTGCGGATTGCCTAGGTTGGGAGTGTGATGTGATGAGTAGCCACTGTATGGATACCATGTCGGCATTTGAGCAATGGGAGTTGGCAATAGTCCAGCCATATTGGTAGTTGGAGGAGTAGGTGAAGAATTTCCGGTACTAAAATAACACTTGCTGGCTGTATGGTTGTTGCGATTGCATATTTGGCATTGCTCCTAGCCTTTATTTTTGTTGTTTTTCCTATGAGTTGCATTGGTAGATGCCGAAACAGGTGAAGGTGAAGAGATTGGCTGAACCGTTGGGGTGCTAAGTCCTGAGGGAGACTGTGGAGATACAGTACTTAAATTTGCCAATATCAAGGACTGAGCATTTTGAAGTCTTAGTTCATGACTTAGGAGAAGTTGATGAAGGATATGAAAAGAAAAGGCTTCAAATTTTGTTGCCAAGGCAGCAACAATGTCACTGTAATCAGCCCCCAGGTTTCGAAAAAACAATGGCATTCAGCTCTTCCATTGACAACGATTTATTGGCCACAACCAATTGATCAAATATATACTTCACCTCCCAGAGATATTCAAAAATAGAATTATTACATTTGGATGTGCTTTGAACTCGCATATGAAACCGAAGCACATTGGTGTAACAGAGAGTTTCGAAGGCAGATTGGAGTGCAGACCAGATTTCATAAGCTGTTAAAAGCCCGACCACATAAGGTATAATTTCAGCATTTAGAGATGCAATGATCTAGCCAAGAACCAGTTGGTCTTTGCCGTTCCATTCTTGATAGGCTGGATTAGGCACAGCATTTGGTGGAGTGTCCGGTATTGTGGAGGTTGTTGCTTCTGGTAGGAGAGTGGGTGGAGGGCAAACCTTTGTACCATCGATGTAATCGAACAGATCATGACTGCGAAAGAGAGGCATGATTTGGGTGTTCCATAGAAGATAATCGATGGAGCATAATTTCAAAGGTAAGATGATGTTGCACATTGGAGTAGAGCTGGACACTGTGGAAGTAGGAAGAGAGATGGAGGTGGAAGACATTACTAATCCAGGATTAGAACTAGGTCAATCGTCTGATACCATGTGAAAATTCCAAGTTTTTGTTTTGATAGAACCCTCTTACCTATCTAAACATTGGGTAAGTTTCATATATTTATAATTTGAATATTACAATTCAGACTAGGCTTGGGTTGTTACTATTCAAAATAACACGTTGCCTATAACGAAGGGATATGAACGAGAGTTGCTCTATCCATATTCGATTTAAAATTTGAATTCAAATGAATAACAGATTGATTTCAGATGGGAACCGTTAGCCATGCAGACACCTGTTCCTTAACATGTCCGATAATCCAGTCATTGTTGTCAAGCCATCCTCCAAGATTGCCACTATGGTGTGTTCCCCAAGACCACCACCTCTGCCCTTTTACTCCCCGAGTAGCCTGACAAACAGGAGCTCAAATCTTTGCTTCGTACCATCAAATCCCTCCCTAACAGCCTGACCAAGCCCATCTCTTCTTCCTGTTTCCTACCTTCAATCATGTTTATTTCACTTGCTCTGCTCTCCTTTCACTTTTCACCAAAGCAAGAGGCACAAAAAGTTCAATTTTCTGCACCTAAAAGTAATTACCTGTGGAGGGTTCCCTACTATAATTTTCACCCTCTTTTCTTTCTTGTAAATATATAGTTTTACTCTTCCATTCTTACAATTCCTGAATTTTCTCCTATGTTTCTCTATAATTTTTTTTTTATCTTATTAACTCATGTTTTTGGGAGATCTTCTTAACTATTGTCTCTAGGAATGCCTCTTAAAACTCAATGTCTTTCATGAGTTCCTCTTATAACTTATTTCTTCTAAAGTTCCTTTTGTAACTCTTGTCTTCATAAGTTCCTCCTCCTCCTATATAGAAAGGGGGCTTCTAGCCATTTGTAGCTAACTAGTGCACAAGTGTGTCTTGTGAGTGTATTGCTATAAAGTTAAGTTCACAAGTGTTTTGCGAATGTATTGCTATAAAGCTAAGTTCACAAGTGTTTTGTGAATATGTGTTGTTATAAAATTAAGTTCATAATTGTTTGTGAGGAAGTTGCTATCAAAGATTTGAGGTTTTAATTTCCAATGTATGGTGTTTTTTTATAAGAGTTTTGAGTTTTAGTACAACCCTATAGTTCTCGAAGGGTGTTGAAGAGTTTGAGTTTGAGTTTGAGCTTGAGCATAATAACCCTGTAGTACTCGAAGGGTCTAGTAGTCGAGTGTGCACGATTACTAGAGGAGCCAAAGGTTTCGACGTGATGGTTGTTGATGGAGATGAAGTGGAACTATGGAAGGAGAGAAAACATGACAAAGATGGCCAAAAACCGAATAGGAACTAATGAACCGAAACCATTTACTGTTCGGCTTTGTTTTGGGAAATTGAAACCGAATTCTTTTTGGTTCAATTTCGCTTTATACCTAATCCATTTCGAATCAAACCAAAACTTATTCATTTAGCCGAAACCAATGTCCAAGTGCATTGACGCGGGAACGAGATGGTTTTACCCGATCTCTTGGCATGACTTGGCATATTACACTGGATCGATTCCGGCTGATCCCGATCCTGATCCGTCGAATTGGCCCATCTGAACCTTGCCTTAAACATGGCGGAAATTGAATCCATTTACACCTTTCGCCCAAGTGCTGCTTTGGGTTGGACTTCTTACTTAAGGCTATGGGTGTCAATGGGCCGGTTTCAGTCCGGGCGAGTTTTTCAAGGGTTTTTTGGGGGGCACCCCCAAAACATGTTCAATAAGAAAATCAGGCTGGGGTGGACTGCACTATATAAGTTAGTTAACGGGCCGGTCTGGTGTCAGTTTGTTATCGGGCTGGCTTAATGGACTCTTATCGGTGCGCTATTGGGTTAGTTTCGGTTTACTATATGTACATGTAGTAAATGAGTTGGATTAATGGGCTCTATTGGGTTGATTTGGTTTTGGTGTTGGTTTCCTATATGTGTATTTAATAAAATGTTGGCTTAGTAGACTCTTATTGGTCCATTATCATGTCGATTTCGGTCTTATTGATCTGATTTGGTTCGAACTTATTAATTGGTCCAGTCTAGTTTTAATTTTTCATGAGTTCTATAAACACAACCAAATCCACCCAATAAAGTTTGATGTTGATTCGGTCTAGGTCAATTCGAATTAATTGAGCTTCAAAATTTGGTTTGGACTTAATTTTAACATCCCTACTTGAGGCCGTCCTCCCACTTTAGGTTGGTTGGCAACATTTTCAGCCGATCTCCCAAATCCATTTGCAGTCAATCTAACTCACCTAGAAATCAAGTACTTGGACAAATCTTTAACGATCAATCAACGATAACCAAGACTTTTAGTAGCAGTTAAGGTCCCACAAATAGCAAGTCTGAGTGACGGATTTCCTGCATACAAGAACAGTTGGGCTGGATGGCCAAAATCCATCGGAAAAAAATTTTCAGTTGTGACTACTGCTTGCCAGTAAAGAATCAGAGCATTCATAGTGCATTGGCACGTGTTCAGATGCTGTATGATTGGCGATGATTTCATTGTCGCTTGACAGTCATTATAGAAGATCTTGATTCGAAATCCATAATTATGGTGGGACGGAACTGTATATCACAACCATTCCAGCCCCAAAAGGCTATTATTGTTAAAATAGAAGTTCGATTATTCTCTTTGCACTCTCTTTTGGGGTAGTTCACCTTGATGTAGGTACACTTTTATAGAAATTCTAAACACCGGCTATATTCAATGATCTTACGCTGTAGAAGTGGATCTCACATCATAAACGTTGATAGAATCTTATGGAGAATATAGGTCAGGTGATCTGCTTTATGTCACTTGGTTGATGACAAAAATGTTGTTATCGATCCCATTTAGCACACCCATTGGCCATCAAAGGTAGTTGCAGGATCAAAGGGGAAGGGTAGTTAGAGCTTCATAGGCGGTTCAGACCCTAGGTGATAAGTTAGTTGTCACCCAGATTGGTGATAATTAGCTTTTCCATACAAGATTGTTGAGTACTGCTGCTGTCTTCTGATTTTTTTGTTGTTGGTAGAAATGACTATTGAAAAAAGAAAATGACTATTCTGCAGTCGTCACTCTTTGCATCGAGAAATTGCTTAAACCCCAGATTTGTTGATATCGAGAAGAGACCAGGCGCAACTGCTTGACCACCTCACATCTAAATTTGAAGGTTTTACTGCTTAGATCTCTCTCTATCAACAGAGAATCTCCAGACCGGAAGATAAAGCTTGTTGCCCTTCTATTCAATCTATGATTTGATTGAAGTGGCGGGTATTCTATTCTCTTGAGTCTTTTACAAACCCTCTTCGAAGACGTTCTGTAGTAGAGGTTACTAATTGTTTCTCTTTCAATTACCGAAGAAGGAAAAAAATTGCTTCTGTTTCTGTCGACTTTTGGGGATATCGTTTTGCATCATAAGAGAAAGGTCTCCATCTTATTTATGCCTATCTTTCTTTTTCCTTCGGAGTTCTTATGGCCACGCAGCAAATGAAAATCTAGCAATGGGTTTTCCAATTTCTTAGCTTCAAAATGCTTTCTTTAAGGTCAGTTTCCATATCTGATTATTGACTCTCGGATATTCTGTCAAAGTGCTACTTTATCTCTCTCTCTCTAACTCGGGCTCTCCATTTCTATCTAGTTTAGGTGGATATTCTTGTTTTCCTTCATCAATTATTTGTTTTTGCTTGATTTGGGTTTTAATCCATTTTTTTGTATTATAGGAATTTTTGGAGAAGGCATAGAAAGAAAATTTTTGTTACCGTGGGAGTTCTTGGGAGTGGGTATGCTCTGTATAAGCTTTATCATGGTCATAAGCAGAGGCTTTCTGATTTGGAGAGAGAGCTTGGAAGCGAGCGGGCAACTGATGAACTCATTAAGGCCCAGTTAAGAGAATCAATCAAATTCCTACGCTCTCACTGGATATTGTCTGCGCTTTCATTTCCATTAATCTTTTTCTTTCATTCTTCTTCCTGACTTCTATTTCTTTGTTTGGTAGACTGGAAGCTCATTTTGAGAACATTCAAAGAATAGCTGATTCCACAACTTTGCCTTATTCAATGCACTATTTGCGGAGTCGGATATCAGAGGAGCTAGACCTTTCACACTTGACTACAAGGCTCTCGCAAGGGAAGGATCAGCCCAACACCCTTACCTCTTTGGAGAAACTCCAGCTATGGGATAGACTCAAAATTCTAAGTATGAATTTGTTATGCTTATTTTTCTGTTACTCTTTCCTGAATTTTTGCTAATAATTTCCTATGTTATATGCTTTTTCGTTTTTAATCTAATGTATTCCACTGGGAAGACGAATAAGGTGGCACTTAAGAAACAAAATGGTTTCCCTGTCTTAGCTGGATTGGTTTTGTCCACCAGGTTTCACAAGAATGATATTGTCATTGTGGGCAATGACAATGCTTAACTTATATATAAGAGTACAGGTCAACATTTTAGGCAGACATCTATACATTGATACAGCCCGGGGTCTGGAAGGCTCGCATCTACTGGTAAGAGCTACTTTCTTTTCCATAACTCTCCTAAATTTACATTATCAGTGCTCCTTGTCTGTCATCTGGATTGTACAATGACTAATGTTCATGGAAATAATTGAACTTCTGTTCCGCATAGCAGTGTAACTATCATTTTCTGTTTCTGACATCATTATCCTCAAATCGAGAACTCATGCCTTACCAATGTTGCAAGGTTGCTGAGATTTTTTGAATTTTGGGATGGTTTTAATCATTTGTATTTAAGTGCTGTTGCTAAATCTTTGTTAGAAAATTAGGATGATAGGATATGTAGACTCTTATATGCACTGTGATGATATATAATGGAATGAGAAATCTGGAATAGCTTATGTCATTGATAAAGATATTTTAGAGGTCTCATATTAATCAAATCCGAATTGTGACCAATGATAACTCGTCACTATATATGGAGGATAGGGGCATTAGAAGAATTCAAACCCAATGGCTTATTCTAATTGTTATTGAAAGGATTTCTCCTAAAGCACACCTTGCTCGCTCAGCACACACACACACACACACTAACACATGTATATAGACATTGTATGATGAAAACCAAAAAGCAATGTCAAATATTCAAGTGGCTGAAAGCCGGAGCATATACTTCTGAATAAGATCTTGTGGGGGAAGAGGGGAGTTTATGGCACTCTTGGAACGAAGCGTGGGGATTTTTTTTGGTAGTATTTAGCATAGTTGTTAAGGTAGGCCCCCTTGTGACGCCTTGAAAAATCAGGTGCCTTGGTCGCCTAGGCGCCTCATCAGGCCTCCAACACCTTGGTTTGCCTTGACGCCTTGACAACTATGGTATTTAAAGTGATACAAAAATTTGAGAGTGGAGTGAGTTATTTAGTGAGGAGGGTGATATGGTGAGGTTTTGGTATGACATAGTGTCTCTATGTGTGTGTGGCAGGGAAGGAAGGCCCTTGTTATCCCTTGATGAGGAGGCTTGGGTGATGGATTGCTAAGAATGGAGGGAACTGTAGACTATGGCATCCATGAATATGTGAAACCTCAATGATTGGGAGTTAGTGCCTATGATGGGATTACTGGCTAAATTTGAGGTTTTATTTAGAGAGGGAAAAGAGTTCAGATTATGGAGATTTGGTCTTCAGGACATTTTTTTGTCAGCCCTTTTTTTTGCAACATTACTAGTTTGTAGTTACCTTTTTTCTGACACAATTATATGGAATTCATTCGTCCCACCATGTGTTAGACTTTTTTATGGGAAATTACCTTGATTTTCCTTTTTCCTTTGTCTTTTTAAAGTAGTTAATGAATATCCTTACTTTCTAAATAATTAATTAGGGCTCTTAAGAGGGAAAAACCAATCACCAAGACTTTAACTTATTTAATGGTGATAGGAATAGTGGCATGCATATCTTAAAAAATTCTTGGTTTATTATTGAAATTGTTATAACCTATCACCAACTAGGGGGTTGACGTAGATTTTGTTGTTGCTCTCTCTCTCTCTCTCTCTCTCTCTCTCTCTCTCTCTCACAAACACACACACACCACACAAAATTATTATCACTCTCTTCATTGCTACCTTCTCTATGGGCCCTACCATTGAGTAATAATTGAGGGAGGGAGGTAGACCTGCAAGCAAGGAACTAAATCTTGGTTCAAGGCTGGTTTCGGTCAGGCCCCAAACCAAGACGTGTTGGATCTTGTTTCTTGGTTCACCTTGGGTTTCGTTTCGGCTAGACTCAAAACCTAGACAACTCGGAGATTTCGGTCAGTTTCTATTTAAATCTAGAACCATTCCTGCAAGTCATGTAGATAGGACCTGTTACAAAAATTACAACTAGTAAACAGTAATACTGAGAAGAAAAATAAGGAGAAGAAGAGGGGAGAGCAGCAAAATCGATACCCTTAATTCCCCTCCTGTAGCTTGTATTTATATTAATGGAAAGCAACTAATAGACAGATTAGGACTCTACAAGTCAGAGTCCTAGTTACAAAATAAATAAAAGAAGGATAAGAGATAAGTAGAAAAAGGGATAGGCAGGCCATATAGGTATTGATCCTAAAAGGGATCAGCACCCATGCCTCATTACTAATTCGGTATTGGGCCTTTAGTTAGGCCCATCACTAAGTAATTAACTTAATTACTAACTCAACTATTTAAACTAATCGGTAATGGGCCTGGCTGGTTAGGCTCATCCCTTTACAATAATATTGTTAACACCCCCTTCAAGCTGGAGCAAGGGGGAATGTGAGAGCTTCAACTTGGAACAATGTAGTAGTGGAACAATAGCAGCTATAATAGTAGTAGTAGTAGTAGTAGTAGTAGTAACAGTAATAGCAACACAATATAGGTCACTGTGAATCAAGTAGTAGGAATAGTATGGTATAGTTCATTGTGAATCAAGTAGTAGTAGCAGCACAGTATAGTTCCCTATGAACCAAGTAGTAGTAGTAGCACAATATACAATATAGTTCATTGTGAACCAAGTAGTAGTAGGTTGCACCAAATCGGCAGCAGATCAGTTGGTTTTGGACTGATGGATATTGTCAGCAGCAGTAGGGTAGTGCTTCAGCAGTAAATTAGGAGCAGCAGTATATCAGAAGTAGGGAAGAGTTTCTCGATCAGCAGTACCCCAGAAGTAGTAGTACATTAGTAGGATACCAAGAAGGGCTTGCGGCATCAATGGGGCAGCAGTAAATCAGCAACAGTTCAGCAAGAGCAACAATAGTGGTGCATGCACACCTAACGGAGAACTTTAAACGACTTTCAAACCAGCTTTGATACCATGTTACTAAAATTAGAACTAGTAAAAAGTAAAACTAAGAGGAAAAATAAGGAGAAGAAATGGGGAGAGCAGTAGAATCGATAGCTCTTAACTCCCCTTCTTGTAGCTTGTATTTATAGTAATGGAAAACAACTAATAGATAGATCTAGGGCTCTACAAGTCAAAGTCCTAGTTACAAAATAAATAAAAAGAAGGATATGAGATAAGTAGAAAAAGGGATGAGCAGACCACATAGGCACTGATCCTAAAAGGGATCAGCGCCCATGCCTCCTTACGAAATTCGGTATTGGGCCTTTAGTTAGGCTCTTCACTAAGTAATTAACTTAATTACTAACTTAACCACTTAAACTAATTGGTAATGGGCCTGGCTAATCAGGTTCATCCCTTTACAATAATATTGTTAACAGGACCAAAAGTAGGTGAAAATCTTCATCCCAGTATGGGGTCAAAGTGGAAAGTAAGTATTTCATATGTGGAATAGTTAGTAAATAGACGTTTAAGTAAGTATTTCATATGTGGATAGTCAGTAAATAGATGTTTAAGTGATTATTTATTCCCTCTTAAGTGCTCTAACTAATTATTTTTAAAATGGGGAAATTCTGTTAATTACTTTTGAGAAGGGGATTAAGTAATTCCCCAACTTTTTTTTTTTTTTTTTTGGTATTTATTGTTCTTGTGAAGATATTGACAGTGGATCATCTGATCAGTAGGGTGGGAAACTACAAAAATAGATTTATAATGAGCAATGATGTGGAGGAATTGTTCAAGCACCTTTTTATCCTGTGCAATTTTGTTTATTGCCATTTCGCTGGTGATCCTACAAGTATTATAATGTGCCATTTCAGCTCCCATATACTGTCCTTGAAGATGCGGAACAGCTCATAGAGGAGGAGCTGTTAAGAGTTGACAATCTGGAAGTTGATGCCATTTGCTGTTTTTTTGGAACATATGGTGAACCATAATCTGAGCGTTTTTGAAGAAAGGGGTTGCTGCTGGGAATGTTACTAAGAAAGCTTAAATGGGCTGTGGCAGCTTTTTAGAAATGTTAATTTTTTTTTTCAGAATGTAGATAAATTAGGTTTCGACGATTTGTAGTTTGTATTCTATTGATACCATTTTAGGTTTTGTTCGGCATGTTGAAGGTATAAATATGGCATTGCTCAGTCTTGTAGGCAGGCAATGACATGGTTGGAAAATTTATCCTTCAAAAGAATTGTGTTGGGTACATTAATTGTCTCTTCTGTATGAATTTCTAAAGAGTAAAGAGATACCAAGGTCACTTTTGTACTAGGAGGATATATGGTAGTATTGCAAGATGATATTGTCTTGGGTGAAGTAGAACATCCCATGAATTTTTATTTGTTGGGCCCTTGCTTTGCAAGCTCATCTTTATAGGAGTTGGCTTTGCCTGGTCTTAAAGTAAATGTATAGTCAATGGTGCAACAATTTTGCAACTTGCAAACCTCCAGAATGGGATGTGATAATCTGCATGACCAAATGCTAATGCTGGACCGGTAAAAAAAATAGTCCTATTTTAACATCTATGGAGTATGGGGTTGTAATTCTTTGGATTTTATTTATAATGGGCTGAATTATAAGACCTAAAAGTTGGGACCTAAAGGGGTGTACAAAAATAAATATTTTAATTAATCGTGGGATTCATTAGAGATTAGTTTAGGATTTATTTAATAGTAGTTTTTATAGGGATTTTGTGGGGCCATTCCTTAGCTGTGATAGATAAGCCTATAATAGTCCTAATGGTATTTTCTAAATTAGTTTACTTAGGAAATTGAAGGCAAGTGGAATTTATTTTCTGTTTTTCTGTAGTTGTAATTTGTAAACCACCCCCAATCAAATTTTTAGTGAAAATTGAGAGTTGTGAGAACTCTTCGCTCCTATCCCTCTTTTCTTCTAAAATTATTCACTTCACATTGCTATTCATGGGTACTACTTAAATCCCAAAACAGCCCTATCTCCCTTCTTTCTATCCCCATTGCAGGCTGCTGAAATCAACAAACCAGCAAACCTTTTAAACCTTTTTTTGTCAGGAAAATAGGGCAGACCAGTTGATGCAGTGCAGGATCCACAAGATTTGGATAAGAATACCTAGAGGATTCATTTGGTATCCCTTTTCCTTTCTCTATTGATTTCTCTTTCCCTTCCCTTTCTCTTTCATAGTTTCCCCACGGATGTTCTTTCTTCTTCTTGATAATTACTCTCCCCTTCCCTATTCTCGCTCCCTTGCAATAAATTCCCCTTTCAGTTCTCACTGTCAAATTCTGTCCCCATCATTTGGTATTAGAGTCTAGTTTAGGAAAAGATGTCAAATCTTCTTTAAAGGTTGTCCCAACAAATTCAACGAATTGAGGAATATGAGAAGGATCTCATCAGAGCACCTGATCTTGTTCATGATGATGCGATAACAGAATATGTGATTCCATCGTCATTCTTTGAAGGACGGACCCCTCGACTTGTAGCCTACATCCCTCACACTCGTGCGTTATCATAATTTTGTTACAGCCTACCGCTGGATGTGTCTCCCATCAGACAAGAGTTGATGCAGCACAGGATCCACAAGATTTGGATAAGAATCTCTAGAGGAATTTCCCTAACTTGGGAAATCTTTGTTATCCTTTATTTTGCAAAGTTTAGTTAGATTAGTTAGGATTTTTAATATTATATTTGACTTAGTCCTTTTTTCTTTAATATAAAAGAAGAGGCGTGGACCTTTTCCACGATTAGACTTAGGGGTCTTTCGAGTTAGTTAGGAGTCTTTATTTTATTTATCCTTTTTGATTTAGTATGTGATTAGGATTGTAAAGCCTACATAATAGGCGACTTCTCTAATTGGAATATGATGCATTGATTAAAGAAAAAAAAGAAAAGATCTCTCAGCTCTCCCTCTCTCACATAAGTTCTCTCTCTCTCCCTCTCACAATCTCTCTTTTCTCCCCCCCCCCTTCTTTCTCTCTTCTCGAATCCCCCTTCTCTCTCATCACAGTAATCCCCTTTCCCCTCTCTTCTCTTTCTTGATCTCTCGCTCTTCTCTTCCCTCTCTTTCTCTCATTACGGTATTCCTTCCCCCCCTCTCTTTCTGTCATAGCGGTAATCCCCACCCCTATTTTCTGTTTCGACAAGTTCTTCCCCCCTTTCTTTCCCTCATGTATATTCCCCTGATTTTCTTTTCCGTCTCGTAATCCCTCCTCTCTCCTTCTCGGTTATCCCCATCCCCTCCCTATTCACCTTCCCTTTATGACTTGCTATCTTCATTCCCCTTCCCTTTTCCTAATATCCTTTTTCCTTTCTCTCTCGATTTCTCTTTCCCTTCCCTTTCTCCCTCACAGTTTCCCCACAGATGTTATTTCTTCTTCTCAATAATTACTCTCCTCTTCCCTATTTTCTCTCCCTTGCAGTAAATTCCCCTTTCGATTTTCATTGTCAAATTCCGTCCCCATCACTAGGGCCTGTGGAGCGTTGGATCTGATCTTTGATTCCTAATCTGGAATCTAGTTTGCTGGCTGCATCAAATACCCTTGGATAATTAAGGACTATAACTAAATCTGCTTTATCGTGAAGTCCAGATGGATAAGGAACTTGCCAACCAAAGTCTCAAAAGAGCTTCCTTGACTTTGCCTTCAAAACAAGTCTCCACTAGTATGGCCATAGTGCATCCTTAAATATACCTCATTCCCCAAACGTTTGTTTTCTCAAGAACATCCTTCAAAGTTGAATTTGAAGGTATCTCTAGGAAAAACCCATAGCATAGCTCTTGAGGGAAGCGAGGAGCTATGGATGTGACTGCCCTCCAACAATACACAAAGTTATTCTTTGAAATGCCTGGAAATACCTCCAGTATTGTTGCATAATAACAAACTCTGATCTCTTGTATGTCAGTAAGTTGCTAAATTAAACAATTCTTCCTCAAAGATCTGGTTGGTCAATCCTCCTTGATAGTCTGAAACCTAACTATGAAAATAAGTCTTCAAATGTCTCGCTCAACCCTGAACTGATTATCCAAAAAGAGAAAAAGAAAAAGAAAAGGAAAATCCCAGCGCATACCAACCAGTTCAAAAATATGCCTCCATATATCCTTTGGGTCCTACAATGGTGGAGATGAGGATAGGGGGAATAGGTAACGATGGGTGCATACCTCAAAGTGGACAAGAATATTAAATTTTAGGTTAATAAGCTCAATCTATTTGTCGTGGTGAGCTTCCCATCAAGCAGAACTTGCTTAAGGCCAAGAACTTTCACCTCATTTAAGGCTGTTGCTTTAGTGATGGCTGAATTGACTGTTAATACCACTAATGATTTGCACCCCTTGGCAATTGCTCCGAATGCAACCTGAAGTGTTAACTGAGTATTCAGTACCTCAGAGATTGCCAGTTTCTGGCAGAGAGAGAGAGAGAGAGAGAGTAATATATAATATGGGTAAATTACACTTGATCATAGTTGTCAAGGCGTGGCCTCGGCGTCCGGGGCTTCCGGGCGAGTCAAATAGGGCTAGGCAGTTGGTCGCCTTATTGTACATGCCTTGTTATATTTGTTTATTTATTTTTGTGATTAATGTTATTTGTTGCATTTTTATTGGATATATAAATTACATATATACACCACAATGCATGGAATCATGCATATGTATTAAAAACAATAAAAAATGATGCGCTAACTCTCTCTTTTTTGTATAAATTCTCTTATTAATAAGTACCCTTAAAACACCTTGGAAACGCCTTGGATACGCCTTAGGTACGCCTCGGCGCCCAGGCACCTCTCCAGTGCCTTGGCTCGCCTTGGCGCCTTGACAACCATGCACTTGAGGTATCCAATGTTTTAGTAAAGGACACTTGGGGTACCTCAAGTTTTAAAAGTGATATTTGGGGTACCTTGTGAACTGTTTTTGTTCACAGATTATATATATTTCCTATTTTACCCCGCAGACTCATCCCTTACCTGCAGCAGCCCCTCTTCCTCAACCTCTGCTCCCACCCCACCCCCGCCCTGCCCTCCAACAATACACAAAGTTATTCTTTGAAATGCCTGGAAATACCTCCAGGATTGTTGCATAGTAACAAACTCTGTTCTCTTGTATATCAGTAAGTTGCTAAATTAAACAATTCTTCCTCGAAGATCTGATCTTTCTTCCCTCCTTGATAGTCTGAAACCTAACTTTGAAGATAAGTCTTCAAATGTCTTGTTCAACCCTGTACTGATTATCCAAAAGGAGAAAAAGAAAAAGAAAATCCCAGTGCATACCAACCAGTTCAAAAATATGCCTCCATACATCCATTGGGTCCTACAATGGTGGAGATGAGGATAGGGGGAATAGGTAACGATTGGTGCATAGTGCATACCTCAAATCAAAAATGGACAAGAGTATTAAATTTTAGGTTAATAAGCTCAATCTATTTTGTCGTGGTGAGCCTCCCATCAAGTAGAACTTGCTTAAGGCCAAGAACTTTCACCTCATTTAAGGCTGTTCCTTTAGTGAGGGCCGAATTGACAGTTAATACCACTAATGATTTGCACCCCTTGGCAATTGCTCTGAATGCAACCTGAAGTGTTAACTGAGTATTCAGTACCTCAGAGAATGCCAGTTTCTGGCAGTGCGAGAGAGAGAGAGAGAGAGAGAGAGAGAGAGAGAGAGCAGTAATATATAATATGGGTAAATTGCACTTGATCATAGTTGTCAAGGCGTCGCCTAGGCAATGCCTCGGCATCCGAGCGAGTAAATTGTATCACGCCTTGTTTTATTTGTTTATTTATTTTTGTAATTAATGCCATTTGTAGTATTTTTATTGGATGTCGAAAGTACATATATACACCATAATGCATGGAATCATGCATATGTATTAAAAACAATAAAAAATGATGCACTAACTCTCTCTTTTTTGCATAAATCCTCTAATTAATATGTACCCTTAAAACGCCTTGGGAACGCTTTGGGGTATGCCTTGGGTACGCTTAGGCACCCAGACACCTCTCCAACGCCTTGACAACTATGCACTTGATGTACCCAATGTTTTAGTGAAGAACACTTGGGGTACCTCCAGTTTTAAAAGTGATATTTGGGGTACCTTGTGAATTGTTTTTGTTCACAAATTATATATATTTCCTATTTTACCCTGCAGACTCATCCCTTACCTGCAGCAGCCCCTTCTCAATCTTTGCCCCCACCCAACCCCCGCCCCCACCCCCGCCCCAACCCCATTTGCAGCTGCCACCACCGCCGCAACCATGCAACCCGCACCCACCCTCTCTGCAACTCCCACCCCACCCCTCTCCTTTGGACAACCCCCAACCCATATCTGTAACTCCTAGTTGGTTTTATGATTTTTTTTTTCTTATTCACGTCTTGTTCTGTAATACTATGTTTCAAATAGCCAGAACTATGAGGTAGCTTCTGGATCGAGCGAGGGATGGATAAGGGTTCTCCTCTTCCTTTTTGAGAAGACTACTCAGAGTCGATCTCAGGCCTCTTGGAGAATCCAATCTCCAGAATAGCTTTATAAATTCTAGAGAGAAAAGAGATTGAGAGAAGAATGAGAGGCTGTTGTAATTTTGGGGCCTCAATAATTGTTGAGAATTACCCAAATACAACAACCGTGAGAGAGATGTCGATTGTGATCAACTTGAACAATTAATCCCTCCTCCTACTGCTGTATATATTGAAAGGAAAACAGAAAAAAATAAAGGATCTAGAGAGAGTCCTAATTACAATCGAGATAGGGAGATAAACTCCTAGAAGATCTAAATCATAATCCAGAGTCCCAGACTACATAGGACATTGATCTTTAAGGATCAATGCCTATGCTGTATGGACCAAATCGGTAATGGGCCTGTGTAACCAGGCCCATCACTGACATTATTTAATATAACTTATGGATAATATATTGATTTGCATTGACCTTGTGCGGGGATTTGAAAGCAGAAATCATGCTCTAGCTGCCATACTCAATCTTGATCTGCATAAAGCCTATGACCATTTTAGATGGGAATATCTTATGGAAGCTTTGGCCAGAATGAACTTTCCTGATTCTTTTTGTCAGTGGATTTGGTATTGCATTTCCTCTTCCAGATTTTTTGTGTTGGTTAGTGGTTAGCTCGGTGGGCTTCTTTAATGCAAAAAGAAAGGGGTAGATAATAATAAGTTTTTTCATTCTGTTGGGTGGGCTAGAATTTGTTTGCCTAAGGAGGAAGGTGGTTTGGGGCTTCGGAGAATTAAAGAGGTCAACAAGGCTTTCTTAATGAAACTGGTGTGGCGAGTGGCGCAGAAAAAAGAGAGCATATGGATTGATTGGATTTACAGTAGATACCTAAAAAGTGATTCTATTTGGTTGGTTGTAGTATGTCCTGACTCTTCTTGGGTGTAGAGAATCAGTCTCCAGCATAGGCAGCTGGTTAGTAGTTCCATCAAATCCCTCATCGATGATGGAGCTTCAACTCTCCTGGGGTTAGACAATTGGCACCCCCATGGTGTCTTGGTTTTAGAGTATGGCGACAGGATTCAGCTCGACTCCGGAAGGGCTAACTACTGTATCCTGTACCTTTCTGATGGTGTTTGGACTATGGGCGGAGCTTCCTCGAATAAGCTAGTGCGAGCTTGGGAAGTACTTGATTCGGTTCCTTGAAGATCAAGTGGGAGTGGTGACCTTACAGTGTGGACCGCGTCATCCAATGGTCTTTTCTCCACTGCATCTACCTAGGATATAGTTAGATCTCGTCAACTCAAGGTTGATTGGTTTGATGTGGTGTGGTTTAAGGGACATTCTCCTTGCCATAGCTTCATTCTTTAGCGAGCCTTTACTCTTTCTCTCCCTATTGGATTTCTTTTGTATAATTGGGGCATTATACGGCCCAGTGCAAGCTGCGGTCTATGTTGGCATTAGGAGAAGATGTAAAACATTTTTTTTTTGACTGCTCTTTCTCTAAAAAAGTTTGAGGGAAGATCCTCGAGAAGTGCTGGCTGTGCTATAGAAGAATTTGGCCTTTTGATCAAAGAATGGAGGTGGATTTCTAGAAAGTTCAAGAGAAAGTATCCTTCTGACATAGTCGTCCAGCTGGCCTTTGTTGCGATGGTGTATCATATTTGGTTTGAGAGAAACCTTCGCATGTGGGCAGTCAAATCAATATCCTTCGCTCAAATATGGGATGCCATCATCTTCGACTTACTTGGCATGTTACTGCCTCTGTCCCCTCCCCCCCAAGATTCTGAGAGGAATAGATTCATTCTTTCCTCTTGGGATCACACCCGGATAAGGACTCTTTCCCTATCCTTTCTGTTTTCTTGTTTGTTTCTTGGTTCTTGGGCTGTTGTCCTAGCTGTGTAAGGAGTCTGGCTCTATCCTTTGGACCCCCAGATTTTTTCCCCTATTCTCGGGGTGTTGTTAATGTATATTCGTTTACCTAAAAAAAATGGTGAATGGGCCTAAGTAAAGTGGACTTATTCCTTACAATAGCAGCCCATTCCCTTACATTATTAACAATAAAGAGATTACAACCCTAGAAGGGCAAACGGGGAATTAACCAACCAAAAAATAGAGACGGAAGGCCCTATTGCCATTGGGATTAGCGCTTAATGCTATCCCTGAGAGGCCCAATGGGCCGCCCCCCTTACTAGATAACTTTTAACACTCCCTTTCAAGCTGGAGCATATATATATATCAATCATGCCTAGCTTGTTACAAATATAACCAATCCGCTTACTCCCTAGAGAATTAGTGAACACATCGGCAAATTGTTCTCTGTACAAACATGGCATGGAGAGGTAATCTCTTGCAAAAAAATTTCATAGACAAAATGATAGTCAACCTCATCATGTTTCGTCCTCTCATGAAACACAAGATTGGAAGCAAAGAATGACAACTTGGTTGTCACACCACAACTGCATAAAAGACTCATGCGGAAAGCCAAGCTTAGCTAACAACTGTTTGACCCACATCAACTCACACGTAACATATGGCATAACACGATACTCAGACTCTACACTGGACCGAGCAACTACAGTCTGCTTATTGCTATTCCCTTGCAGAAGCTTTTCACGAACAAAATGACAGTCAACCTCATTATGTTTCGTCCTCTCATGAAACACAAGATTGGAAGGAATGTGAATAGTAGCTGTCACACCACAACTGCATAGAAGACTCCTACGGAAAACCAAGCTTAGCTAACAACTGTTTAACCCACATCAACTCTCACGTGACATGTGACATGTGCCATAGCACGATACTCAGACTCTGCACTAGACTGAGCAACTATAGTCTGCTTATTGCTCTTCTAAGACCCAAGATTTCCGCCAATAAAGTACAGTGCCAGTAGTAGACTATCTATCAATAGGTGAACCGGCCCAGTCAGCATCCGAAAAACTCTCAACACGTCCAGGTCCATGATCAGAGTACAGAAGACCACGACTTGGAGCTTTCTTGAGATACCGTAAAATACATATAACATCCCAATGAGTCATCCAGGGAGAGGATAGAAACTGACTCACAATACTGATTGGGAAGGCCACATCTGATTGACTCGTAGTGAGATTATTCAACTTGCCAACTAGCCTGCGATACCTTTCCGGATCTGTCAGAACATTACCATCATCAGCTGTAAGTTTTAGGTTAGGATCCATTAGAGTATCCACAGGCTTGGATCCTAACATCCCCGTCTCAGTAAGCAAATTCATAACATATTTCCCTTGAGAAAAATAAATTACTTTTCTCAACCGAGTCACCTTAACTCCCAAGACATATTTCAAGCGACCCATGTCCTTGGTATGAAATTGTTGCTGTAAATGAGCCTTCAAAGTCTTAATACATGTACTATCATCTCCAGTAATCACTATGTCATCAACACAGACAATGAGGAAAATCCTCCTTATGCCAGACTGAAAATAAAACTGAGTGATCACTCTTACATCGGAACAAGCCAAAATTAAGAACAACTTTTGTGAAACAACCATACCATGCTCGAGGAGACTGCAACCATATAGGGACTTCCAGAGCTCACACACACCATACTAGACTTCCTTTGAGCAACAAACCGGGGTGGTTGCTCCATATAAACCTCTTCATGAAGATCACCATGTATGAAAGCATTCTTCACATCAAGTTGGTGCGAAAGCATTCTTCACATCAAGCTGGTGCAGCAATTAGTGTGGGAAGCAGCAAAATAGATCAAAATCTGGACCGAAGCAAGCTAGGCCACCAGAGAAAAAGTATTCAAGTAATCAGCACCATAGACCTATGCATAACCCTTGGCAACCAGGTGAGCTTTCAAACGAGCCAGAGTCTCATTAGGGTTGACCTTAACTACATATTCCCAATGACAACCAATAGCAAACTTGCCACAGGTAAATGTACAATATGCCAAGTGTGATTGTCCTGAAAGGTCAAAAGTTCGTCTTCCATAGCTGTCCTCCAGCTAGGACTAGATAGTGCCTCTGCAACAGACTTAAGAAGGGGGTGATTCTTAATAGTGGTCAAACAAGAATGAAAGGAGAAAGAGAGACCAGATGGGCACACAAAGTTTGAAATTAGATGTTGGGTACAACTCTAAAATCCCTTACAATGAGCAATATGTATATGAAGGTCAGAAGAGGGTATACTTATCTCAAGTGCAAGATCTACAGACGAAGAAGAGGTAGTAAGGGCGAGAAGAGCCGGGGGCACAATATCTACCTGAGGACAACAATTATAAACCTACTAGGTGGGACCTGTGAAACAGAGTGTTGGACAATATATAAAGGTAGATCATCATCCAACTCAGACACGACAATGACCCATCTTAATATCATGTAGACTCAACTAAAGAAACATCAACGGTGACATAATATTTATTAGACTCCGGTGAATGGCAACGATAACCCTTTTGAGTACGCAAATACCCCACAAACAGAGACTTGAGACCTTTAGGATCCAACTTAGATTTACCGAGACGATGATCATAAATAAAACAAACACAACCCATTTTTGACCCATTGGTCCGTCTATCATAGGCGACCGAACGGCCGCCCCCCTAATTACTAGACCGACCTGCTATAATAATTCCATAAACACCTAGCGAAGATATGGCAAACAAATCCTCGATTGAAACATTGAAACTGTTGTATAGCCGCACCGTAATAAGTCTGGATCACCTCCACAACCCAGCTGAAAAACTACAGCGCACATATATTTTTTTATATTTCTATATATTTATATATCGGTCCGCTAGTTCACGCAAATCCGAAGAAGTTATCACGGACGAGCCACATGCAGGGAAGGTCACCTGAACAGGACAATCGGCAAAAGATGCTGGGCAAGCTAGAAATCTCTCCCGCGCCTTGTGCGGGGCCCAATCATAGTCAAAGGAAGACTTTGATCCTGGCTCAGAAGTGGGGTAGAGTCCCAATCCCGAGGAATGGCAATTTCACTTGTTATGTTGCAGGGTTGAAACCAAGAAATATTTGTTAGTTTCCTGGTGTTTCCTCACGTTTTCGAATTCGGTTGAGTTCTTTTGATTGATTGTATTGTATAGTATCTCAACAATGCCTAAAAACTTCCCTTGTATTTTTTTCAATTCTGTAAAAGTTAGATCCGGGGGGTTAAGTTGATAGCGAGGGTAGAGGGGTGCCTCCTCACAAAGGGGGTCGCAATGACCAGGCCCGGGCGACTGTTTACCAAAAACACAGGTCTCCGGTTACAGTATAGGCGGTGGAGGTTGGTTGAAGATGATATTACGCGGCGTTCAGAACCAGCCTTCTGAATATTCAGGAGCTAAGACCATTCCAATGCCCCCTTTCGCCATGCATAAACTGAACCTACAATTAGGATAAGCACGAAGAAGAAGAGGGGGACGTCTTTTTCTCTTTTTTCTGGAGCGAGCAAGCTACCACTTTCATACCGGTTAGAGCTTCGAACACCCCTTATGGCCAATTGACGAATGCATAGCAAAAAGATGCTCGACAATTATTATTAAAACAACTTCTCGCCCCTAACAAGCAACGGCTAGTTGATCGTAGACCACCGTTGCGCTAACGCGCAACGGTGGTCTACGATCAGCCGTTGCTTGGTTGCATGGGCGCGTTCAGCAACATTCGGACAGGTGGGTAATGTTGGGGTGAACCAGAAAAGTTTGGGTAGAGCCGGATCTAAGTGTTGGCTAGGCAAGCGTCGGCATAGAGGGGGAGGTCATAAGCGTCTATACCGTAAAATCGATTTTCGACGGAATCCGAACCGGACGTGAAGGTCTCCCCTCATCCGGCTCTCTCCAGGTCCGTGTAGATCCTCGCTCCACAAGGATCAAGAAGCGAGAGTGGCTCGCAGGCAAGCTCTCGCCTGCGGTATTCACGCAGGTCAGCTGGAAAGAAGATCCCGGAACGCGGCCGGCCTTTGACCCCAAAGCTTTAGTACCGCCCACCCAGTCGCCAATCCCGTCTTTTATCCGCCTTTCCTTATTCCAGCAATTGCCCCTCATTCTTCGAGAATCAGAAAGATCCTTTTCGAGTTTGAATTTGTTCATTTGGAATCTGGGTTCTTCTTTCTTTTTTCTTTTTGATTTATTTTCTTTTATTCTTTCTCCTTGAGTGATGGATTCTCTGCTGAAGAACGGATCCAAGGAAAGACAACCCCCCATCCTCAATAAGAATCCCGATTCCCCCGTCGACGCCCGTTGACCGTATGAAGCGCAGCCACCTTCCTCATCATATCGAAAGAAAGAGAGACAAAGTCGGACACTGATTCCAAGATCGAAATTGATTTTAAAAGAACCTATTTCACCAAGTAGTGCTAATTTCTCCCTTTTTAGAATGGCCGCGCATCCGTCTTCTTGCTTGGTTGGAAAGCTTTTTTTGGCACAAATACCTTAGGAGGAAGCACAAATAAAGGGTCAGAGGGAAATAACAAAGAATGAGGAATACCTTAATACCACCACCCAAAACAGATTAGGGCATACGATTAATAAAATAACACGCAGTTAAACATCACCCCAAAAAGACTTGGCCACCTTCATTTCAAAAAGAAGGGACCGAGTAATCTCCATTAAATGGTGATTCTTTCATTTCGCAACACCATTCTATTGTGAGGTATCGGGACAGGAAGACTGATGGACCAACCCTATGCGGCTATAAACTGAGAAAACAGACCCGAAAAATATTCTTTGGCATTATCACTCCGAAAAACATGAATAGTGGTTTGGAATTTAATTTGAATTTCATGAACAAAGGCACAAAAGATAAAAAAAAAACAATTCAGAGCCTTTTCATTAAATAAATTCCAACTAGCTCTCGAAAAATCATTAGCAAAAATAACAAAATACTTGAACCCTAACTTAGACGCAACCGGACAAGGTCCCCATACATCAGAATTGACTAAAATAAAATGGTTTGCAGACCATTGCTTATTGACACGAGGAGAATAATTCACATGATGGAGCTTCTCAAACTGTCACAACACACATTCTAACCTAGAAAGAGAACTAAAATGATATTCAAGCTTCTTCAAACACTGCAAAGATTGATGACCCAACTGGCAATGAACTTGATGAGGAGACAAAACACTTAAACGGGCAATAGACGGAAAATCCTCAAGTAGATACCACCCCCTTGTGCATAGCCCCTATCAGTTGTCTTCTTCGTTGTAAGATCCTAAAAAACACATGAATCAGAAGAAATAGTTATGGAACAATTGTAAGCAAGAGTAAGCTTACTAACAGGTTAAATGGAAAGTCAGGTAAATGAAGGACCCAAGATAGGGATAATGATGGAGTAGGATGAATAGTCCCAATACTATTGACCTTGGCCAAGAGTCATTAGCCAAAGTGACACTGGAAGTGGAGGGACAGAATGAAGGAAATATATCTGATATGGCGAATATATGATCGGAAGCACCCAAATCATGATCTAAGGACGAGAGGATGAAAGACATGCAGTGGCATTATCTGTCTATACGAAGTAGCAGTGGAAGACGAGAAAGGCTGTAAAGTCTAAAACTGGGTGTAGTTACTCATCATCAGTCATCTTGACAATCTTTCCCTCAAATGGTGCAGGAGGGGTTAAAGGCTCATAACTGGTGGCAGAATTGGCAAACTGCTGCTGAGATAGTTTTCCATGAAGTGTCCAACAAAATCGTTGTATATGTCCGGGTTTCCCACAATGATGACATGTGTGTGGTGACCCAAACCGTCTGAAGAGGCTGGTGCCCCCATGGAACGGGAAAAAAAAATTTGAATGGTATGGAATGTTAAAACGGCCTAGAAATTAAGTGTGATGGTAAAAAATATGGTCCCTTTTTTAAACCGGCAAAAAAAAAAAAACAAAAAAAAAAAAAAAAAAAACCCCGGAGGGCACAGGCTTTAAACAGCAAAATTCGAACAATACGGGAAAAAAAAAAAAAAAAAACACAGCAATATATTCTCAACTTTCATTTCTTATCCTCCTCCTTTGCGCTGCTTCAGTTGTAACTCTTCTTTTCTCCCTCTTTTGATCTGCTGCAAAGAGAGGGATTTGCTCCGCTCTTATTTTCTTCAAGGTATTTTTGTCTGAAATTTTTATGCAATTGATTGTCTCCATTAACATAAAGACCTTAAAATTAATGGCCGATTGCTTTCGAGTGGGTTTTGTTCCCTTTTAGGGTTACATACTCGGTGAAGATGTGAAGAAGATTACCGAGGCTTGCATGAATAATTTAGGGGAAAGTTATTCTAAGTTAATCAAATGTCTTTTTTCTGCACTATTAATCATTGAATTGGTGAAACTTACTAGTTGATATTAGTAGCTTACTAGTAATTTTACTATAATCATGAGGACGATGATGAACCATAACCCATTAAAGCTTTCAAAAACGATGCGAACAAAGCAAAACAAGATATATCATGAGTTACCCATTCTGATTTTGGGTGATTAATGAAATTAGTTTTCCATCCCTCCAATTTCAAGTTTATGGCCACAAATATGAAATTAAACAACAATAGATTTTAATAGGCTACAATACATTGTGAATGAGCTACAATTTAACCATAATTCAGGCGGAATATTTCATTCTACACAAATAAGCTTCCTTGTGGAGTCGGGATCAAATGAAACATCTGCAACATGCCAAATATACTCCCACGAATTAATCTCCATTTTTCACTAATCAAGTTTCAAAAGCGGAAGGTATTGAGTTCGACTCCTCTTACTGCCTTGGGGCCACTCACACAGGGGTGTTAAGTGCTCTTTCTTTCCTGCTATGGGTGCAAGTGGAATGGTTCTCATATAACCCAAGAATGATCCAGTCCATGCGGTTGTGGGGTCAGTATGGACCCGTGAGATTAGTCAGGCCACAGGTCTGAATACCCGTTAGCAAAAAAAAAATCTCGACATCACACACAAAAACAGGGGGGCAGGGTGTTAACCTAACTAAACCTTAGGTGGTGTTCCTCTCCCTACAATTGGAGATTGCCACTAACAAAGACAATGATACCTCTGGTAACCAAGGAATCAAGTATCGACATGATACGCACTGTATCAGTCGATATGTATCGATATCGACAGTTGTCGATACGATACAAGCCGATTCGTATCTAAGTTCTTTAAAAAAATACGGTATCGTACTGTATCGAGCTGTATCGACAGTCTATATCCATACATTTTTATTTAGGATTTAAAAAAAATGAAAAAAAAAATTGCAAAAACAGAGTCGGCCAAGAAGGAAGAAGAAGAGGAAGAAGAAAGAGGGAGAAGAAGAAAGACGAAGAGAAACTGACAGCAGTAGTGGCCACCGTCGTTGCCACTGCCAGAAGAGGGGAAGAAGAAAAAGCAGACAGCAGCCGTGGCCACCACCGCTGCCGGCTCCAGAAGAGGGGAAGAAGAAGTAGCAGACAGCGGCAGTGGCAGAAGCAGCCGATAGCAGCCGTGGCCACCGCTGCTGCTGCCAGAAGAGAGGAAGAAGAAGAAGAAGAGGAAGGAAAAAAAAATTGTCCTCAGCCATCGGCTCCACCGAAATACTAACCTTGCTTCCTCTTTTCATTTTTTTTTTTTTTTTTGGGTCGAGCTTCCTCCACGTTGAGTTCGACAGAAGAAGAGCCTTCGAGAGAGAAACAGATGGACTTGAGATGAATTTCTATCTTGATGCTGATATTTATGTACAAAGTGATATGGTGTATCTCATGTAACATAATAATGTATACATACAATTTAATAATATATATATATATATATACTTGACAATGTATTGAAAAAATCTACACCACCCAATGAAAAAAAAAGTATAAATTATGTAAAGAAAAATTAGACATGCAAACACACTCACCCAAGGTTGAAACACCGTCCTAATAAGCACTAAAGACTCAAAACATAACCCTGAACTCGGCCTTGCACTAAACTTGATGTAAAAAAAAAAAAAATTCTTTTTAATATCGCTTATTTATAATATTTTTATGCTTTAAAATTGTATTTTATATATTTCTTAATCATTCTTATGCGTATCTTGCCCCATATCCATGCGTATCCACGATACGATACGATACGTCTCTTAATTTCAGCTGACCGATACGGTACCGATACACGATACTTAATTCTTTGTTGATAACTATAGTTCAACAAAAAAAGATACCTCCGGTATAGGAAGATGGCTAAGAATCGATGGTGGAGATTGTCGTCATGCTCACGAGTCATTAGAAAAGGAAAGACTTACTAGTTACTACTGGGTAGAAAGGAAAAGAAAGGCAAAACCGCGAAAGAGGGTTTAGAGTTACAAAAAGAAGAATCAGAAAACGAAGGGATAGGGGCAGTTTGAATTGCAAAAGACTTACGTTTGACATTTTTTTGGAATTACAAATACGGTACGGCGTTTAATACACGTATATACATCAATCTCTGTTGTATGGCATTTTTTCCATATGGTTCAGTACAATACGGAAGACGCGTATTATGCAGCAAAAATATGGTACGGCAAAATATGCACTATAGTACACGTATTAACTATGGGTACCCCAGGAGGTTGGTTGTGGCCACCACCACGACCAGGAGGACTATCTCTACCAGTACACGACCAGATTGGCGAGAAACAAAGGTTGAATTATCCACAGGAGTGCTGTCATGGGTACTATCACGAGAAACCCATTACACATGAGAAAAGTTATCTGCCAGAGAGGCCACCGTGGCACTGGCAATAATCTGAGAACGAACTGATTCATACTCGGGTCCAAGTCCACCCAAAAAACGTATAATTGCCAATTGCTCCTATTGATCTTGCATCTTTTGAACATCAGCACTGATAAAAAGTAGAGAATTCAGTTCTTCATGCATCCGTTTGAAATCAGCAAAGTACTGGTGAGAGGGTGACCTTTCCAATCCACCCAATAAAATTCTTGTGACACCTCATAAATTCAAGACAAATTATTGTGACCCAAATATAAAATATTATAATAATCCCACAGTTCCTTTACAATCTCAATATGTGTAACAAGGTCCACAATAGAATTATCCTTAAAGTTTAATAACTATCCCAAAATTTGGGCATCAGTAGTGTCCCATGTGGTGTCTGCTAGACTTTAGCTAAGTGACTCTGTTCTTCCCGTCTTATCAAAACAAGCTTAACAATTTTCTGCCGTTATTGGAAATTATTAAGCTTTTCCAATTCTTCTCTGTAATTTGATGAGAGGAGGAAGACAATTTAATCACAATAGTCTTGGCATCAGCCATTATTCTCAACTTTTAACACACAATTAAGCCAACCGAGAGGCAAAATAGAACTTTAAGAAATCAAGTTGACACTCAGTTCAACCAACGAGAGGCAAACAGACAGTCAAAAGCAAGTTAACACTCGGTTCAGTCAACCGAGAGGCAAAAAGGAAACTCCAAAAATTGATTGCCATAACCAAACCAAAAAAATTTAAAGGCAGAGTTATCGCTGGAAATAATGTTCCATCTAATTGATATCAACTATTGACTAAAGCTACCACAAGCCCCAGAAAAATAAATTTGGAAAATTGATCCAGAAAGTCGAACCAGAAGGTTACCGAAACCACACACACACACACAAAACCAATCTTCCACCATAAAAAATTGAGATATCGAACTAGAAAAATGAATCAGAAAACTAATTCAAATCAAATAACGGATCTCCTCCACATCGATGGAAATCATTCCTTAATATAGATGCAAATCAGCATCTATCCATAAGTTCTTATCAAAACAGGGGGCGAACACCCCCTCTTAAGATGGGGCTTGTTGGAGGACTCGAAGATCCGAACTTCTCGTAGAAGTTCATGCATCGATGCAAGGCTTCTTCGGCGCTGATCAACCCATTCAATTTGAAGATCTCATCCTTGGTAGCTTCGGCGCAAAGACCATAGATCCATCGACCTTGGTACCTGTCTTGAACTCTAGCTATGTAAGCGGCATGCATTCCTCTGTTAATCCGCAGCATTCACATGTGGCAAACTCGACTTCCACTTGTGCGCTACTGATCTTAATGGTTGTTGATTGAGTATTTGTAGCGGACTTCATCATTGAATAGCAGAGAATAGTAGCAGACATTGCTCAGACCCTAAAAATTGAAATCTATTGAGAAATTAATAAATATTACTAAAACTTTAGAGAGAAAAATAAATCTGTGAATATCGAATCCAAATATAAATTTTCTCAAAGCAGCACTCAAATTTCCAAATCCTAAAAGAAAAATTAAGGTAATACTGTTCTTGATTGTTTCTCATTTGACTTTCCATTTCTCTCGATTATATGATTAAATTGATGCTTTGAATCCTTAAGAAGGTAGGTAGACACTGAGGCAAAGCAACAATTTATATCTCCGATGGGTTGCCCTATCTATCCTTCTTCTCAGCCACCTTCCTCCGTCAATGAAGAAAACTTCACAGTTCAAAGTCCTCTCTCTCTCTCTCTCTCTCTCTCTCTCTCTCTCTCTCTCTCTCTCTGGTTATGGATGTGGCATTGCAGAGAGGGGTGGCAAGGGGGTTATGGAGAGGGAGAGGGAGAGAGAGGGGGTGGGGTGGGAGTTGTAGAGGGGTTTATCGTGGGTTGTCTGGCAACAGTGACTGCAAATGGGGGTGGGGGCGGAAGGTGACGAGGAGGAGCTACTATAGGTAGGGGATGAGGTGGAGGGGTACAATACAAAAAACATTTGATTTGTGAACAACACTTCACAAGATACTGCAAATGTCACTTTTGAAACTTGAGGTACCCCAAATGACCTTTTCTCAAACATTGGGAACCTGAAGTGTAATTTACCCCATATGGGTCCGACAAAATGGAGAGTAATTGTATATATAAGTGTATATACAACATTTTCGAATGTTGTTTGTTGTGTAATGGTCCCATTGGATTGGGGTATTGGATTGGGGTATATTATGGGTAGTCGGAGCTACTTTAGTAGTTGTCAAGATTTTGTATTTGGCTTGGTCAGTTAGTTAGAAATCCCACCAACCACGTAATTGACCAGAGAATGATGCAGTAGCAGTGTCATGGATGGATCGACACGAGCCAATTTGGCTACCCGAGCCAATTTGGCTTTCCAAGCCTGAACCGGCTCAAACCCAAACCAACCTTTTGGTCTGGAAAGGGGTGGTAGATGATTAATTATAATAGGAAGTTTCAATATTAGATTTAGGAAGTTTCAATATAGATTTCATTATCTATCATTTCTGTTTTGAGTAAGGATTTCATTCCATAGATACAATATGTAGTTTCTAAACTTATGTCAATTAGTTTAGGAAAGTTTTACCTTTAAATAGAACATGTATTAGGTTTTTATTTTCAGATTAGAAGATTTGAATGAAAGGAAGAATTGAGTTTTGGTAATGAGTCTGCAGGCAGAAATTGTAGGCCCTTTCCTTGGTCTGTTCCTCCCTTCTTCCTTCCCAACTTCTTCTCCTTTCTTCTTACTTTCCCCTGTTCTGGGCGGTAAACCCAGCCCCAACAAAACCCATCGATCTCCCTCTTCTCTCTTCCCATCACCCTCAAATTCTGTTTGAGACCTCTCCCCTCATAAATGTCCCATTCCCCCATAGTTTACTCTTCAACAGTTCTGATTTCCTGAGGTTAAAACCAGTTGCAGACCTGACCTTGAGTTTACAGTATGGTTTAGTTGCAGCAGTTTATTCCCACATGGATGCTCAGTTATTGGAAATCCTTTTACTTGGGATTCAGAGGGCTACCCATTGCGATTCTTTCCCCAAAATCTGAGGTCAATCGGTGGCCTATCGAGTGAATTCTTCCTCTTTAACCAGATCTGGTTTTGCCGCCTCTTATTTCTCTTGGTGAAAGAGTTTCCAACGAAAGGTAGAAGACATTTCTTCCTTTGCTCTTCCCTTGAGTACCCTTGCTTTATCAAGTTATTACACTTTTACCACCTCCCTATATTTGCTTCCTATTTTATGCCTTTTCATTAAATCAAGTCCCCATCATATCATAAGGTTTGTTTGGTTCTCTGGATTTATTTCAAACTTCTCATTAATTACAAATCTGCCATTGCTGGTTGAGTTTTAGACTTATTTACAGTTCTGCCATTGTCATTGAATCAAGCTTGCTTATTATTTGGGTGGGCCTACTAGTGGATCTAATTAGGGTTTTCTCAACTCGGATCCCGCATCAATTGGTATCAGAGCGAATATCTTGCAGTCATGGTGAGTAACAATGAACTCCTAGCACGTGTTAACGCCGACAAAGAGGAAACTAACACGACCATTGGTGGTATATCAAACCGACTTGATGGGATAGGTGCTTCTATTTTAATTTTTCAGGATATGATGGCAAAAATACAGACGTCCATTGACTTGTTGTCACAAGCTATAAAAGGTAAGAATCCCATACTTGGGGATTTTTCCAACTCCGTCTCATATGTTCCACCTCCCAATACATCCCCACCACCATCACCATCACGACACGTACCACCACCACCACCACCACCACCACCACCACCATATGGAGTTGGTCGACATGGAGAAATTTTTGGTGCTGACAAAGGAGCACGACTGGATGTGCTTGATTTTAATGGAGACCAAAATCCTGAGGAATATCTTGACTGGATCCATAGCTTGGAGATATTTTCCAAATGGTACGGATTGTCAGAGCCTAGGAAATTGATGTTTGCAGAAGCTAAATTGAAGGGCACGGCACGAGTTTGGTGGATTAAATATCAGAAACAAAATCAAACTCGCGGCATTGGTGAGATAAATACTTGGGCTGAGATATATGCGGCAATGAACCGACGATTTGTACCTCTTGATTACAAGCAACGGACGCATCTCAAGTTTACTCAATTACGGCAAGACAATATGACTGTTGAAGAATATGTGGCCCGATTCTATTATTTGGCTACCCGATCTAATTTTGATTGGGATGAAGATGTTTTGGTCGCATAATTTCATAATGGTTTGCACCCACAGATTAGTGCTTCCTTGGCTTCCAATAGGTTACATACAATGGAGGACGCTGTCCAAGTGGCATATCAGGTAAAGGAAAATTTAAAGGCCATACAACCGGAGAAGCTTTCCAGAGACGTTCTCTAAAGGTACCAATTTTGTCAAGCAAGCTCCACCACCAGAGAAGTCTTTTAACAAGCCCCAAGAAAGTGGTTCTAGTATGGCATCTTCACGGTCGACCCGTCCATATTCTCCACCTCGGCGTAGTTATGATAGACCTCCTTCAAAACCAAGGGTTGAGATCCAATGCTACACCTGTAAGGGTTTCGGTCACTTTGCTTCTCATTGCCCAAATCGCTCCATTGCTTTTGCCGATAAAGAAGAACTCATGGCTACTGCCACAGAGGAGCAACGTAAGAATGAGATCGTATACTTGGCAGCCAAGCACGATAGTGATGATAGCGACAGTGATGTGGATCAGTTGCACCAGCCTTTTATGGTCCTTTGCCCTCTCTTGGCTACACAGATACCTGAAGAGGATGATTGGCGATGTGGCAATATTTTTCAGATACGGGTACGATGCAACGGTTCCCTATGCACCATGATTATTGACGGCAGCAGTTGCACCAATGCAGTCTATGAAGATATGGTTAACAAGTTGGGTTTGAAGACAGAGCCCCATCCGCATCCCTACAAGGTTGGATGGATAAATAACAATAATCTTAAGGTTCATGAGCGGTGCTTGGTCACGTATTCCATCGGCGGATTGATCGACACTGTTCGATGTGATGTGTTACCCCTCAAGATCTGTCACCTTCTCCTTGGTCGTCCTTGGATGTTTGACAAGAAGGTTCAGCATGATAGGTACGAGAATACGTACACCTTCAAATTCGGTGGGCTCGATATGCAACTTCTTCCGGCAAAACACCTTCCCGCCATCAAGCTTAAGAAGAATGCTAACTCGCTCCTCCTCCAACGCATTCCATCTGTTGGTCTTCTTGGTCCTTATCCAGACTCGACGGAGTCGAGTTCTTTTGAGAAGCGGAGAGTTGATGCAGTAGCAGTGTCATGGATGGATCGACACGAGCCAATTTGACTACCCAAGCCAAACCTGAACCGGCTCAAACCCAAACCAACCTTTTGGTCTGGAAAGGGGTGGTAGATGATTAATTATAATAGGAAGTTTCAATATTAGATTTAGGAAGTTTCAATATAGATTTCATTATCTATTATTTCTGTTTTGAGTAAGGATTTCATTCCATAGACACAATATGTAGTTATTAAACTTATGTCAATTAGTTTAGGAAAGTTTTACCTTTAAATAGAACATGTATTAAGTTTTTATTTTCAGATTAGAAGATTTGAATGAAAGGAAGAATTGAGTTTTGGTAATGAGTCTGCGGGCAGAAATTGTAGGCCTTTCCTTGGTCTGTTCCTCCCTTCTTCCTTCCCAACTTCTTCTCCTTTCTTCTTACTTTCCCCTGTTCTGGGCGGTAAACCCAGCCCCAACAAAACCCATCGATCTCCCTCTTCTCTCTTCCCATCACCCTCAAATTCTGTTTGAGACCTCTCCCCTCATAAACGTCCCAATCCCCCATAGTTTTACTCTTCAACAGTTCTGATTTCCTGACGTTAAAACCAGTTGCAGACCTGACCTTGAGTTTACAGTATGGTTTAGTTGCAGCAGTTTATTCCCACATGGATGCTCAGTTATTGGAAATCCTTCAACTTGGGATTCAAAGGGCTACCCATTGCGATTCTTTCCCCAAAATCTGAGGTCAATCGGTGGCCTATCGAGTGAATTCTTCCTCTTTAACCAGATCTGGTTTTGCCGCCTCCTATTTCTCTTGGTGAAAGAGTTTCCAACGAAAGGTAGAAGAAGACCTTTCTTCCTTTGCTCTTCCCTTGAGTACCCTTGCTTTATCAAGTTATTACACTTTTACCACCTCCCTATATTTGCTTCCTATTTTATACCTTTTCATTAAATCAAGTCCCCTCATATCATAAGGTTTGTTTGGTTCTCTGGATTTATTTCAAACTTCTCATTAATTACAAATCTGCCATTGCTGGTTGAGTTTTGGACTTATTTACAGTTCTGCCATTGTCATTGAATCAAGCTTGCTTATTATTTGGGTGGGCCTACTAGCGGATCTAATTAGGGTTTTCTCAACCCGGATCCCGCATCAGAGAATCCGGTAAGTATAATTTTAGCTATATTGGAATTTGTATTCTTTGTGTTAGCCTAGTTACTGCTACGTACATCATCATCTGTCGAAGTACGTTTATAATCTGGTAATCTGACATCCCGTCAATGTTTCATTCAACAATGGAATGGCCATCGAATTCTTGGACATGTTTTCTCCATCTTCCAATTGCATATCGACAAGAGAAGGTCTAGGATAATATATGCTTGTGGAGGCGGTCGGAACAGTCTTTCGACCGTACTTAACCTTATTAATTTGAAACTAATCTTTATGAGGAGATATGGATTTTAACTCTTGTTCTAATAGATTTATATCGTCTTCTATTTTAGAAGATTCTACTTGGGATAACGTAATGGCTTGTTTCTCCTTTCCTTTGACAGAACCTATGCTGGGGTTCTCAAGTTGTGATACTAATGCATCAAGGAGTTTTGTTTCTTCCTTTTTGGTTGAAGTAGATGCCTCAATGAGAGAGGGAGGTTTGACCATGACAGCCTTTGGTTTAGACTTTGAAGGTGGCTCAGAAGTTCGAGAGATAGTGATAGTTGGAGTAAACAATATATTTTCAATTAGAAGTCTATCTACCAATAGACTGTATAGTGTACATAAATTTGTATAATTATTTTGTTCTGTAATACGATTTATATGTTCCTCTTTAAGAATATAAGTTTCTTTGGTAAAATTCTTTTTGTATGGGGCTGCTTTAAGTTCATTCATACTTAAAGCCTTCTTCAAGCGGATGGATAGCTCCAATAGCCTTATTATCTTTTGTAGTGTATGTAGTTTAATGGTTTCAATAACATTTATTTGAGTTTGAAATAATTGAAACCAAGAGAAGAGTGAAATGTTAACTTTATGTTATTCCATATATTGAGTCCACTGAGTTTGGAAAACTTGGTGAGTTCACTCATCATACTGACTCATTAATTTTTAATGGTTAGCTGAATTGGCTTCAGAATTAAATTCCTGAATAAAGAATTGTTTATTAATTTTGAATGGTTAATTAACATGTAACATCATGATCCTGACATCCATGTCAGATTCAGTAACCGACTCTTGATCATTATGGGCGTTGGTATATCAGCCTTCTGATGGAGGAATTTCTACGTCCATGCTATCAGCAGGATGTTGGATCTGAGTGGTCTAGGATCTATTTAGACCGCAAAGATGAATGCTGGGAATCCTAGGTTTTTCTTTCTTGATCGGTTAATGGAACAGAGGAACATGAAACCCTGGAAGGAAACATAACGTGGGACGACAAGGCAGAGAAGAATTGTGTCTCTACATCTCCATAAGGTAATTGCAGGAATTTTTGCAGAGTAGTTCTTTCTAATGGCTGGGATTTAGCCATAGAGGATAAAGTCTATTTTTGGTGAAGAGTTATATCCATCCAGGGAATTATCCGAGGTACCGTTATATTAGATTGGACTGAATTAGCCTGAAAAAACATGGTTTGACCTTTAGTGTCAACGAATTTAGCATTAGGGGCTAATGTAGTCACGACCTTGTAATAAATCTAATATATTATTGCTAAATTTTGAGATCCTGGTTTCATGTGGAATCCTTGGGTGGCTATATTCAAGGTTATTCCATCAAGTAAATTAGGATCCGAAAGAACCAGGGGAAATTTAGGATAACATTGGAAATAAGCTAGTCCTTCACTGAGACCAGTTTCTATTTTGCCAAATATGGAATATGAGAAGTTGCCATGTCTTGCATCTCGGACAATAGCCAAAACAGAATTATTTAAGCCTAACCAGGTAAGTGGTTTAATGGCTGTGGATCAAATGAATATGCAAATAGTTAAAACCCTTTGCCTTTTGCTTCCTTATCTGAGAAGCAGAAAGCAATTGGAATTGCTTTCGCTCAGCCATGACTCAGAGAATTCTTGCAGGTTTTAATGGCATAATCACTGGTGAATGGCATAATCACTGGTGAACCGAAAGGTTACCTTATGATTCATTTTTGTTTCAATAATTTTAGGAATACTCCAATTTTCTATATGTTTTTCAAGATTTTTTGATATAATTTCTTCGGAATTATGCATAGATTTTGAAGATGAGGCTGAGTCAACAGAAAGTCTCTTAGAAACGGAGGCTGATCTAAACATGTTAGACATAGGGAATAGTAGATTGGTATCTGTCAATACGAAACAGTCCTCTTGAATGCCTTATGCCTTTCCTTCTTCAATGGCAATGCCATTTGAGGTCAGTGCGACTCCGAGTCTTTAATCGGGACAGGAAGAATGTCCTGATTAGGTCCCCAAACATTGAACCAATATTTGAACCAATTAGACAACTCTTTTAAGGTGCCTGGAAGTCAGAATTGAATGAACAAACTATGAGTTTCATTATTGTTCTGATATAAGAACACGTGTTCCCTTGCTTTGATATAATCATAATGTGGACTTGAGGAGCTTGGAATCCGGAGACTTGATAGGTGAGCAAGTAGTTGAGATGCCACCAGGAGCCTTGGTAGGTGCACTTTCTTGGGATGTCGCAACAAATTGAGAAGAGGGGTCATGTGTGCATTTCACTGAATATTAGTCATCACGATGTGAGACACATGTCCTGAATAGGGTGAAGTCAAATCGTCTTGAATCCTAGGGATGCTTGACAAAAGCTGAAAAATACGCAAAGTAATATAGAGCTGTTTTTAGCTGGGGAAACAACAATAGAATTGCTTACTTTAAGCATGTGAAGCCGTAGTAGAGTTATCCGCAAGGTGTTGGCGAATCTTCTTTTTGCGCATGCTACATTTGAGAACAATCATCCTGACAAGATCTACAGTGGCTTCTTCAATGATTGACATATTATCTGGATCAGACTCGTCAGCATCAGCCAATGCATCGATAAGTCGCTTTCAAATTGCGAAAGGCGACATGGATGGGTTCTTCTTTTTTAATGAACCCAGGAGAGCAGTAAATTCATCGGAATCGGGTTGCTGAGAGCTTTGAGCAAAAGAATAGGAATCCGAATAAATGCCTCTTTTTAGGCTGATTGTAGATGGTAATAATCGTGACATATTGAATTATCTGACCACTTCACAAATACTTGTCTGTATAGAATGGGCACATAATCCCAAGTATCATCATCTTCTGGGACTGTATAAGCCCTTCTTAATGTGTAGGGGATCTCATATAAGATCATGAATTGAATATTAAGATCTTGAGGATCTAAAGTATTATTGAACTTTCGGAATTTAATAACTGATTCTTTAATCGGAACAGGAAGAATGTCCTGATTAGGAGCCCAAACATAGAACCAAAAAAGCTAGGCAGAAGCTGCAACAACTTGAATCAGAGATACCTTACCTGACTACTACAGGTTACCCTGACCAACGAAGAGCAATGTCTCAACATGGTAACAGTGGGCAAACACTATAATTCAATTTGGGATCTTGATTGCATGATATGAATTTACACTTTCATGGTTAGACCGGTTTGACCCAGTCTGAAAATCCAGACCATGGAGAAGTGGATTCAAACCTGATTTCTGATTCAATAGTGGTGTCTAGGTTGGTGTATATATATATATATAAAAGCTTCCCATCAATTAAGAGTAAAAGATTGAATGAATCGAAATGGTGAGTTCTTTTAAGCGTATACTGCTTTGCTTGAGTACTTTCCTGGACTGGGAATAGCCAGGTCTAGTTGATAGTTCTTCCTCCTCTTTGAACTGACTCTTCTCAGGTCAGATTCTCCTTCTGTACTTCCTTTTCCTATTTCTTCTTCTTGTCCTCTTTTCAATAATTATTCTGTGCTTTCTGGCTAATTCCTGTTTTGGCAGCACTTGCAACCCAACAAGTTTAGATTGTTCTCTCTTGTTCTTATCCCTTTCTTCCTGAAAATGTGCATGCTGATTCCTTACCTTAGGGTGATGCGAACTCTAGATTATTGCCCCAAAAGTCCTTATCTGTTGTGAGAAATCTCCCTGAAACCAAATCTGACCCTGCAACTACAGTCCCACCTGGTTTCAGTTAATTTCCTTAATTTTTATGGTCAATTATTGGGTCATTTACTGGTTGCATTGAAGAGGGTGGGAGTTTCAATGTTAATCCTAAATCCACAATTGGTTTGAAGTCTTGGGTGAGGGGCTGGATCAATCACAAGAAAGGACTGTTCTGTGAGTCTGATTCGAGAAGTCAAGAGAGGTAGGGGAATGACAATTTTAAAAATGATAACTAAGGACAGGATTTCTGATATTTACAAAAAAATAAACCGTCTTTCTGATCTCTGTTTTCTAATATATCCCGTCTTTCTGAAATTCCAGAAATGTCCCTCTTTCAAATTTTATTTTCTGTTCAGTCCAAGATTCTGTTTCTTGCCAATAGAGGTCCTGAACTTTGCTGAAAACTATGAAATTTCCATTAATCTTTCTATCTGAAATTTTCGTCACTTTAGTGGGCCCATAGTGACCTAAATAAGGGTTACGTAAACTGGGGTTGCATCATTGAACTGTTTGATTTCAATTTAGCCTATGATCTTTGATATCATAGTGGCAGTAGCATGTTGCAATGGATCCTACTATCCTAGAGACGGGGAATTTGGGGATAGTACTTGGCATTCAGTTTCCCATGCTGTGGTTGCAGAACCAATTGTAGACTCTTCTTAATTCTAATCGTTGTAAGGATGGTGCCTCTTCTTCTTTCTTTCTTTATTTCTTTCTTTCCTTTTTTTTTTTTTTTTTTTTAAATAAGAGGCTTTTTGGATGATAAATATCTGGACCATTATACTTGGATGAAGAGCTCCCTTCATCTGTAATTGTTGAAGGTGATAGTTGCCTAATGAAGTTGGTGATGGGGATGACAATGGCAAAATGTTAGGCAGACTTGGGTTCTGGAAAGTTCACCAGAACTAGTTAAGATCTTGTTCCATTATGTTGGAATGTAGTAAGAAGCGGCAGCACTGCTGCCTGTGCTGAAGGTTTGAGTCTTGATGACTCTTTAACTGGTGTGAAAGGAAAGGAAAGTTGACCAATTGAGGGTTTAACTTCAGAGGTTATAGTAGGAGCAGATCTGAAGGGAAAACCCCAATATTGTATCTCTGTTCCCACTTGGTGTAACTTTTCCTTCTTTTTTTTTTTTTTTTTGGTAAGACACACACACACAAAACATGGATAAAAATTGAGTCACTGGGTTGCTATTTTATATGCTTGTAAGGCGTCCTCTTTGATGCTTGTTAAAGGTAGAATTATGGGTGGGTGGTGATTGATCGGAGTTGCCAATTGGTTATGGATGAAGTAGAGGCTGTATTATCTCATTTTCCGGTTCTCTTGTTTATTATTGTCATTGCTGCGTAATCCCATTCCCTAGTTTATATCCATCTAATGTTTGTTTAATGGACTATTAGCATAAGCTTTCCAGTATATGCTTGCTATTTCTGTATTGTTACTAAAAGATTTTATGTGTCGTTAAATCATGAAGCAATGCCTAATTCTTTTATGCAATGGCAAACCAGCATGAGCCATGAGGTTAGTATTGATTAGATCTTGTATATGGTTTAAAAGCATAGTGTGTGTATGCAGGAACCAACAGACCCATTTGACAGGCACAGTCACCAAGAGTTCTTAGGTACTGCTGATTACCTTTCCAGTTATGGCATGATCACATTGATCTCAGACATGCAGGCTGCTGCATCTGAAGTTCTCAAGGGGTGAGTGCCTGTTTATTGGTTGGTTAGGTTAATCTAGTTGGTCCTTCAGTCTGTTACTTATTGGAGACTGTTCGCTAGTGATCTGTTTACAGATTCCATTCTTCTCCATGTGCAGAAAACAGCTGAGGGATATGTTCAATACTTCCCTACTACATGAAACCATTGTGCATATATTAGATGTCTTCATGAGTCTGGGGGGTCCTAATCGCTGGGTGACGTACTTGATGCCGGAAAATGCTATAGCATACAAACATCAAATGGGAACACCATCCAGTGCACTCCTTCCTGATGTTACCAAGCTTGATCAACTCTTGGTGGAGACACACACTGTTCTTTTGAGGTATACTGGTTTACTCCATTTTTCTCCATTTTTATTATTATTATTATTATTATTATTATTATTATTATTATTATTTTGCTTGGTGTCCTTTTGATGTGCTTTTTCTTTAATACATTTTTTTTGCAGTGATGATTTTAGAAATGTTGTTTCTATATCATTGAGAACAGTGGTGGATGCACTAATGGATGACTTTGGGTTACAATCAGGAGGCAATCCTTCAATGGGAATTCCCCTGGCCAAGCTATTGCCTAAAGTTGCACAGATGGATCCTTTACTGCTTGAGGAGCCAGGCAATAACAGGTTTATCCAGATCATCCGAAGGTCGCCAGAAGTTGAACTCTTCTACACCCTTCTTTATGCAAATATGCCACCCTCATAGATTAGAAAGAAGCCAATAACATTTTCAATTCAACATCAACATCAACTTTTTTAGGGGAATGAAGCCGAACGGGTGTGGGATTTCAAGGTTCTTACAATTTGGGAAGAAAATAAAGAGAAATATGAATGTTACTCTGCAAATTGTAGCTTCCTTAAATTTCGTTGATCAATCAGGCTGTTAAAATACAAGTTCCTTACTTTATAACACCGCTTCTGTTCCACTGACCACACACACACAAACAGAAAACACTACCCTATATTAACTGATCAAATGTTGAATTTCTCAGATGGTTAAGATTGTCATTGTTGATCTTTATTTTATTTTTATTTATTTTTGGATAATTTGTCATTGTTGATCTTGGTTATGTATTCAGACCAAAAATTTGGAATAGCCATCCAAAATGTAAAATGTATGCAGTGCATGGTTCCACAGTATTGGGGAGTGTATGTCAAGTAAATGATTCTCTGATTTTAATTTAAATAAAAATATTCATATAATTAGAAAGTATACTTTGAATAGTCAAAACGCCTGTGTATTGTGAAAGTAGACTTTTAGGACAGCATTTGATCAGGACCTAATTTTTGGTTTAAAGTGTTGATGGACCAATTAGTTAGCACTGTACTTAGTAGACTAGCTAGAGGTTGAGTTTGGTGTGATGGTAATGTTAAACTGTAATCTGGTGGTTACGGGTTCAAAATAAGGAAACAATCTATTTGAATTGTGGGGGTAAGGTTGTGTACATTCTACCCTCTCGGACCTTGTAGTTGCGAGAGCCTTGTGCACTGAGAGGCCTTTTTTTGTAGTCTGCAGACTAGCACTGAATGGTTAAGGACCATTCAAAAGTTACTAGCAATGTCTTATCAATAAGAATTGAATGGGTGGATTGTTCTAAATAGTTCTCATTAGGAGAAAATAACAATTTCACAAGATCCAACACTGGACGTTATTAATATTATTAATGTTAATCGGTTTTTAATCAACTTACTGGTTTTAGTCGGTTAACCAATGGTTTATCGGTTCGAAGATGAATCAAACGGAATAGCTATCAGTTTACTATAAAACAAAACCAAAATTGAACCAAATAATTATTGGCTTTATTTATTACTGTTTAAACGGTTCTATCTGATTTTAATAAAGGCTGATATATAGCCAAGGAACCATCAATCGTTAGTACATCAAAGCCTCTGATACCCAATTGCAACGATAAAGACTTGTTAGGTTTGGGGACCAATTGCAATTTATAATACAAATGACAGTTTATCGTTCAATTACTCTCAAGTGAATCAATTCTATATATATATATATATATTCACTTGTGTTTGGAATCATCATTCCTGACCATGGTTTTAAATCTCTCTTGTTTTAAATCTCGGTCAAAATCAATGGTTTCAACCCTGGTCTAAATAAGACCAGGTGTCAATGCTTAATGTCTTATATTTTAATTAGTACAACCAAGTTTCAAAGTTTTGATCAAGTTCTTAATTAGTTTTTCAACAAATTTGAGATTGTTTGAATCAAAATTATATTGAAGGAATTACGTTCCAGTAAAACTTTGTTTGAAATATGTGAATGTTGTTTAAAGCTGTTTGAATAAGAAGAAATTTTTTGACATCAAACCAAAAGATTATTTTGGCACACTTTTAGGTTTTAATAATTTTTATTATAATAAGATTTATGAAAATTTTAAATTGAAAAAAAAAACCCTACCATTTGGAAGTTGAAACTCATCATCGCAACAAAAAATACATTTTTTGTTCTTGGACTAGAGATTTGTTTTTTTTATCCTTTTGGAATTTGAGTTTTAAGCTATTTTTATTAGATTCAAATGAGGGATGTTTTATGAATAGTATCTTAAATGAATGAGATAAAAATTATAAAGAAAATTTCAGTTGTTATATTCCTTGCGTATATTAATTAGGTATAAATAAGTCATCAAAGCCTCAGTTTCCAGTTGTTGTACTCCTCATGTCCATACTTAGAAAAACTATTTAGAATGTTTTTTGTGAAACTAATTCAGGAAATATGTGAAACAGGTAACACTAGGGGAAGCATACAAAATTTGGGGTCAAAAAACATTTTCTAAGGCATTAAACCCCCCCCAAAAAAAAAAAAAAAAAAAAAAAAAAAAAAAAAAAATAATTTTTAAATTTTTAAAAAAAAAAAAAAAAAAAAAAAAAAAAAAAAAAAAAAATTAAAATAAAAAATTTTTTATTAAAAAAAAAAAAAAAAAAAAAAAAAAAATAAAATTTTTTTTTTTTTTTCTTTTTTCTTTTTTTCTTTTTTTGTAAAAAAAAATAATAAAAAAATAAAAAAAAAAATAAAAAAAAAAAAAAAAAAAAAAAAAAAAAAAAAAAAAATAAAAAAAAAAAAATAAAAATAAAAAAATAAAATTATATAAAACCCCATATTGGTATGCACATCGAGTGAACTCCAGTTATTGGATTACTCTTGAAGTCCCTCCAACGATAGGAGATGATCCAAACCCTAAATAATAAATTCTCCACAAAAAAAACAGGAAATAAACTTTTGTTCTTCTCAAATAATTGATGATATTATGGATTGATTATTGACAAAATCCAATAATCCTGGCCTAGTTAGAATGGAATCTACTCACAATTTTAAGTTTTAATTACATAATAAATATATGTCGATAATCCAAACCGTTGGTAATACTACAATCAAAATCGCATATACCGAAAATCATTTACGTAACAAATTACTAATACGAACTAGTAATCGATAATGGTATGCAGTTTCATACTCTTTACCTAAACGGTGTGGTAATGATATTGTCCTATAACATATCGTACCGAACCAATAGTATACCAATATAACGAAACTGTCATGTTTAATACCCTTATGTTGAAGTGATTTCAGCCTCTGAAATTGAAATAGCTCCTGAACTATTACAAGATTTCAATTTTAATTTTTTTTTTGAAAATTAGGTGCAAAAATCATACCATATAATTTCAGACTCGAAATAATGACCAAGGATGGAAAATTATTTTACATCCCATGTGACAAGGCGTAGGGGAGTGATCCTGAAAATAGTTCCCCTACATGTACTTGTATCCTCCCTGGGATTCGATCACCGTCCATATTCGATGAATCCCACACTCTAGAGGGTGATGGGATATATATGTAGGAGATCCACACTTAGCGTTCTTTCTCCCAAAAGTTATTACCAAAATGACGTAAATGCTTGAAATCTGGATTTTCTAATTAGACAAAAAGGAGGCAATGAAATGTGAGATTAGAATATATTTTTTAGAGTGATCAGATTATAAATAGTCTTCAAATCAAGGAATTTATAGAGAGCATTCAACAGGGAAAAGAGCGTGTAGGAAGCCAATTCTTGAAGACCAACAACTGTTCTTGCAAGCCTCACATCAATCTAAAGAGAGAGAAGAAGAAGAAGAGAGAGAGAGAAAAAGGAGTAGAAGAAGAAGAGAGAGAGAGAAAAAGGAGAAGAAGAAGAAGAAAAAGCAGCATCTTCATGGTATAGCACTTATTATATTCATGATAGTTCACATTTTTCTTTCTGGGTTTTAATATGTTAATGCTTTTGATGTAATTCATTTTCTTTGATCTAAGCCATGTTCGATTACTGAGACATAATTACTAAACCATAACTTATCTTTTATGTCCATAATTTCTTAAAAAATTGTTACACATTGTTAAAATTTTAACTTTTTTATATGTTTTTGTTTGGGTTTGATCCAATTGACATGGAAATTGGCCTCATGACATTAAGTTCTGGTGGTTTGTATTAGACTTATAAGTGGACTTAATTAATTACCTAAACTAGTTATTCAGTGGGAGTCTAATTAACATGGTAGAATCGATTTGGTTTAGTTCGTCGCATGGTATGAGATAGGTTTGGTAGCCTTAATTCGATTGTGAGAAGAATTTTAGGATTACAGTAGTATTTTATAAATACTGGGTTAGAGTTCCCACAGTCACAGTTAGAAAAGTTCTCTATGCACCATTAGCAAGAGACATAAGGATATCCTCTGGAGGCTGTAGAAGACTGTAACCGAAAAATTTCGATCAAAGCTTGGAGCGTCTTAGAGCGTACTAAAATCAATCTCTTTAAATAATTTTGTCTTTATGATTCACAATTTATGGCTTCTCTATTGTATTCGAGGATTCATGTATAGATTGGGATGAGTTTGATTAAAACCCTAATCACAATAATATCTAACAATTTATACTTGTTTTTTTATTTTCAGAATTTCTTCTTAATGCTTTTGGTTTGCATATTTGTGCTAAAATTATTTATTCGAGTTTTTGATTTTCCCGAAATTGAGAAAGGGAGGGGGGGTGAGGTACGTGAATTGTAATTTACTTAAATAAGGGACAATGTCTGCAAAGTACGTGAATTGTGATTTACTTAAATAAGGGACAATGTCTGCAAAGTCTTGCTCAATTCATCTAGTTCTTTTTGTTATTGGAAACTATTCCTTGTTAAAAAAAATTAAGCTCATTGATGAATGAAATACCTTTCATGCCTTTTTGCTTGATTTATATTAGGTTATTTTCTGTTCTTTAATGAGCTTACGAGCATGTATGAACGCAACACTGAAAAAGGCTATGTCTGGGTCACCCTTTAACGCTGTAAATTTGCTTCCTCTACCATTACACTTTGTGTCTCTTATGGTCATTGAACTATTTTCTGTTTTGTTGGATTCTTTATTTGCATCTTGGTTGTGTGATTTTTCGATTTTTTAGCATCCATGAAGTCTAAGTCGCAGAGAAATAAAATGAAAAATACTGGTGAAGGTATTGAATATAGATGCCTTGTTAGGGCCACTGATGGTAAAAAGACTATCTCAACTATGGTATGTTTTGTCGGATCTTCTTTTGTTTCTTATGTTGTATTAGTTGTGGTAATTTCACATTTACCTTGAGTAAACACATACGTTCTTATGTATGGATCATTTAATAATTGTATGAGGAATCATTATAGTAAAAATCAAGAAAAATGAATTAGAACTAGAGTTTAAGAAACTTTAATATTTTAAACAAATCAGATCTAATAGGTCTGAAGCTTCAAATAGAAGGTCACTCTAACAAGTAAGTTAGGCCTGTGAAGTTTTATCTAATTCTGGTAGTTGGATCTTAAGTTATGAAAAAAAACCTACATCAACTAGGAAATCTAAAATCTGCAGAATCGTTTGAAATTTTTAAAGATTCAAACTAAACTTAGCTCAGGATTCAAACTAAGAATAAAGTACTAAACTGTATTAGTATTAGCACAGCAAATCGGAATTTCACTTGAACTAGGAAAACCAGAATCAATTAGAAATTTAGATTTTAAACAAAGTTTTTCCTAGAAGTGAGAAATAACTTTTTTATCCTTTTGAAATTTGAATTTAGATTATTTTTATTAGATTCAAATGAGAGATGTTTTATGAATAATATCTTAAGTAAATGAAATTAAAATTATGAAGAAAAATTCAGTTATTGTACTTCTTTCTTAGTGAAATTAATTTAGGGAATATGTGTAACAGGATAACAATAGAAAACACACAAAATTTGGGATTAGAAAAATTTTTCTAAGGCATTGAAACTAAAATTTTAAAACTGTCCAAAAAAAAAACCCAGTTAAACCTGGTAAGTTTCAATTTCGAAACAGGTCAAAATCGGCCTCAAAACTGAAACATTGAACATTATTTCTTACAACATAATGTGTGACAACAATGTGAACAGAATGCACTATTCTATGCTTAGTTTTGAACACTATAAGGTATAACTTAAGGACAATCAAATAAACACCTAAATAATCTTATGCAAATTAACAACATTTAACTATTAAATTGGACTTGATTGATAGTCTTCTGCTTATACATCAAAGTCAATTGTTCATATATTTTATTTTCATGTTTTCAATATCTTTTCCAAATACATTTGATGTCATTCATTTAATCAAGGGATTTAAAAAATTATCCTTAGAGTCAACTTTCGCAATGACAACTTTGCTACACTGAATTATCTCTTTAATGAAATGATACTTCTAGTCCAGACGTTTGTTCTTTCGATGCGATTTCAGCTTCTCAAGTTCTGTTTGGCATTCTTTTATTTTTCCAAACAATGGCAGCTACCATAACTATTGTGATTTTTATATCATCTTTGTTAGTTTGGAATCCAGAGTTGGTTTAATCGATAGATAATAGAAAAATTATTGTCTCTTGTTATCTAATTTCTCTAGTCTTGATCTAGTGATTGGAGTTCATCCGACGTACAAATCAATGTATTGATATGCACATCAAGCGAACTCTAGTTGCTGAATTACTGTTGGAGTTTCTCCAATGATAGATAATAAATTCTCCACATAAAAAAAAAAACCTTGGTTCTTGTCAAATATTTGATGATATTATGGATGATTAATGACAACAATCTAATAATCCTGAAATAGTTAAAATAGAATATACTCATAATTTTGATTACATGATACATATCTATCAATAATCCAAACCGTTGGCAACGCTACAATTGAAATCATATATACCGAAAATCATTTACGTAACAAATTACTAATACCAACTAATAATCGATAATGGTAAACAGCTTCATACATTTTACCTAAATGGTATGGTAATAATTGGTAATGATATTGTTCATACCTTTTAGTTAAATGGTATGATAATGATATTGTCCTATTACATACTATACCGAACCAATAGTATACCAATATAATCGAATGTCGTTTAACACTCTTATGTTGAAGACTTGAAGTGATTTCGGCATCTAAAATTAAAATAGCTCATCAATTATTTCAAGATTTATATTTTTTCTGAAAATTAAATTCTAAAAAATATAATTTCAGACCCAAAATAATGATCAAGGCCGAAAAAATTATTTCACATTCCATGTGACAGAGCATAGGGGAGCGATCTCCAAAATAGTTCACTTGCATGTACTTATATCCTCCTTAGGATTCGATCACCGCTCATATTTGGTGAGTCCCACACTCTGAAAGTAGGTCCCACACCACATCAATGGTGATAGAATTCCATGAAAAGTACATGTACTCAACTATTTACTTCTCAAAAGTTATTATCAAAATAACGTAATTGCTTGAAATTTAGATTTCAAAATAGACAAAAAAAGAGAATTTAGAACATGAGATTGGAATATATTTCTCAGAGCAGTTTATGATCAGATTATAAATAATCTTCAAATTAAAGAATTTACAGAAAGCATTCAACAGGGAGAAGATTGTGTAGGAAGTCAATTCTTGAAAACCAACAATATTCTTGCAAGCCTCACGTTGAGAGATCGAGAGAAGAAGAGATGAGGAAGAAGACTCTTCATGGTGAGTCCCTTACTATATTCATAATAGTTCGCATTTTTCTTTCTGGGTTTTAAGCTCTTAATGCTTTTGGTGTATTTCGTTTTTTTTTTATCTAAGCCATGTTTGATTACTGAGACATAATTGCTAAACCCTAACTTATCTTTTATGTCAATAATTTCTTCTAAAATTGTTACACATTGTTAAAATTTAGCTTTTTGTATGTTTCCATTTGGGTTTGATCCTACTGACATGGAGATTGACCTCTCGATATTAAGTTCTAATGGTTTGTTCTCAATATTTCGTTTTTTGTTTTCAGAATTTATTCCTTATGTTTTTAGTTTGCGTATTTGTGCTGAAAATATTTATTCAAGTTTTTTTCTTCCGAAATTAGTGGGAGGGAGAATTGTGATTTACTTAAATAGGGATAATTTCTACACAGTCCTGCTCAATTCATCTAGTTCTTTTGTTATTGAAAACTATTACTAGTTAAAAAATTAAGCTCATTGATGACTGAAGTATCTTTCGTGCATTTTTATTTGATTTATATTAGGTTCAACAAGCTCTTTAGAGATATCTAACCATTGAATAACACTGAATATGCTCTTAATATTTAATTCAACAGCAGTATTAAGTAAGAGGAGAACAGATCAATCTAAGCAACAATCTCTCATAAGCGGGGATTATTTAACTTAGGTTATTTCATTCACAGTGATGAGATGAAAACTTTGACATAATAATCTATCACTGTTTGTTACTTGTGATTAGGAATAGGATAATTACGTATCACAGTTTCTAGATCTAGCAATCAATATCAATCTAATCGTTCTGCAAACCATTACTGAATTATTTGTTAGACATTATTGTGATTAAAGTTTCAATCAAACTCATCCCAATCCATACAGGAACCCTAGAATACAATGAAAAAAATCATAAACTGTGAATCATAAAGACACATGTCTATGGAGGTTGAGTCATCTACGCTTCTTGAGTCTCAAAGCTTTGATCGAAATCCTTCAGCTACAGTCTTTTATAGCCTCCAGTGGATATCCTTATGTCTCTTGCTAATGGGTGCAGAGAAAACTTCATTAACTGTGACTGTGGAGACTCTAACCCAATATTTATAGAATATCGTTGTAATCCTAATACCCTTCGTATAATAGAATTAGGATTATCAAACCTATCTCATACCGTGTGACGAACCAAACAAAATAGGTTCTATCGTGTCAATTAAATTCTCGTTGAATAATCGATTTAGGTAATTAATTAAGCCTATATATAAGTCTAACAATCTCCCACTTGGACTATATTAATTATAAAATCATCATTAACCAGTGTGATCATGAAATTCAACACATTAAATCGTCACTAACTTTGAAACATCCATCAAGCCTACTAATGCGAGCAACAACAGATAATATACCTCGATATACGATGTACGACCCTTTGTTAGCCACAACAGAGGTATACTCAATACATGAATCGCTTGAGATAATGCATGAAAATATACTCTCATGGGAGTTCAAACTTGATTAAAGAACCCTAATCAAAATACCCCAAAATCTTTTTAGGTAATAAAAATATGATATTAATTAAAGCGAAAGTAAAATACCACACATTGACTAGACAACGCCTTCATTCTTTAATATTATCCTCTCGTAATAAACCGTCTCTAGCTTGGATTAATATCGTATTTTGATTTATTGTCATTGTTTGTTTGACTGAATATCACTCTTTTCTTCCAGCTGAATATATTCTCTTATCTTGGCTGAATACTACCTTATATATCTAGTTGAATACTACCTTTTCTGTCCTTTGACTAAATATTGTTTGGTGTCTGATTAAATATTGTCTGATATCTAACTAAATACTGTCTGATTTACTTTTGGCTAAATACAGTCTGATTTAAATCACTAACAATACAAACAATCATAGCATCAAGTACAAATAAAATCTCCCATTGATTGAGCATATCAAAACAATCTGTGATTATCACATTTCTCATGTCAGCTTGTCCTTAACTAAATACATTCTGATTTATCTTTGACTAAATACAGTCTGATTTATCTTTGACATATCAAACACATAACTATGTATGTAAAATAACAATAATATAAATACTAATGTAAACAAAATCTTGGTTACAAAACTGTGTCCATTAGACCATGAGCTATACTACATACAATCAAACACAGTAAGAACTGTGAAAATATAAGCATAAACATAAATAATTTTTCACTCATTAAGCATATCAAGAGACTCCCACTGATTCTCAGATCTTTGGCTACTCAAATCTTTGATAAAATTAATTATTTTTCAACCATGAACAATTTTCATTCAATCCAAGAATATTTTTCTTTTCCAATTTATCTGGTTTTATAATTATAGGTTAATTCATCATAAATCTTCTTCTTAGTTAATTATTTGCTACATATGTAGCTTTATTTAATTATTCACACACTGTCATATGAGTCACATTATGGCTTTATCGTTGGTTTAAACTTATGAGACTATTCAAGCCCTTTAGAAAATCTATGAAGCCTCATGCTTTGTTCATAAACAATAACTCACTATTTTTCAATCCAAGATTATTCAATAATATTTATGTTCTTCCGTTAAGCAAATAGAGTTAAACTCATGCAAGTTTCACTTCTCTCTTAGATTATTATTACCTAACAAAACTGGTATTTAGAGAGTTAAGCCATTAAATTATATTTTCGCCCCTTTTTTTAGAAATATGAAAAATTTTCTTTGTATATCTCTCAGACAATGCTTTTATACTAAATTTCATCTGAATGCTATTACACAAGATATCAAAAAAATAACACTACATAGGCAAAGAACATTTCTCAAAAGAATACATTTAGTCAAGTAATCTTGGATTAGTTTCTAATTCTTTCATATAATTTTTTTTTGTGAATTAACAATCATGATAACAGCTCAAAAATAATGCAACTCAAACAATGAGACACACATGATTAATTCACATCAAGTAAAACACCTATAATTTTAACATGTGTAGGCAAATCATCTTTGTGAGAGTCAATCAAACTACACAAACATCCTTTGGGACAATATGTGCATTAGTCTTCTCGATAACTGTGCAATAACTACGAAGGGATAATGACTGTCTAAAATCTCATCACCTTTAGGTGGATGAAACCCCTAAAGTCAAAATCCTTCAACTATGTGCATGAGTTCCTTATAATCTTTGACAACGTCACCTTTGGATGGATAGTATCGTTTTTTGCTGCATCCATAAACGTGAGAATTTATAACAATGTCACTTTTTGGTGAGCAATATATTTTTTTACTGTAGCTGATAAATGCACAAATGTTAGATTTAAACATATTATGATAGAACCAAGGTTGCCACTTTGGTTGTCATACCAAAATCCTTACACAATAGCAATAAACTGTAGTTTGAATAGACTTGGACAATGTCACATTTGGATGAACACCATCAAACTAAAGCATTTACAAATACAGACTCTTGAATTTGAACACGTACATCATACTGAAACAAGGTTGTCATTTTGGTGGTCATACCAAGTTCTACCATGATATGAACAAATCCCAACCTATATCTCATGTGGGATACCATGAATCTTTTATTAACACAACCTTATAGGTCTAAAGATTCAAATAACTATGCACAATTGCTCAACAATTAATTTGATACAACAACTTTAAGAAAAATCAGCAAAAAAATTACAAATTGGATTCTCATAAGGTATTTTTCTATGATAACATACTTCCCAATATATCTAAATGTACCAAAATATATACCAGATTGAAGAACATAAAAAATGGAGTCCAATGGAATATACCGAAAGTCGATCCAACCTTCCTAGCTCCCAAAATCAAGATTTAATGTCTTTTTCATTAAAAGCAGAAAACAAACAGACCCTTATAATCCTGTCCGGGTCGGTTTGGTTCGGTCTGCGCCGGTTTGGCCAGGTTTGGTTCGGTCTCGGTTCGGTTGGAGCCGAACCGAATATCTCAAAAAAAAATTTCAGACCGAACCATCTGTCCAGTTCATTATAGCTAACCGGGTTTGATTCAACGGTTCAACCACCAAACAAACAACCGGTCCAATCCGGCCCAATAGTTCGGTCATTCAGGTCAAAATTTCGAGTTGTCGGGTGGCCGAGATACAGAAGAAGAAACAAGCCAGTGACTGAATCTCTTACATAGGTAATGAGTTAAGCTTTATTGGTGGTGGCTTTTCTTCTTCTCCTTTTTTTTTAAGCTGTCTCAACCATCTATGGAGATCTGACTGTAATTGTCTACTGAGTTGAGTACTGAGAAATATCTCAACGATGGGCATGGAAATCTTTTGTTATGGTAGTATGAAATGATAAACGCAGTGCAGGCCAGATTGATTTCTCACGCATGCCTTAACATGTGGATGCCCATCTAGCTAGATCACTTGGGCTTATGTTTGATTTCTCACGCATGCCTTAACATGTGGATGCCCATCTAGCTAGATCACTTGGGCTTATGTTTGATTTCTCACGGATGCCTTAACATGTGGATGCCCATCTAGCTAGATCACTTGGGCTTATGTGTCTCTGTGTTGTGGTTTAGGGATCCGTTGGTTTGGGATGAACAGAAAGAAGGCAAAAGGTTTCCTGCAAAACTCATCTGAATGAAGGAGAAGAAACCCAAATCGTGATTTTGTGTATTATGAAACATGATAGCTTTTTGATGACTAAGTGATTAGAGCCGTCCGATTTAAACCAGTCCAGCTGTCGCTCATCGAGCGGCATCTGATGTCATCCAGCTTTTAAGGCAAAGCTGGAGACGATCCAAATCTGGGTTATTCGTCCGCAATTTTTCTCGCAAGCCTCACATAGAGAGATCGAGAGAGGAGGAGAAGAAGAAGAAGAAGAAGTGGCAGCCTCTTCATGGTAACTCCTTTACTATATTCATGATAGTTTTCATTTTTCTTTCTGGGTTTTAAGCTCTTAATGCTTTTCGTGTATTTTGTTTTCTTTGATCGAAGCATGTTCGATGGTTGAGACATAATTGCTAAACCCTAACTTATCTCAATAATTTCTTCTAAAATCGTTACACATTGTTAAAATTTTAGCTTTTTGTATGTTTCCGTTTTGGGTTTGATCTTATTGACATGGAGACTGGCCTCTTGATATTAAGTTCTGGTGGTTTGTTCTCTATATTTTGTTTTTTATTTTCAGAATTTCTTTTTTATGCTTTTAGTTTGCGTACTTGTGCTGAAAATATTTATTCGAGCCTTTTTTTTCCCGAAAATGGGGGGAAGGGGAATTGTGATTTAATTAAATAAGGGCAATGTCTGCAAAGTCCTGCTCAATTCATCTAGGTCTTTTGTTATTGGAAACTATTACTTGTTAAAAAAATTAAGCTCATTGATGTCATGCCCTTTTGTTTGATTTATGTTAGGTTCTTTTGCAACCAGACCCGTTCCTTAATGAGCTTACGAGCATGTATGAACGCAACACTGAAAAAGGCTCTGTCTGGGTCACCCTTAAACGCTGTAAATTTGCTTCCTCTACTGTTACATTATGGTTCTTTGTATCTCTTATGGTCATTGAATTATTTCCTGTTTTGTTGGGTTCTTTATTTGCATCTTGGTTGTGACTTTCCGGTTCTTTAGCATCTATGAAGTCTAAGTCGCAGAGGAATAAAATGAAAAATACTGGTGAAGGAATTGAATACAGATGCCTTGTTCGGGCCACTGATGGTAAAAAGACTATCTCAACTATGGTATGTTTCCTGTCGGATCTTCTTTTGTTTCTTTTGTTGTAGTAGCTGTGGTAATTTCGCCTTTACCTTGAGTAAACACATCTGTTCTCATGCATGGACCATTTAAATTGTATAAGGAATCATTATAGTAAAAATTAAGAAAAAAAGAACTAGAACTAGAGTTTAAGGAACTTTAATATTTTGAACAGATCAGATCTGATGGGTCTGAAGCTTCAACTAGAAAGTCACTCTAACAAGTAAGTTAGGCCTGTAAAGTTTGATCCAATTCTGGCTGTGGGATCTTAAGTTATGAAAGAAAACCTACTTCAACTAGGAAATCTAAAATCTGCAGAATCGTTTGGGATTTTCAGAGATTCAAACTAAACTTAGCTACGGATTCAAACTAAGAATAAAGTACTAAACTGTATTAGTATTAGCAGGGAAAATCAGAATTTGACTTGAACTAGGAAAACCAGAATCGATTAGAAATTTGGATTTTTAAACAAAGTTTTACACTAGGAATAAAGATGTGAATTGAAATCAGATAATACCATGCAACTTAGTACCAAATAATGTAAACCAGAAACAAGAGAACCAAGAGGAAGGAGGAGAAGAGCTAAGAGAGGAGAGTAGAATCAATTCTGCTGCTGTGCGGCGGAATCGATCTCTGCTTGATATTTCTCCCTCTTGCGGTAGCTATTAAATAGAATAGAAAGATTACAATGGTAAACATCTAGTTGGAGAACTCCATAGGAGATAGGAGTCCTAGATACACTAGGGTAAGAAGTAAACAAAGTAAATAATAAAATAACTAAGTAAACAACTTAGCAATCCGCACCATATCTTGCTGATTTGGCACTTTTTGACTATCATCTTATCGACAGGAATGGACCACGGTAATGGGTCCATTCCCTGTTGCTAACAAACCAATAATCAATTCAACAACCTAAATTCTAACTAAGAATAAATCTGAAACTGAAAATTCAGGTTACAGTAAACTGCAGGCAATAGGTTAGAAATTCTGAGCTGAACTAAAAGAGAAGAGAAAGAAGAAGATAGAGGATACGAGGATGGAAATCCACCGAAGCCTTCACTTGGAATCGTCCAAGTACACTACTGAATCCACAACAGTAAAGTTTCAGACTGAAGTTTTTCAACTCATAAATTTGTGTGCCTGATGGCTGATTACCTAGATATATATACTCAAAATCTAACTCCTAGCATGACTAGAAATAACCTAAACCAACTAGTAATCAAACTAGCTACTTAATCAGCCAATAGAAGATTTAAAAAAACTCATATTTTATCTGGGACTCTTAACTTAAATTAAATAATAGAGTAAATCCTGTATTCCTAACTTCTATCCTTATTTTAGGCCTATTGAAGTCGCATATTACAGTGAAAACCTATTGAACCATATGCCCAACATGTATAGAACCCAATCCAAGGTTTATATTCCTAAATAAATCCCTTTGTCTAATTTTCCTACATCAAATACCCAAGTTAAAGGGGATGTTCCAAGGGCTCAAAACCAGTTAAGGTTAATGGGGTAGCTGAAGGCTATAATGGTTATGTTTTTTAAATCCTAATATAGTTTTTTAGTTGGTGTATGGGTACTTTTGGAACAATATAGTCTTGGAGCTGGTGAATAAGTACTGTCAGAAGAGGCTTATAGTTTCTCGTTGGTATCTTTGCTGTGTGGGCCTTGTTTTGCAACTCTTCTACAAGTTCTTATCGGGGCTTTTGGCTTTCAGACATGCTTGCATAAACTAACTGATGTGAAAGCAAGAAGATGCTTTAGTTAGTAATTACATTATACTTGTTTTTGAAATTATTTCTTATGTGGGAAACAGATGGGCCTTATGAAAGTTCAAATTTTGCTGTGTCCCAAAAATGTGACCCTCAATAGGCATCAGCAAAGATTTAAAAAAAAAAAAATCGTGGTCTTTATCTGCTTTTATGAAGCTATAGATAGGCACTTAGTAGAAGCTAAAAACATTTGAAAGAAGAATTAAAGGTTCGTCTAAGAAAATCTAAGACTTCCGTGTTGGGCAAATTAGTGTTTCCTGTTTCACTTGCATTGCACTAAAATTTGCACTAAAATCTCTAACTATTGGCACTGCACTTTTTATTGTTTGCTGTCTGTTTGGTGTGCAAGTTATATTTTCTTTCATCTTTGTATCTTCTTCTTTGAAACTTTATGGCTATTTGAATGAGAATTAAGATTAGGAGTAGATGTATCCATTGATTCTAGGATTCCATCCATTATCTATCATTTAGGGTCTTGATGAGATTGTAGATCTTTCCGTTGATGTCCAGCCCCATTCCTGGTTTGACTGACTTACAGGCCAATCCAAACCAGTGGTTTAAGGACTTGACCTCCACCATAGGTTGTTTTTATTCCTCGAGGTGGTATGATGCAATTAAGGGGGGACATATACTCCACGGACAAGAATAAATAAGGTTTAGTTGATTGGAGTTGCCTAAATGAGCCTTGAACCATTTGGTTGGTGTCTCACTGAGCTGGGTAAAGTGTTGTTGTGAACATGCAACCATAGTTCGAAAACTCGAGTCTCGAGGGTGTGTAGACCCTTTGAGAAACAGAAATTTCCGAGATCTCAACGATAAAATGTATTTTCTGCACGAAAGTTCAAATAGTATCTCGGGGCTCAAATAGTCATTTTAAGGCTTGATATTCCAGGGAATCACTTTTTTAGCATACATAATCACATTTAAACAATAAATTAAAAAAATAATCATACATGGTGGTTGTTTGGGTTTACACCTATGTTTGGCAATGTCAATCTGAAGTTCAGATGTAAACCTAGGGTAATATTGGCTATTCTACATACATTAGTAGAAGATCAAAGAAAGCCAATTGAACCAGTAAAATCATATTTTACGAGAAGAGTAAACATACTAACACTTAATTAGTTAATTGTCATAGTCAAAAAACCCAAAGTATTCAAGTAGACCATACAAACATAATTAATACATACAGCCGAGAACTAGTCTAAAACTATTTGAAAATGTCGAGAACTGGTCAAAAATGTCCAAAACTATTTGAAAATGTCGAGACCAGTCTAGAACCGATCAAGATCAAGTCTCGTATGAGATCTCGTCTCGACCTGTTCGAGAACTTCGAGAATCTCAAGTCTCGGCGAGATCTTGGCGAGATTCTGAACCATGCGTGCAACCATGAGCTAGAAAGGAGCGTCTCAGAGTGTTTGGAACTGCTCGGAGCGAGCGTCATACCTATTTACGCTCAAACAATCCATAGGAGGAAAGGTGGGAAAACATAGCTTGATGCAAAAACCTATTTGAAACAAACCTTTTCACTCTTTTCAAGAGTCAATATCTCCATTAGCTAAAGCCTTTCTGACCCTGTCTTTGGATTCGTATTTTGTTCGTAGAGCAACTAGGTTGTGTGTGCCTTACTCAAGTAGGGGCCTTTAGCTATAGTGGGGCCCTTGATTCTTGTTGTAGTTTCATTTGCTCTTCAAAAGGTCACCTGCTTGCACTACAGTCACCAAAAGGGAAAAGCTGCCTTAGTCCCCGGATGATATTGAGCTGAATCAATCACAAGAATGAACGCTGGGCACCGAAAAAGACCAATCTAAGTTGCATGCAAAGCTGATCTACAACCAAAGAAGCAACGGCGCGCATTAGCACGCGATCTTCTTCTTGCTTGCTGGGGCGTGTTAGCGCATCTGTTTTCAGAGATTTTCTGGCTCACCTGATCTATGAGCTGAGTAGTAAGCCTCATTGGGATAACCATCAATATCTCTTTCTATCCCAATTAGATTTGGAGGCACTAAGACTGCCCAAGTGACTCATGCCAAGCAGCTAACTTCAAGACAATCTACTAATCTCTACTGGCTGGTCTTTGACTTAACCAGTCTTGGTGGTGCCTTTTGAGGCCTGAAGGGGTTTCCTTCATTGTTTGAACAATTTTTGAAGTGTCATTATAACTCCCTAATGCTGTGTGGGTATTTGTTGAGCATGATTGTCTTCACTCACAATCTTTCTTTTTCCCCCACTCAACAAGACAAGGCTGAGTCATAGTCTCTTAGAAGGGATAGGCGCAGCCACAGGTTTGACACCATGCAACTGAAATTTAGCTAGTAGTTGTTCAGTGTATCTCTTTTGACTCAAGAATAATCCTGATATACTTGTTAGACAAGTTCCGTGTAGCTGGTGAGTACGGGTACAGCCTATGAAACGGGCTTTGAGTTCCGTTGCATTGCAAGAAATATTCCCGCCATTCTCCTTTCCAGTGAGCGCCACGTGTCTGCTCCGCCCCTTAGACGTAAAGGGGCAGTGGAGAAGGCAGAAAATATTATTACAGCGATGGGAGGAGAGTGTCAGATACTCAGATTAAATGAAATACGAGAGAAGGCCTAATGGAGAAGCATATCCCCTGTGGTGAAAAAGTTAACTAGTTATGGTGAATCTTGAAAATTACCAACCCCTTTGCAATCACAATTGCGTCTGTGGACATTGATTCTTGCACCGGTACAGCACACTCTCTTTGAAAGAATTTAGTTCATGTTGATTGGGAGGAATGGGAGTTTTTGGTGGAGGTTGTCTGTGAGGAAGCTAGAGGGCTGTGGATTGGAGTTGGAAAAGTCCCCTAACTGAATTAAACTCATTCCTTTTTCAAGAGGTGTCAGTCTATGCCATCATGGTCTGAAGAGAGGTAACATTAGTGTAGAGGACTTTAGTTTATCAACACTAGACCCAAGGGACCTGGCAGTAGCTTATAAAGAGGTTACCTGGTCCTTGAGAAGTGGAAATTTTCCCCTATTCTCCTCCTGCTAGGAATTAATTTGTTGAATTACTTCACTATTAGCCACCATGGTTGAAAATTAGGGTTTAGGCTCTGATAGATAATGCAAACCTTAAATAATTCCCAATTCACAAACTGAGGGTTAATTAGGCTGCTATCAAGTCCAAGTTGTAAGGTGTGTAATTAAGGAACTAAGGGCTGTGTTGCTAGGTTCAGCTTTAACAGAAACAAACTCAGTAGAAACAGAACAGAGAATGCAATAAGAACGTAAAACATATTACATAATTTGAGGTAAACTGAGAAGATAATTCTGATTTACCACGGGATAGGAATCTGAACAAGTAACAACTCTAAATTCAGATGAGAGAATATTTAGCAACTAAATCAGAATTTTAGATTTTGAAAAACAGTATATTATTTAGGATTTGGGATCTAAAGTCAATGAATAATAAACTGAAGCAAAATATATGAAGATCACAAAAGAGCAGATTGAATACTTTGGGTGAGACTTTTTTTGCTTGATTGATTCAACTACAGTACAATCATATCTTCTTCTTGATAAACTTATTAGGCTTCAGAGAGTTGAAACATTCATATTCAGAGAAAAAAAGAATGCCGAGCAGTCTGTTGATACGGGAAGGCAATTTCTGAATGGCGAGATCCTCATCAAGATAATAGTGTTTCACCATGTCAAATCCTGGTTGCCAGATTTACTTATTATTCTGGACTGTCCTAGAGATAATTCTCAGACTGTTGCCGTAGTGACATACCTACCTTGTTATATAAATTACAATATTAATTTATTCATATGGCACTTCCTTATTATTTTTTTATGTTTAGGAAGATTCTTTTGATAAATTTATCACTCTCCTTATATGAAAAGCAATAACAAAGTCATGTTCAACAATGGGAGCGTGCATAATTCGATATATCACTTAACGGTCGTATCAATGTTATTTCTGTTCTTCCTTGTGCTCCATAGAAAAGGGGCTCTGTCTGCATGGGCTAGTTGGGATGAACTACCATTCCCACAGATTTTGATGTTTTAAACACAAAGGGGCTTTATTTTGTTTTTTAGCATTTTATGTTAGAGTTTACTTTATGTTTTCAGGGGTATTTTAGACATAGTTGTTTATTTTATTTCTGGGTTATGGCTGTATTGTCTTAAGGGTATTTTTGTCCTTGTCCATCATTCCTTCTATATAATGGATTTTCGGGTCTCTCGGTGAAGTTGAACAGTCAGACCGAGACACTACTTTGCCCCCATGTCAATTTCTCCTCCTCTTCTCTACTTTCTCCTCTTCTTGCAGGGTACTGATTTGTTCTTAAACACTTTTGTCATGGCTGAATAAGATTATGTAACCTCAATCGTATTGAAAATATCAGATTTTCCTTTGTAATCAGGCACAATCATTGTGTGTCATGATTTTTTTTTTGTCTCTCTCTCTAAGCTTTGTTTTTGTTAACTCTGGTTCATGACTATTACGTTCTGTTAATTTAAGGTATCAACAAAAGATCATCAGCGGTTTCAAGCTTCTTATGCCACTATCCTCAAGGCCCACATGCATGCCTTAAAGAAAAGGGAAAGAAAGGATAAGAAGAAACCTGTAGAAGGTGATAAGAAACGAAATGGTTTGAAGAAACCTGCTTCTTCTATTAGTGTCGCCTAAATCAGGTTTCATTTGCTTCTTTTTTTTATCACCCCATATTAGACTGTTGGACAAATATAGAAGAGGTCCTGCCAAAACATTCTTGAATTCAAGTAGTTAAATGTATTGTTTTCACATTTTTCTTTCTTATTCAAGTGTTTTTCAATGATGACAGACAAAGTTCGTGGATATGTTCCGGTTACAACAATAAATTTTGATTATCTGATTTGCGTCAGATTGGTTTTCTTATGACCTAGACATTGCTTAGCAACTGTCTTTGCTAGAGATCTGCTAAAATATGTAGCATATTTATTTAGAAGTTTTTCCAATTGCTAACTATCTGTCTAACCCAATCACCGGCTAGATATGGTTGAGAATGGAAATCAAGCTTGACATTTGGTTGATCATGGAGGTGTTTTACCTTCTAAAGCATGCAGTTACACCAGGCCAGCCCTCCACATGGGTCAGAACTGTTGGGAATTTTTATTTTCCTGAGTCTCATGGTGGACCTCATTTTCACTGGCCATGCAAACAACATGTTCTATTTCTAATTAATATAGCTTGAAAATCACTGTTTAGTTATAAGGGGATGGGAACGGGAAGGGAAATTAATTTGCAGAGTTGTTTGATTGGATATAAATCCGGAGAATCCAGCTACAGGAGAACCAGGAAGGGAGAGCTTTCCCCCCAAATATAAAATACCATTAACATATATATATATATATATATATATATATATATATATATATATATATATATATATATATATATATATATATATATATATGTTATTAGAAAGGAAAATAGGAAGAAAACACCCATTATAAGCTATTAGAAAAACTAAGCCTAAGAAAGTAAAAAATGGAAATTATACCAATGGAAAAGGAATAAAAAAAGAAATTGAATGTGCTTCAGTCCTTATAGAGTTCTACCCAAATCATTGAGAAGTCTCAGAATCTCTAAAGAAAAGAGACGATTTCGACAACATAATCGAGGTTGCTTTTGTCTTGCAATTGTTGAAGCCAAGTGAATTGATCATCCAGAAATCCCTTCTCATCAACAAGAATCTACCATCAAAACCATCTCAACAAACAAATGAAATGGAACATAAATCCAAGAACCTAAATAAATAGAACCCAACCCAACTATAAGTGCTCTTTCAATTTTATCCTGTCTATTTTGAGGGAGAGTAAATGAAAAAATGACCTCAAAAAACAAGGATGTTGTGTAATCAACCAATCGTCTCATCACTTCAAAGTGGCCCAACTAATTTCAATTTCTATCATTTTAGACGCAATAAAACCTCTCTCTAAGTAAAGAATAAGAAAAACAAAAGAAATATGAAATGAGAGAAAAATGGTGGCCTGTTTGTTTTTGAAAGAGAGAAGATTGATGATGATCGTGGATGAGTTGAATCAGAGACGATGCAAGCTTGCAGAAAAGAGAGAATATATTCTTGAACCTTCAATTGCTCTGGGGTTCATTCGGTTTCTTGAACCTTCAATTGCTCTGGGGGTTCATTCGGTTTCTAGCATTTGAAGCCCTGGGATTTCTAGCATTTGAAACCTTGGGATTTCTCTTCTCGTTTATGTTTTTTCTTTGTTGCGGACAATGGATGTAAGACGAATTGTAGTTAAACTATAGGGAGTTCTCAATAGAGATAAGGTGGTGTTAGGGAATTATGCCACGCTGGGTTCATTCCCTCGACACGTAGGACTCAATATCAGCGCCACGTGGAGATTCGCCATTCGACGAAGGGAAGCACCTCAAGCACAAGAACAAAGGGTAAAATCGGTATTACCCCTCAAGCACAGGAAGAAAGGGTAAACTCGGTATTTCGGGATTTCGCACTATTCACTATAAATAGGGCGAATCCCGAGGTTTTTAACACACAACATTTACTGCTCATTTATTACTCCTTGAGATCCACGCTCTGACACATCGGTCGAAAATTCTCACCTCACCCCACACTTTATAATATCTTAGTGGGCTCGACACCGAGCCCATTGACTGTTCACAGAGCCTAACTTTGGCATCGGAGTGGACCCGGGGCATCTAGCCCTCCTCCCTTCTTTGCTTTTCCTTGTCTTGCAGGTCCAGTCAGCGAGGAGGACCCACAGGACGGATCTGGGCAGAAACAATTTGGCGCCCACCGTGGGGCCCGTGAGTTTCGATATCTTAAGATAAAACCAGGGAGGAATCTCCAATCATGAGTCCACGACGGACCAAAAGTCACAGGGTCAGTCCCAACCCCCCATTACTCGATCAACGTATGAATCCGGAAGAAGGAGACAGGTCGGAAGCTCGACCCAATCAAGATCACGGAAAGCAAGCAGCAGCCAAGCGCCCACACCAGAGGCATTCGTCACCTACGAACAGTTTGAAACTGTTGCGCAGCAGCTCGTGGTATTGACGAGATTCGTGCAAGGATTGCAAACTCCTGCGGCGGAGGCCTCATCTCGACCTCCCATTGGCATCGTCCCCCGGGCGGCACCGCACCAAGAAGACGACCTCCATCAGGACCCCCCCGAGATCGGCCAAGACAGAGCGGAGGCCGACCTGCACAGCCGGGAGCCAACACTCGCCCTGCCCCCGAGCTAAGCGGCACAGGCTCGACCTCGCACCATGGGAGAATTCCGGCTCGGGACAGACTTGGTCCCCAGCCGAGGCTAGTACCCAGGGTCGATGAAGAGGACCTAGAAGAGCTCTTGGTCCCTCGGCGCATAGTACTACCGGAAGGAGCCGTTGGGACAGACAAGCCCAATGCCCCCATGGACCCTGCAGTTGCTGCACAAATAGCGGACCAGTTGGCAGTCCTCCACCGAAAGGTAGAAACAATGGAGAAGGCGGGAGTGTCCCAAGATGAAGACATGGATTACTCCACGGAAAACCCCCTGACCGACATCATCATGAGGGTCCCTCTACCCAAGCGGTTTAGCATGCCCCCCCGTCGACTCTTACGATGGTTCTACCGACCCCATTGAACACTTGAACAACTTTGTTGGGGCAATAGTCCTGCACGGAAACCCCGATGTAATCATGTGTAGAGCTTTCCCGCTCACGCTCAAGGGAGCGGCACAGATGTGGTTCAATAACCTCCCACCACGGTCAATCGACTCATTCAAAACCATTGGTAAACTATTCCGGATGCACTTCTAGGGCAGCAAGGTGCAACGGAAGACAAGTGCCCATCTGATGAATATTCGGCAAAGATCCGAAGAAACCCTACGGGCCTTCTTAGCCAGGTTTAACTTGGAGGTGCTCCAAGTCAAAGACATTGACGAGGCGGTTTACTTCGCTACGTTGAGAGCAGCAGTCACCGACACAAAGCTCAGATTTTCCATCGCTAAGAAGGAACCTGATGATCTACAAGAACTCCTGGCGAGATGCGAGAAATTCGCCAGCGCCAACGAAATCTATGAAGCCAGCAAGAGTCTAGAAGACACTCTGCATAAGCGGACTGACGAGAGGCCAGACCTCGCACGGCCTGGAGAAAGCAAAAGGTCTCGGAGAGAAGAGGCGCGAGTCAGGGGCTTGCTACAAAAGAAATTCAGTGACTATACCCCACTTAACAGGTCCCTCGGTGACGTGTACACTCTCATCGCGGATGATGGATACCTTCAGAGGCCCCAGAAGATAGTCACTGAAGCTAGAAAGCGCAATCCCAATAAGTACTGTCAGTATCACCGCGACATCGGCCACACGACCGATGAATGTCGCAATCTGCAAGCAGAAATTGAAGACCTCATCCAGCGAGGTTATTACAAGCAATACGTAGATCACAATGCTCCGAGAGTACCGGCCCCCACGGCCGAGGATCGGAGAAGATTACCTCCCCCACCAAGGGCGAGAACGCCAGAGCGAGAACCGCGGCGTCAAGAGGACAGAGAACCAAGGAGGCAAGAGAGAAGGGACATACGGGAAGAGCCCACCCGGGGAGAAAGAAGGAGGGATAGGCCAGCCGAGCCTCGCTACCCAGAGAGGCCTCGCGAGCAAGAGCCTATCCAGCATGCGAAAAGGAGGGAAAGGAGGCCGACGCCAGCGCATCGGGACATCGGTGTCATTCTGTGCCAGCTCGACCGTACTCCCCAACAGACACACGAGAAGAGTCGAGTGCCCAACTCTTTGGCAGCTAGGGGGAGGACCAGGCAGAGGACCGATCCAAGGGTGTCCAGGCAGCGCGAAGACCAGACTCCACCTCCCCCTCCGCTGCATGTCATTGACCCACCGACGGAGGAGGGCATACCCTATGAACGCGTCTATATGGTCAGACGTGCCAGACCACGGAATAGCCCAACAGTTAGTTCAGGCATTCCCAGCACCTCAATGGTCGGGACAGGGGGCGGAAAGAGTCCACCCGCTAGTCGACCCTCGTTGGCCGCAGCGGCCACCTCGGCCGCAGAACGCCGTGAAGATTCCTGCCGACCTCTATTGGCCGCAGTGGCCACTTCGGCCTCGGTGGACGATGATAGTTATGATCCCGCCACCCAATGGCGGAAGGCTTGGACTATAACAGGCGGACCAGCGTCCGGTAACACCTCAGCTAAAGCAAGGAAGGCCTACGCCCGAAGCGTCAAGTCAACTGAGTGGCCCGGGAAGAGGGCTCGAACGGGGGACTTCCTCACATTCAGTGATGAGGACTTGTGCGGATTAGAACTACCCCATGAAGACGCCATTGTCATCACTCTCCGGATTGAAGATAGCGACGTGCATAAAATCATGGTGGACATGGGAAGCTCCGCCGACATCATCTACTGGCAAGCTTTCCGACGCATGAAAATTCCCCTTGAGCGATTGTTACCAGTCGACTACCCCTTGGTCAGTTTCTCAGGGGACCTCGTAAGTGTCAAAGGGTCCATTCGGTTGCCGGTAAGAGCCGGCACTTACCTGCGGGAGTCAAGAGTCACGATGAACTTTTTGGTGGTTGACGTCCTCTCATCTTACAACGGTCTCCTAGGGAGACCAGGTATGATCGCATTACGATCAGTACCATCCCCATATCATCTAGTGCTCAAGTTCCCAACTCCCCGCAGGGCGGGAGAGTGCAGGTCGAATCAGCTATTGTCCCGAAAATGTTACTCGACGGAGCTTACCGACCACAAGAAACCTGCAAGGGCCCTGCCGGTGCAAATTGAAGATCTGCGAGACGATCCCAAGCAGCAAAGGGGTGCGCCAGCGGAGGACCTAATCCAAGTCCCCCTTGCTGAGGGTAACCCTGACAGAACGGTACAGATAGGATCCTCCCTCAGGGAACCGCAGCGGGGGGCACTTGTGACGTTTTTACAAGCCAATGCCGACGTCTTCGTCTGGTCAGCGGTCGACATGCCAGGAATCCCCAGGGAGGTGGCCCAGCACCGCCTCAATGTGGACCCCAATCGTCGACCAGTGCGACAAAAAAGGCGGTCCTTTGCCGCATCCCGCCAACAAATCATCGACGCCGAAGTAGGGAAATTGCTGAATGTCGGATTCATCCGAGAGCTGCACTACCCGGAGTGGCTAGCCAACGTGGTCATGGTCCCCAAGGCTGGTGACAAGTGGCGCATCTGCATTGACTTTACCGATCTTAACAAGACCTGCCCCAAGGATAGCTTCCCCCTACCCAGGATCGACCAGCTCATCGATGCTACTGCTGGACACGCCCAGTTGAGCTTTATGGACGCCTATTCCGGGTATAACCAAATCAGGATGCACACAGCCGACGCGGAGAAGACCGCCTTTGTGACCAGCCAAGGCCTTTTCTGTTATGATGTAATGTCATTCGGCCTCAAAAATGCCGGAGCCACCTACCAGAGGTTGGTCAACAAGATCTTTGCCGAACAAATTGGGCGTAACATGGAGGTGTACGTTGACGACATGCTAGTGAAAAGTTTAACCGAGAACGACCATGTTCGTGACCTAGATGAGGCATTCAATGTACTCCGAAGGCACAGAATGCGCCTCAATCCCGCAAAATGCGCATTCGGGGTCACTTCGGGAAAGTTCCTGGGTTTCATGGTCTCAAGCCGTGGGATCGAGGCAAATCCAGAAAAAATTATGGGCATTCTGGAAATGACAGCACCCACTAGGATAAAACAGGTGCAAGAGCTCACCGGGCGAGTTGCCGCGCTCAGCCGGTTCATGTCGCGTTCTGCGGACAAATGTCTACCATTTTTCCAAACCCTGAAAGGCAACAAGACCTTCGAGTGGACGGCCAAGTGCCAACAGGCGTTCGAAGAACTAAAGAATTACCTGACATCTCCCCCATTGCTGGTGAAGCCCGAGTTAGGAGACACTTTGGAGTTATACTTGGCCGTTTCTTCAAGAGCAGTCAGCGTGGTACTGATCAAGGAAGTAGAGGGCGTCCAACGCCCCATTTATTATGTCAGCAAGGTCCTGTTGGAAGCCGAGACCAGGTATAAGTTCATTGAGAAAGTCGCGCTGGCGTTAATCACATCCGCGGGTAAACTATGCCCATACTTTCAGGCGCACTCCATCATCGTTCTGACTGACCAACCTCTGAAGAAGATTTTATCTAAGCCAGACATTTCTGGTCGAGTCATCAACTGGGCCGTCGAGTTAGGAGAGTTCGACCTTCACTTCAAGCCACGTACAGCCATCAAAGCCCAGGCACTAGCCGACTTCCAAATTGAGGCCCCCCCTACCGAGGACCCAGCTATAGACGACTCACCCCCAGAAGAGCACTCACAACCATGGACCCTGTTTGTTGACGGGGCATCAAGCAAGACTCAATGCGGTGCAGGATTCATCCTCACCAGCCCAGAGGGTTTTCATTCGCTGCGCTATTCGATTCATGTTCCAAGTCTCCAACAATGCAGCCGAGTATGAGGCCCTTATCGCTGGACTTCGCCTGGCCAAGGCCGTTATGGCTCGGAGGGTAGAAGCGTCCAGCGACTCCCAACTGGTAGTACGTCAGGTCAATGGAGACTACGAGGCAAAGAAACCGAGTATGTCTGCCTACCTCAAGAAGGTCCAAGAGGCCGCGTCCGCATTCGAACACTTCATTCTGCGTCACGTACTCCGGGACCAGAACACCTTGGCGGACTCTTTATCCAAACTTGCCACGTCGGACTTAAGAGATCTGGATCATTCGGTATACACCGAAGTTCTGACCCACTCATACGTGGATGCCACAACCAAGGCCATACTACCAGCAGTGTCCGAACCGTCATGGATGGATCCAATCTTTTCCTTTCTCCAAAATGGTCAGCTACCAGAAGATAAGAAAGAGACCCACATCCAATCTAAAGCTAGCCATTACGTCGTGGATAAGGCAGTCATGTACAAGAAGGCTTTCACGTTCCCACTGCTCCAGTGTTTACGTCCTTCCGAAGCGGCGCGAGCTGTCAAGGAAGTCCATGAGGGCATATGTGGTGCACACCAGGGGGGTAGAGTCCTTGCACACAAGATATTACGCCAGAGATATTATTGGCCGAAAATGCGGCAAGATTGTATCAACTACGTCAAGCGGTGCTCCAAGTGTCAAATGTACGCACCAGTATCTCACCTCCCGGCCGCACCCCTCCGCCCCATCGAAGCAGCCCCCATCCCCTTTGCTACATGGGGAATGGATATCATGGGCCCTTTCCCACCGGCGCACTATTAGCGAAAATTCGTGGTCGTCGCCGTGGACTATTTCACTAAATGGGCGGAGGCGGAGGCGTTATCCAGCATTCCAAAAAGCGCCATCAGGGCCTTTTTCATCAAATCGGTTGTATATCGGTACGGAGTCCCAAGAGTTCTCATCACGGATAATGGCAAGCAGTTCGATAACAAGGCCTTCGCGACATTCTATGCGGAGCATCGTATTGAGCACCGACGCGGCGCAGTGAAGCATCCGCAAACTAGCGGTCAGAAGAAGGCCACCAACAAGATCTTGTTGAAAGGCATCAAATCCAGACTCGATGGGGCAAAAGGTAGGTGGTTGGACGAATTACCGCACATACTATGGGCCGATCGGACCACTCCGAAAACAGTCACGGGCGAATCTCCCTTCCGACTTTCCTTCGGCATAGATGCCGTGATCCCCTTAGAGGTTAGAATTGCATCCCATCGGATCGCCAATTACAACCCAATCACCAATGAGCCAGGGTTACGGGCCAACTTGGACCTCGTAGAAGAAATGAGAGACCAAGCCCAAATACGGATTGCGACCAACCAGTAGCAGGTAGCCAAGCACTACAACAAGAAGGTGTGCCCGCGATCGTTCAAGGAAGGGGACCTCGTTCTCAGAAGGACCATTGCATCCGACCCTGCTAATCAAGGGAAGCTAGCCCCAAACTGGAAAGGCTCCTATCAGGTCACCCAAGCGCTGCACACGGGATCCTACCGCCTAATGGATATGGAGGGTCAAGCCTTGCCAAGAGCATGGAATGCAGAGCACCTTCGACCGTTCTATCAATGAAATTCCCCCTAGTGTACACGAGCCATTTTTGGCTCTACTTTGATGACATTAATGAATTTCCGACTAAGGAATTCCCCTGCATTCTCCAGCACATTCGGCCACAAGATTGTGCACAAATCAGCTAGACACGGCTCCGCGTCGATACGAATATCATCCCGGTCCCGTGCTGATGCGAAACCCATTTGGCCAAGGATTTCACCAAGTGTGGGAACCCCTTGAGCCGAGGAGGGTAGACACGGCTCCCGCGCCGATACGGATATCATCCCGGCCCCGTGCCGATGTGAGACCCATTCGACCCAAGGATTTCACCAAGTGTGGAAACCCCCTTGGGCCGAGGAGGGTAGACACGGCTCCGCGTCGATACGGATATCATCCCGGCCCCGTGCCGATGTGAAACCCATTCGGCCTAAGGATTTCACCAAGTGTGAGAACCCCTTAGGCCGAGGAGGGTAGACACGGCTCCGCGCCGATACGGATATCATCCCGGCCCCGTGCCGATGTGAGACTCATTCGACCCAAGGGTTTCACCAATAGTGGAAACCCCTTGGGCCGAGGAGGGTAGACACGGCTCCGCGCCGATACGGATATCATCCCGGTCCCGTGTCGATGTGAGACCCATTCGGCCCAAGGATTTCACCAAGTGTGAGAACCCCTTGGGCCGAGGAGGGTAGACACGGCTCCGCGCCGATACGGATATCATCCCGGCCCCGTGCCGATGTGAGACCCATTCGACCCAAGGATTTCACCAAGTATGGAAACCTCTTGGCCGCGGAGGGTAGACACTGCTCCGCGCCGATACGGATATCATCCCGGCCCCGTGCCGATGTGAGACCCATTCGACCCAAGGCTTTCACCAAGTGTGGAAACCCCTTGGGCCCAGGAGGGTAGCCACGGCTCCGCGCCGATACGGAGGGTAGGCAGGGACAGACATATGAACCTTCCAAGAGAGAAGAGAGGGAGTGGAAGCTAGTACACAAGGTAGTTAAACTCACAAGGCTTTTAATTCATTCTGGGCGGGGAGAGATTACATCGGTACAAAAGATTACATCGGTACAGATTACATTGGTACAAAAAAAAAATTCTTAGTATTTTCATCAGGGGGGTTCGCCTCTCCGCGGGTAAGGTCACCAGAGCTACCCTCAACGACCACGTCTATCTCAGGAGGAAGAGAACCACCGGGAGTGGGGGGAGGAACCATGGCAGAAGCAGCGCCATCCAAAGGGGTGGTCGGAGTCCCATCTACATCCGGAGAGGCTGGAGGCTCCTCACCCTCGAAGACCTCGTCCAGCCACCGGAGCATCTATCATCGTCCACCTCAGGGATCTCTACTTCATCCTCGTCAGAAACAAGGCATGCGGCGCTGGTATAGTCTATACTCGGCACCTTCTCGTCCACGAGCTCCTTCAGAGCAAGCGCCCCCTGGGTAAAGCTCTCCAGGGAGAGGCACCCCACCAACTCTTTAAAATCCTCGGACTTCTGATACAACCACACCGCACCAGCCGCAAGGGAGCGTGCCTTCATGTAACCATCCCGCCACCGAGATCTCTGGTTCCTTGCCCGATCCAGGGCCAACTTCAGCTGACCGACCCGCTCCTCCCGCGCCCTTGCCTCGTCCTCAAGACGCTGTTTGTCTTCAAGAATCTTGGCATTGTCTCGCACCAGGCGGGTGACTTCGGCGGTCACGGAAGTCACTTCTCGCTCCTTGTACCGAAGCTGTCTCCTGGCATCATCCCGCGCCTCCTCGGCAGAGTGTAGCTTGCTGTCTGTCTCGGCCAAGTTGCGCGCCGTCTCCTCGGCACGTTCCTTCAAGGTTTCAAGATACACTCCGAGTTGCATCGAAAGCACGACCAACAGTTAGCTAACAGGACCAACCAAAGAATATACAGGACGGAATCAGACGAAGAAGGTAACTTACCGATGCACCCAACGTATCTGCCCCAGAGATAAGCGAGGGCGTAGGGAGCTCCCGCACCAACGACCGGTCCCGAGGTAGAATGGCTCCTTTTAACAGTTCCCTCGCGGCGCGAATGTCCCCCATGGCCGTGTCCTCTTCAGTAAGCGCCCAATCAGGGCGGAATGCGCGCTCATCCCCAGTGCGGTCGCGGGGAGAGGGTCCCATCAGGGGGATGCGTCTGACTTCACCACGGACGCCACCCATCCCCTGAAGCACCCTCGGCCTCTCAACTGGGGCAGCTGGCGATGTCTGGACGCGCACAGGGGTCGGCTGCCGAGCTGCCCTGACCTCCGACGTCTCCCCCAGTGCCAGAACAACATCCGGCACGGTAGCGGTGGTCCCTTTTCCTGAAAAATCAAGTATACGGTACCGAGGCGTCAGAGGCATTGCATAGACGCGCACGACATCGGTCAAGGCAGAATCAGGAGATATCTTACGAGTCCTTTTGGAGGGCCTTCTCGTTAGATCCACCTCGGCGCCAGCTTGATCCGCTGCTACCCTTGGCGTCTGCTCCTCCTGGGCCCTCTTCATCGCGGCCTCCTTCCGAGCATCACTCTTTCGCTTCAACTCCAGCAGATAGTCCTTGCTTAGTTTCACTGCAAAACACAAAAGCAGAATCAGCCCAGTTAGTAGGTCAACATCGGTAATTCTACGGCAAAACACTACTCACAAAGACGGTTCTCATGCAAAACAAGGGGATCCCTCAGTTCGGCCACCCGGATCCGAGTCCCTTCGGAGCCCCGAGCACGTTGCAACATCTCTGACTCCTCGGGCAGCAGGGGCAAATCCGTGTTGAATGCCTCGGCATCTAACTTCTTCCACACGTTCTCCAACGTCACATTGCCACCTCGGATGTAGAAAAACTTGTTCTTCCACAGCTTAATCGAGGTCGGCTTATCTGCTAGGAGGTCGTCGAATTCGGGCCTTTTGGCGAAATAATACCACCCTGCCGGCAATAGTCATTGAAGGTAAACATGTGACGGAACATGTTCAGCGTCGGTACACACCCCAACCTCCGAAAGTAGATAACCGACGCTATCAAGTTCTTCCACGAGTTCGGCATCACTTGGATAGGGGCCACTTGATAAAATCTTAAAATTTCGCCCACCAACTTTGGTACTGGCACCCGGAAGCCGGCCTTAAACATTTCAATGTTAACGCACAGCTCCGACCTCCGACTCCAGCAGGCCCGATCCCCCTCGATGGGCCTTCGAATTTCCACGTCATCCGGAATTTGATAGTGCTCCCGGAGACTGTCGAACTCCGCCTTGGTCAAAAGGGATACCTCACCGCGAGCATCGAACTCTGGGGAGCCTTGGCTCCCTCTCGGGCCTGTATAGCACCTCGGAGCCGACCTCGTGTGTGGATATTCCCACTAACTGATCTCGTTGGGAGGAACCTCCTCGGTCGCCAACTCCACCTCGGGACCGCCTTCGGATATCCGCCCCCCGGAACCACTTGGCAGAGATGAGCCCGATGTCGACTCACTGCCGGATGAGGCCGAGCTACCACTACTACTGCTACTACTGGAGGATGTCCCCACCCCCTCTATATCTACTTGGAATTCGGCCTCCCTAGCCTCGTCAGTCATACCACAAGAGTACTTAAATAAAAATATACTTACTGATTGCAAATCCGCACCGAGGTCACCCGACCGAGCCGCTGTGAGATATTCGCGTCGATGTGCAAGAGACGAACCGGTGTGAAGACAAAGAACCGATGTGAGCGGATAAAACAATGTTTTCAGAGTGGGGGACCTCCATACCCCACCACCCCTTTTTATAAGGCATCAACCTCTCTTCTGTCCACGTGGCGGCCCCCCATTGATCAAAGTCGTCGGCACATTTATTATCGACGACACACTCGGGTCCATCGATCGGGTCCCGCCTTGCGGTATCCATTTCCAGCCCGCACCCAGTATCCGGATCCGAGTGTGCCCCACCCAGCGCGTCTCAAATGGACCTCGGCACCATCCTCCGAATGACCTATGTGTATTGGCCGCAGTGCCCACATCGGTCGGATTGGCTCGGATCACGTGATAATCCCGTGACGGCCTCGGCACCATCCTCAGAATGATCGATGTGTATTGGCCGCAGTGCCCACATCGGTCGATTTGGCTCGGATCACGTGACCCGCACGTGACGGCCTCGGCACCATCCTCAGAATGACCGATGTGTATTGGCCGCAGTGCCCACATCGGTCGGATTGACTTAGATCACGTGATAATCCCGTGACAGCCTCGGCACCATCCTCAGAATGACCGATGTGTATTGGCCGCAGTGCCCACATCGGTCGGATTGACTTAGATCACGTGATAATCCCATGACAGCCTCGGCACCATCCTCAGAATGATCGATGTGTATTAGCCGCAGTGCCCACATCCGTCGGATTGACTTAGATCACGTGATAATCTCGTGATAGCCTCGGCACCATCCTCAGAATGACCGATGTGTATTGGCCGCAGTGCCCACATCGGTCGGTTTGGCTCGGATCACGTGACCCGCACGTGACGGCCTCGGCACCATCCTCAGAATGACCGATGTGTATTGGCCGCAGTGCCCACATCGGTCGGTTTGGCTCGGATCACGTGACCCGCACGTGACGGCCTCGGCACCATCCTCAGAATGATCGATGTGCATCGATCGCAGTGCCCACATCGGTCGGTTTGGCTCGGATCACGTGATAATCCCGTGACAGCCTCGGCACCATCCTCAGAATGACCGATGTGTATTGGCCGCAGTGCCCACATCGGTCGGTTTGGCTCGGATCACGTGACCCGCACGTGACGGCCTCGAAATTCTTCAGAGAAGGACCGATGTGTATTGGCCGCAGTGCCCACATCGGCCCCGGACCCGCGCTCCAGCAGGGACCGATGTGTATTGGCCGCAGTGCCCACATCGGTCCCGGACCCGCGCTCCAGCAGGGACCGAGGTGTATTGGCCGCAGTGCCCACATCGGCCCCGGACTCGGAACCCTCAGTAGTGACCGACGTGGCCCAACCGCAGTGGCCATGCACCTCGGCCTCGGACCCGCATTCTTAGCCAACACCGACGTACTCTAAACTAAAGCACCCTACTCCCTCGGCGGGATCTACTACATACATGGTCCGAATCTGCCGATTTCAGCAGAGCAACGAGGCAAGTTGTTAGGGGGAGGAACCGTCTCTCTATTTTTTGCTCAACCGAACCCTACAGATTCGGCAGGGCAACGAGGCAAGTGTTAGGGAATTATGCCACGCTGGGTTCATTCCCTCGACACGTAGGACTCAATATCAGCGCCACGTGGAGATTCGCCATTCGACGAAGGGAAGCACCTCAAGCACAAGAATAAAGGGTAAAATCGGTATTACCCCTCAAGCACAGGAAGAAAGGGTAAACTCGGTATTTCGGGATTTAACACTATTCACTATAAATAAGGCGAATCCCGAGGTTTTTAACACACAACATTTACTGCTCATTTATTACTCCTTGAGATCCACGCTCTGACACATCGATCAGAAAATCTCACCTCACCCCACACTTTATAATATCTTAGTGGGCTCGACACCGAGCCCATTGACTGTTCACAGAGCCTAACTTTGGCATCGGAGTGGACCCGGGGAATCCAGCCCTCCTCCCTTATTTGCCTTTCCTTGTCTTGCAGGTCCAGTCAGCGAGGAGGACCTACAGGACGGATCTGGGTAGAAACAGGTGGAGTTCTATTTTAGCGAGGGAACGAAGAAGTCGAGTTTGACGAGGGGGAAAATGTCAAGGATGCAAGTATTATTTTATATTCAAAATTCGTAGAGAAAGGGAGCGAAATTTTAAGAGTCAGGACGAGAGATAACTCGGGTTTTCAATTTACTTCGTTTTTTGGTCGAGAAATAAAACGGGGTCGTTTTTTGGTCGAGAAATAAAATGGGATCGTTTTTTGGTCGAGAAATAAAACGGGGAAATGAATGTTGAACTTTACAATGTAAAATATTTTTAACATAAAAAATATTTCTCTAGTAAAACAAATTTCCCCTCAAAATATTTGCATTCCCCTCATACACAAAGTCTACTCGTGAATACTTGTTTTTTTTTTTTTTTTAATTTAATTTTTCCCTTCTTTCTTTGCAACCGGACATCGGAACCTAAAATCTTCCAATTTTGTTCTTATTCATGCATGAGTCTCTCTCTCTCTCTCTCTCTCTCTTGGAGAAAAGTACCCGATTTGCTGGCACCAATGATTCTATATCACAAGATCATCAGCTATTGTTCTCAGATTCCACTCCATGATGTTCTCAAGAACAGATTAGAGATGATCACCCCGTTCAAGAGGCTTGGGAGAATCGATAGGAATTGGTATTAGTAACCTAATTTTAGGTTTAAAATACATCATTACCTATCAGAAAAAGGAATATCAGCTAGCTGGATTTGTTAGATGGTATTTTCCTTGAAAGAAGCACCTTTTTTTCTTTTTTCTTTTTTTCTTTTTTTCTTTTTTTCTTTTTTTCGTATCCAAGTTAAACATTTTGATACATTTTGTTTCTGTTCACGGCTGGGGGAGGGGGAGACAAGTTGATATATAATTAGATCAAGAGAAGAGGAGCTTGGTAGATTTCCCTCGTTCCCCCACTTGTTTTTTGAGATCCATATAAAAAAAAAGGAAATGAGAAAAGAAATAAACTAATATATAATGGATAATAGGGGAGGTGAGTTGCCGTTGGAGGAGCTTGAAACTTCCACATGGAATATCCCTCGGATGGGCTGAACTGCATTGATATGGGTGTCAACTCTTTCAACCTGTCCGATGGACGGTTGGATGACCCGGTCCCTATAAACGAGGCTGTTTCCGAGCTGAGTCAGCATCAGCAACCCATACAATAAAGAGAATTTTTTTATTATCATTCTGCAATATTATTGGTCTGTGAGGCTTGGAGCATCTCTGTGAGACTGTGACCTATATTTATGGAAAAAAGAAAGGCTGCTAACAGCTTTACCCAAACCCTGAAGACTGACCAGTCAGCTTGTTAACTTGGTAGCTGTTGTCAAGAATTGCTGCTCTGTAACGAGAGAGAGATGTGCTCGTATCATGCATGGTAGGAGAGATATGTAGGTTGGATGAAACTAGTGCCCGTAAGTGAAAAAGGCCCTCAGGCTCATGGAGGTTGAAACTTACATTCTCCAATATAAGGTCACAATACCTGAACTGACACAATATATATACGAGGCCAAATGCTTTAGAGGACTCCTGTGTTCCTGTTTCTCTGGACTTCAGGTGTTTTTGAGTTAGTTTCTATAAATCTACAGTACACTTGTAAACGTATCAAACAAGTCACCAACGAGACCGGATCTTCTCCCCCCACGTGGTAACAACCCCACCCCCTTAAAAGCCGTTGATGGGTATAGGTCTTCCTCCAGAGGTGAGGTGGGTATAAGGATGTAGGATGCATGATTACCAGGTAGGTAGAGAATCTCCATTCGTCACAAACACCCAATTTCCTATTTCTGCAAGTAGGCTATGAAGTATTTATACCAAAACTAAGGCAAATCTAACAGATGATAAGAACCCTACTCCTTGTCTTTTAATCAGCAGGAGAATAATTTCTAACAAAAAAAGTTCACCCTCTCTCTCTCATCCGAGTTGATTATAGGAAGAACTAACAATGAGAAGATTTTGATCTTTATTACAGACTGACCTCTCTCTCTCATCCGAGTTGATTATAGGAAGAACTAACAATGAGAAGATTTTGATCTTTATTACAGACTGACCTCTCTCTCTCAGGCAAACAAAATGCAAATTACAATTTTTTTTCTATGTTCATACATAATCATCTGCAGTTCGCTCTCTCTCTCTCTCTCTCTCTCTCACACACACACATCCAAGTTGATTATAGGAAGAACTAGCAATGAGAAGATTTTGATCTTTATTAGACTGATCTCTCTCTCTCAGGCAAACAAAATGCAAATTACAAATATTTTTTTTCTATGTTCATACGTAATCATTTGCAGTACAGAAGCCTTTGGATGCTCTAGTACTGTCAGTGATTTGATTTATAACTAATGAAATAAAAGGACAAAACTAAATGACTCAGGATGGGGTGGTGAGGATAAATATGCATAGTTAAGCCTTGTTTCAAGGATCATGACTTAGAATATTTCAAGTATCATGGCGTCGAACAGACCTGACTGCATCTAAGAATCCATTTATCCGAACCCATTTAGTTGAGAATTAGTAGACTTAACTGTTGTTGTTGTTCTTCTTCTTCTTCTTCATATATAATCATCTGCAGTTGGGTTCATTGGATCATCCTGGGAGCCTGAATCTTTCTGTTCATGGATATATATATATATATATATATATATATATATGGTAAGCGCGTGCAGTACTCTTAGATCAGACCCTCCCCACTCTGAACTAGTAGGCCTGTCAAGAATAAAGAAGATGAAATTCAGAACTTAAGATTATATTCTTAGAGGATGAAAAAGAAGAAACAACATAGTGCAAGAAAATGGTTGAAGGTTTAGACAGTTAAAAGAGGCATCGAGCATGAAAGGGAGCTCCCTTCAGTCCAAGACGAGACGGCCAAAACTGAACTCAGCTCCTGCATCGTTCGATCAGAAACACATCAGTTTACCAGACGTTTGATGGGTTCATGAACCAACGAGTCAGCAGCAGAAATCAGCTCTAAAACCATCTTGGGCTGGACTAAAGAGAGCTCCCTCCTCCCAAATCCTAGTCATCACCAACTCAACCCCCACCTACCAACATCTTTTCTACACTCCTAAAACCAAACTAGAAACGTAAACAACTAAAACACCTATATACAAACTAAATAAGCTTAGTTGTCACCAACTAACAAACACGTTATCCTTGTTCCAGCTTCTGAAACGATAGAAAAAAAATTACAAAAAGATATGTAGTAAACTGATCAATCAGCTGACTCCAAAAAAAATAAAACCTGATCAATCAGTTATTAGTAATGATTCTTGAGGAAGAGAACCTCAGAAACCACCCCCACCGGGCCAAAACAGAACAAGAAGGAGAAAAAATAAAATAAAAGATAAAAGTAGCTTAAACTCATACAAACAGAACTAGGTGAACAAAACAACTAGGAACTACTGAGTCAGTCATCACCACGACCACCTAACAAGCTAAGAACCCTGAAGTTCAAACTACAGATGCCAACCCAAGTAATAAAACCTAGTGAAATACTTTACTGATGCAAGTCAGAGAGAGAGAGGAAAGGGTAGAGACTAAAGATAGAAATAGTTGGTACGATGAAGGCGTGATGTAAAGGCAAGGTGGGAGGGCTTTAAATAGATGGGTGAGTCCAACATGCAGATTCCAAACAAGGTGAGTTAGCCGTCCAGCATAGACGATTATAGTATATTTTTTTTTTTTTTTTTTTTTTTTTTTTTGAGAATTTCTGCAGGAAAATATATGTAGGGGCTGTTTGATAAAATTTTAATTCTGGGATTCTTATTTCTCGTTCAAATTTCTACTCCAATTTTAAAAGGATTCAAGAGTATAAAGGAGTAGAAACATGTTTGTTAACTTAATTTAGTCATAGACTCCAGAGTGGTGGTGGTGGGTGACGGATGGTGGCACTAATGGTGAGTGGTGATGGTTGGTGACGGTGGTGGTGGATGAGAGGTGGTGGCGAAGGGTGGCGGTGGGTGGGTAGAGGGTGGTGGCGGTGGTGGTGGTGGTGGGTGGGTGGTGGTGGTGGTGGGTGATGGTGGTGGTGGGTGGTGGTGGATGGTGGTGGCAGTGGTGGTGGCAATGGGGGGTGGTTGTTGAGGATGGTGGTGGTGGTGGGTAGTGGTGGCGGTGGGTGGTGGTGGTGCGGTGGTGGTAGTGGTGGAGGTGGTGGCTGGTGGTTGGTAGTGGTTGTGGTGGTTGGTGGTAGTAGTGGTGTGGGGTGATTTTTTTTACTCGGAAATCGAAAAACATTTATTTTATACTCCAAAAAATTGGATGATGGAATCCATTTGGAGCTGGTTCATCCATGGATTCTTTAGAAGTCCGAACTGAATTACCAAACAGGCTTCTACTCCTTTTATGCTCTAGAAATCAGAATCGAACTTCTGGAATGTTATCAAACACTCCCTAAGTGTCAAGATTCCAACTCAAAAGATCCAACCAGTAAATGGAAGGACTTTCCATAGATAAGGATCTAAGATTTCAATCTCATTAGTAATGTAGGTTAATTCCCAATACTCTCCCTTCACATGTAGCTCCACTATTGGATGTGTATATGTGATAATATATATAACAATACATGATATTGTTTAGGTGACAAGTCCTTTATTTTGGATGATTGGTCCCTGTTTGGGTGATCACTTTCTCTTTTGTGCATCTGGCATCTTCTTTAAGTGACTAATCCTCTTTTTAAGGATACTACAAGAGAGAACCTAAGCTCTAATACAAGTTTGAATTAGCAACCGAAGGGACTCTATATATGAGGATGTAAGATTCCAATCTCATTAAGTGGATTATTCCCAGTACTAACTCCAATCCCCCAGTGAAACAGGAGATTCGAAAATTCCATGGCAATGATATCAAGCAGTTTCGGTCTCAATCTATCAGTTCAACTTTTGAGATAAAAGCTTTAGTCTTTCAAAACAATAATATTGGAAAGTGGGGAAAGAACAGTGCTTAGTGTTGTTGCCTTATCAAATCAGTAGTGATATCGTACTAGAAAAAAAAAAGAGAAGATTCGCGGAGAGGATTTGAATCCGATGTGGTCATGGTAATCACAGACATGGAAATCTAAGTCATGGTAATCACAGACATGGAAATCTAAGTCAGTCTGTGAAGAAGATTTAGTTCAATGTAACGTTTCAATACAAATTTTGATGACTACCATGCCTTTTCAAATCAATATAAAGAGCTCGTACTCTCTGCATGCAGTACTACTAATATCCCATCATCCAGCTGGAAATGGAAACCCAACACATACTTCCTCTTCAGTCTTCTTCACTTGTTCATGAGTACTTTTCACTTTCCCACCCACCCAAAACACAGTACTTGATTTTTTACCGAAAAAAAAAACACAGTACATGGATTAATATGGAAGTAGCATTTTTTCAAGATCCAAGAGAGCCATTTTTCCAGTCTAACTCGAGGTACATGAGATTGATTTAATACGACTATACGAGCCAATAAATTTAACTCTATACCCATCTAGTGACTACTACGGTTGGCAAACCCAGATCCGAGCCAGATCCAATAATCCTAGTTTGGTTTGGTTTCAGCTTTCCTTTCCAACTTTAGTTACAAAATTTTGTACAGCCAAAAATGGAAATTCATTTTCAAGAGGCGAGAATATGCATGTGAACACACTCCCCCACCCCAAAAATAGAAAAAAAGAAAAATTATTCAGAACCTCCCCCCCTAGAGTTTGGTCCAAATATCTCTATTACTCTAAAGTTGATAAGAATTACAATCATCCCAAATTCTAACATTGTTAACTAAAAAATTTTAATTACAATTTTATTCTTATTGCATTAACAAACAAAATAGGTGAAATGATTTTTTAAATTTTTAATAAATATGAAATGATGAAATGATCAAAATATCTTCCCAAACCTTTATAGTTTTATATAAAAAAAACACTCTTATTCTCTCATTTTATACTATTATGGTTTTTTTATAATACCATAAGAGTATTTTAGACCTTAAAAAATAAAATCATATTAACATAAGTAATTAATAGAAAATAAAAAAAATAACAAAGTAGGCATCTGTCTAACCATATTTAGTATTTAAGAGTAGTAGGTGTAATTGTTGTCAACTTTAGGATAGTAGGTGTTTTTGAATCAAAGTCCAGCGGTGGTATGAGTAATTTTTCCAAAAAAAAAGGTCTGCGTGAGTACATTGGATTCGGGAATCCGTTGATCCCGATTCTCGATTTTAAAAATTCATTTTCTTAGTATGATTCTGGTGACTTTTGGCCGATTCCTAGTCATGTCAGAATATTAATCAACCCCATTCCTCAATCCGATTACTTAAACCATGGTGAGTATGCATACGTTTGATATTTGAGTTGTAAACTTGCAATTTTCTAGATACGTATCGTAATCATGTGTGAAATTTTTGCATATATTGATTGTTTTATCGCTAACTACTACATTTTTTAGCTAAATCTACTACATAATTTGTCATTTAATAATGAAAGATAAAAAGAAGAGGAAAGTCCAAAATATACACCATCCCTTGTTCTAATATAATCCTTAATTATATAAATAACATACACCAAATTTAATACTTGTCACTTGTATGGCATTACTTTTTCTTTATAATGGCAACGTCAACGCAGTGCATGGTCCACCGATCAATTTGCTTGTGCTGATTTTGTTTTTGAGAAAAAGAAGGTTGTCAGACATGTAAAACTATGCCCGAATATAAATAAGAAGAGCAAAATGATTACTCTGCCTCTTGTGAAATGAAAATTTTCACCTCTCATTGACTCCCGTATTATATATTGATCCAAGGACCACGCAGCCTGACAACGAGTCCCGACTTTTTTTTTATAATTAATTAATTCACACAACAAAACATTCTTTCATAAAATGGCATGCACCATGACATTTTCTTCTGGTTCACGATCCAATAAAAGGGTAAGGGGGCGGGGGTTGAGAACAATAATTTGTGCTGATGGATTTCATTATTAAAAGTAAATCTCGAGATGTACAGTTCCTCTTGGAGGTCAGCATGGTTGTAATAAGAGTAGAAACAAATTGTATTGATGGATTCCAATACTAAAAGTAACCTCTAGTTGTAGTTTTCTTGAGGGGAGGAGGGTTGTCTTCATTGAGTCCAAATTGTTGTCCAGATTTGATCATCTCAAAAATTTGAACTTAAGTGGAGAGATTTTCAATGTGGAATTATTCCGAACACTCTCATCTGATGCTTTTCTTTTAGGTAGCAATACATGTGGCATGTAATCCCTCTTTTGAATAATCATAATGAAGAAAACAGGAGCTCCGATATCATGTTAAGTTTTCATCTCAAAAGTTCAAACTGTTAAGTAAAGGGACTCTCAAATATATAAGGCATCCAAGATTTCGTATTTATCCAATGTGGGATTATTCTCAACAATAACCTAATTTTATCTAACCCCAAGGGGGTAGTTGAGTCGACAATTAGCCTATGCCTCAAAAAGCAGAAGATATTGAGTTCGACTCTTCTTACTGCCTTGGGGCCACTCACATAGGGGTGTTAAGTGCTCTTTCTTTTCTGCTATGGGTGCAAGTGGAATGATTCTCATTCAACCTTGAAATGACCCAGTCCATGCTGTTGTGGGGTCAATATAGGCCCGAGAGATTAGTCAGGCCAAAGGTTTAAATACCCGTTGTTACCAAAAAAAAAAAAAAAAACCCTAATTTTATCTTACATGTGAATGTATAAACTAGTTCTATCCCAAGGTTTTAACCTTAAATTGGTAATGTATTTTATCTTACATGTGATTGTATAAACTAGTCCTATCCCAAGGTTTTAACCTTTAAGTTGGTAATGTATTTTGGTTGGAATGATTCAAATCTCATCTTCACTTTATGCTTAGTCCAAGTAGTACTCCTCAAATCCTCATATTCAAGCCATCTCCAAAAGACCGAAATGGGATTTTCTTGTTTGGTAATTATTCGTAATTTTCTTGGTAAACACATGGCAAAATCACGGTCTTCTTCTGTTTGGTCTCCTAATCTATCTTTTATGGTATCGAATTTAGACTGGGATGCTAATGAGAGACTTGTTTCGATTTTTGTCTTAATATTTTATGGAATTGCTCATCTCAATCTGATTTCCTCGCTAATGGAAATGCCGAATGTGTTGTCTGTCTTGAGTCAGGCAGCAGCGTCGATGTTAGTTGTGTATATTTTCACATTCATTAATATATTTTTCCTTGCCAATTCATAGCACACAAAAAAAATGTTAAAATTTAGTCCAATTCTCTCTAGTTTAGCATTTCACAAAAAAAAATTGCTATGGATCATCCATGCATGAAAAGATGCTTACAAAACATCATCACCGGGCATAAAAAATTTATCACATGGCAACCTTAATGGGGTCCCCAAATTTTATAGACAGTTTGACCTTAAAGTAAAGTTTTAAGCCTAATCTGGATTAGTCAAGTAGCAAAACAAAATAATGAAAATTCCAAGACTTCGAAGAGGGAACGCAGGACTAAAGAAGGGTGCATGAATGATCTTTCCCAAAAGGGAAATCCTTGAACTACTGTTAATTGGCATTGACGATATATTTAATTTGTAGAGCATCATCAAGAAAGGAAAAAATTCTGTCTAATTGTGCCATATGCCCTCTCACAACCCTCTCATGTGAGAGGGTGAAATGACCAGGGGCAAAGTGGTCATTTCACATCATATAAACAGAGCATAGGGGCTCAGCCATATAAAGAACTTTCTCCCCTTTCAAATAACATATATTACTTAATTAATCTAATTTCATTTTTTGGAGCATCCCTGAAGAGGAACAACTTTGTAGTTACTTTCCCAACATCTATTATTTGTTGATGGTAAAATTGAGATCTTTTTTTTTTTGAATGTTGCCTCACAATAGAACACAGGCACACAAGGTCGGATCCGAATAGTGTCCTCTCTATACTTCAGGGAGGAAGGAGACGCACCTGTTGGATAGATGATACGTGGTTCTCGAGAAAATTCGAGCCCCACGTCCAAGCTGACACCCCCTGTCAGCTAAGCTTGTCGACTGGATGTCGGGTCGAACGTGAGACTCAAATTTTCCCAAGAACCATATATCGGCCATTTGACGGGAGCGTCTCCCTCCTCCTTGAAGTACAGGAAGAAGACAACACATGAGGTTTAGATAAATCTGAACCTTTCATCTGAGTCAATACCCCCTATCAGCCCAACTTATTGGTTCAATGATGGTTTGAACGGAGGACTTGAATGAAATCATCGATCCAAATAGAGCGCCACCTCTCCTTCACATGCTCCTAGAGGAAAAGATTTGAATCCGTAAGAGGAAATCTAAAACTCTGTAACATGTTGAGTTCCCAATTTAAAATTCCAAGTAATAAATGAAAGGAAACTCTCAATGTACAAGAGCCCAACATTCCACTATCAGGAGCAATTAAGATATTTTCCCAAAACAAGATACAGTCAATCTACGATGAATGCTTTGTGTAGTCATTTCATGTCAACTCAGTTACCACATTTATGCCCTCAGAAGGCGGAACTAAAAATCTCATTCAATGAGAGACAATCCCACATGTAGTGATGTAGATGGCTGTCACTTTTTCCGTTTGACCAGTGTCAACTCAGAATCCACAGGCAACCTGCTTTTCTCTAATAACATCCAGCGGTTGTAAAGCAAGCATCACCACGAGGGATCCTTGATGGATTTAGAATCTCTTGCAGCCCTTTACTTTTGAAGTTCTTCTCTTGAGTATTCATTGCATCGTGGACCCCCTTCACTGGGCTCTGTTTTGTTTTGGTTGGTGGAGTCAATGGGTACATGTGAATGGCATCAAAGCTGAAGAGAATCTTCACTAATAGATAGTTTGCTGGAACTGCCTGAAAGATTAGAGATGGGAGTTTGTAGTTGCTTTCTACAAATAAGCAAGCATATAGATTCATTTGGGACCCCGTAGCTAACATCTAATCTTGTAAAAGCTTTGATAGATTTATAAAGGGTGTTGTTGGGAAAAAAAATCATCAAATGTTGACCATTTCGTCTAGCCGTGATTCAACGACTGGACTCCTTCCAATAATAGAAGATGATTTGAATCTGTTGATGAATGATAAGAGATAAAATCGCAAGATATTTAGAGAGTTCAGAGCAAAATTCTATCCCACACCATATTGACCATTTGTTCAAAATAGATTCCGTCCGGTTTGGGTCAATATACGGACCCAATGAGGAAAAGACAAGTGTCCGATTATCATTAAAGGCGAACTAAATCCATAACCGATTCGAATTGACCAATCCGATTAATTGAGCCATGGTTCAGAGGATGAAGCCTCAATGGCATGATTGTACAACACCGTACACACCACACAATGCACACGGATTCACATCGTCTCTTCCCAGTGATTTTGGGAAGACACGGTAACCTATTTCGGATGACTACCACGTGGCTCTCGGGTGAATCTGAGACCCACGTCTGAGCCGACAACCCCTGTCGGCTCGGCTTGTCGGCTGGGTGTCGGCTCAGACGTGGGTCTCGGATTCACCGAGAGTCACATGGCGACCATCCAGGACAGGTTGCCACTGTCCTCCCTGAACCACTGGGAGGACAGGATGCGAATCCCAATGCACACCATGGGAGAGAGAGTTGTGGGATTGTTTCAATGAGGTTAGCAAAGCCAATTTAAGTTTATGATACTAACTATTAATTTTGCTAGTTCACATTCATAATTGTTGTTTGATTATATCTGTTATGAATCTTGTGCTCAAGTTCAAATTCAAAATTTAAATTATAGGGTAAATTACATAGACACCCCTTCTACTGTAGTAAAAATACATAGAACTACCCTGTTTTTTCAAAAGTAACACAGAATACCCCTATAACAATGCTATCATACAATCTCACCCACATCGTTACTTTCAACTTAACGGTAGAAGGTCAATTTTTTTTAAGACAAAAATACCTTTATTCTGGTTTTTTATTTTATTTTATTTATTTTTACCGTTCTTCTGCTTCAACTTCTGTTTTTGTTCTGCTCCGTATCCTTTTCTTCTCTCTCTCTCTCTTCTGAAACCCATCGGTCATGGGAAGAACAACAAACATTTCGACGTTAATTTGTAGATTCAATAGCTTAAAAAAAAATAAAATAAACCCTCTTCTGAAATTTTCTTTGTCGTTTTCTTCTCGATGCTCCAGAGCGCCTGCAAGATTCTGTAATTGTTAGCTAGATAATGATCATGCTAGATTGAGCATGATCGTGATAAGATCTTCTATTGAAGAAAAGCTGGTTGGTGTGATTGATACAAGATTGATAATTTGGTTGGTGGGTAGGTGATTGTGGTAAGATCTCTTATAGAAGAAAAGTTGAGTAGGCTGATTTGGTTGGTGTACAAATTGTATGGATTATATTACTATCTATGGATAGTTTTCCTTGTATTATTTCCTCTATTTAAAGAATAATAAACCTCCCCAAGAAGTATGAAGAACTTGGGGATTCTCACCGTGGAGTAGACTTCTATGGTAGAAGTTCGAACCACGTAAATATTTTTTCGTCTTTCCTTTATGCATAAGTTAACATGGTATCAGAGCAGATACAGATCTGATCGTGGTGTTTAGGGCACTTTATTCGCTCTCGTCGTGGTTTGCTGCCCGCATACTCTGATAAGTTGTTATTTTCTCTTGTTATTCTTTTAAATCATTTACCATGACTAGTTCCAGCACTGTTGATAATAGTAAAGCTAGTTCTGGTTCTCATGAGATGAATACTCGTCTCACCTCTATCCTTCTCACTGGCCGCAATTACCTGCCATGGTCAAGGACAGTAACTGTTGCCCTTGGAGGCCGTGCCAAGCTTGGTTACGTTAATGGTCAAATCAAGACTCCTGCCTCTACGGATAATAAATTCTCTGATTGGGAAGCCAATGATAATATGATCATGTCATTGCTTTTTAATTCTGTGGAATCACAAATATATGAAATATTTACTTATTCAGAAACATCTAAGATCCTTTGGGATCCCTTAAATGACATGTATGGCCAAGTTGATAACTCCTCTCGAATCTTTGAGTTACAACAGGAGATTGCTCATGCTGAACAACCTCCCAGTCAACCATTTACAGAGCATCTTGGTACCTTAAAGAAAAAGTGGGATGAGTTACGTCAGTACCGCCCCCCTGCTCCAATTGACTCTCGGGATGGTTTTAGATACTTTGTCACATTTATTGATGATAAATCTAGATCTACTTGGTTGTATTTATTACACTCTAAAAGTGAAGTGTTACAAGTTTTTCAGGAATTTTGTTGCATGATTCAAACTCAATTTGGTACTCCCATAAAATACTTGAGGACTGATAATGACACCGAATATACCAATACCTCATTTGAGTCATTTCTTAAAGGTCTAGGTATTATTCACCAAACATCCTGTGTTGGTACCCCTCAACAGAATGGTATTGCCGAGCGTAAAAATCGCCATCTCCTTGAAGTAACACGATCACTTCTTTTTCATTGGTATATTCCCAAGTCCTACTAGGCCGATGCTGTTCTCACCAGCTGTTACTTGATTAATCGACTACCAAGTCAAACCTTACACGCCAAATCCCCTATGGAGGTTCTTTACGGTCGCTCCATTGATATTTTCCACCTTCGTGTGTTTGGGTGTATTTGTTATGTTCATTCTCAAGCAGGTGGAAAGCTAGATCCTCGGGCTCATAAGTGCATTTTTTTGGGATATTCTTCTGTTAAAAAGGGTTACATTTGCTATGATCCTTCGGTTCGAAAAATGTACATTTCTCGTGATGTCTTTTTCTTGAACGTCACCTCTTCTTTCCTGGCGGGACCAAAATTCGGGGGGAGATTGATACCGACTATGGTGAATTTGCTCCTCCCATACCTATGTACATGGTGACAATAGTGAATTTAGTGATCATAGTGATCATCCTATTGCGAGATCATCCTCACCCTGTTGAAGCCGTTCTGCGAAATAGAGACAGTTGAAGAAAGTCCCGATCTACCGATTCCAAAGTAAGAAGATCTACTCGGGTGTCACAACCTTTTACTAGATTACGAGATTACTTCACCTATCACACTGTTGAATATCCAATTCAACAACATGTTTGCTATGACAATGTTTCTTCCGAATTTTTGGCATTCTTGACGCCAGATTGATTCTCACGGTGAACCAATTAATTTTCGCTGAGGCTAAGGTCTCTTCCGTATGGATTAAGGCCATGAATGATGAGCTTTCAGCTCTCGATAGAAACCACACTTGGGACATAGTACGTCTACCTGCCGGAAAGTGTCCTGTTGGCTGTCGATGGGTATACAAGATCAAGTACAGAAGTGATGGATCTATTGAAAGACACAAGGCAAGATTTGTTGCCAAAGGTTATACACAAACATATGGAGTTGACTACAAGGAAACCTTTGCTCCGGTCGTGAAAATGAATACTGTGAGAGTGTTAATGTCAATAGCAGTAAATTGTGGTTGGTCTTTATTTCAAATGGACGTAAAAAATGCATTCTTGCAAGGAGACTTAGAAGAAGAAGTATACATGACCACTCCTCCTGGTCATCCCTTAGAACATCAAGCTGGAGTCGTGTGTAAGCTCAACAAAGCCATTTAGGGGCTTAAACAGTCTCCACGGGCATGGTATGGTAAGTTGAGTACTGTTCTTATAAGTTTTGGCTTTCGTCGGAGTATGTCTGATTCATCGATGTTTGTTAGAAAGAACACCAACTACATCATTGTTGTGTTGGTTTATGTTGATGACATTGTCATCACTGGTGATAATCTCTATGACATAGCGGCTCTCAAACAGTATTTGAATGAGAAATTTGACATCAAGGATCTAGGAAAATTATGATACTTTCTCAGAATTGAAGTAGCCACATCGACTAAGGGTTTGTTTATCTCTCAAAGAAAGTATACTTTGGATCTCTTGAAAGAGACCGGCAAGCTCGGTGCCAAACCTGCCGATTCCCCATGGGCTATAATAGTAAATTTCTCATTGATACTACTCCATTACAAGACAATAGCCGCTTTCAACGGTTAATGGGAAGATTAATATACTTAACAATTACCAGGCCTGACATCTCTTATGCAGTAAGTTATGTGAGTCAATTTATGCAAGCACCTACTGAAGGACATATGGAACTTATTGACCGCATCCTACGCTACCTGAAATCTTGCCCGGGAAGAGGTATTTGGATGCGAAAACATAATCACACGAGAATTGTGGTTTACACTGATTCTGACTGGGCTAGAAGTCCCTCAGACAGAAAATCCACTACTGGATTTTGCACCTTTGTGGGTGGCAATTTGGTCACGTGGAAAAGTAAGAAACAACATGTTGTGGCTCGTTCTAGCGCTGAAGCAGAATACAGGGCAATGGCTTCCACTACTAGCGAACTCGTCTGGCTTCGAGCTTTGTTACAGGAATTGGATCTTGAGACTTCTAACCGTCCGATGCAACTATATTGTGACAATCAAGCAGCCACTTATATTTCTTCTAATCCTGTCTTTCATGAACGTACCAAACATATAGAGGTGTATTGTCACTTTGTGCGTGAAAAAGTCCAGGATAACACCATTGAAACTCCTTATATCCGGAGTGAGGATCAGCTCGCAGATGTGTTCACCAAAGCTTTACCCACAAAATCCCTTCACAAGATGTTGATCAAGTTGACCTCCGATGATATCTTCGTCCCAACTTGAGGGGGAGTGTTAGCTAGATAATGATCATGCTAGATTGAGCATGATCGTGATAAGATCTTCTATTGAAGGAAAGCTGGTTGGTGTGATTGATGCAAGATTGGTAATTTAGTTGGTGGGTAGGTGATTGTGGTAAGATCTCTTATAGAAGGAAAGTTGAGTAGGCTGATTTGGTTGGTGTACAAATTGTATGGATTATATTACTATCTATGGATAGTTTCCCTTGTATTATTTCCTCTATTTAAAGGATAATAAACCTCCCCAAGAAGTATGAAGAACTTGGGGATTCTCACCGTGGAGTAGACTTCTGTGGTAGAAGTTTGAACCACGTAAATATTTTCTCGTCTTTCCTTTATTCATAAGTTAACAGTAATCCTCGTCTCTGTTTGGCTTCTTGAAGATGCTTCCAATAGTGTAAGAACAAAAAGAGCATGTAGTGTTCGTGGGTTTCTTCTCTGCTATAATGTGCGTAAAATGACCTAAATGGGAAATTGAATCTCATAAAAATGTGATCGAGATGAGTGTTTAGGGCTTCTAAATTAACTTCTGGAGGAAACGAGAAAGAACATCGGAATCTATTGTGGTGTTGATCCTTCTGATTCGAGTTACACTCATGTAAAGATAGAAAAATTGGGATTTTTCATAGCTTGAGATGTTATACGCTTGGTTTTAGAGGCTTGATTACAGTTTGAACTCTGGGAGTTGCTGGAAACTGAAACCCCCAAAACAATCGTTGCCAGCACCTCTCTCCAATCACTCCTCTTCTCGTTTTCACCATTACCGCCGCTCACAACTTCCTTGTCCAGAAAGATCTACATCTTTCATCCTTTCCAGATCCTAACCCTAGAATCGTGAAACGCTTCTGCCCTATCTCTTACTAAATTGAATTCCCTCCATTCCCTATTTTTCTATTAAGAGAATCCTACAATTTCTAATAGTTGTCGTGGAGAAGAATGAGAAGAAGAGGGAGATGCTGAGCGCTGGAGAAGAAAATGAGTTTACAGCAACTCGTGGAGGAGAAAGATCTACACCAATAGATTCTCTTCAAAGATTGATTATTGGTCTGACGGTTACAAACAGCCTAAAACGGTAAGGCATGGTAATGGCCTCTAACTTCAATATCATCCAATTCAACGAGTTCCTTATTTCGAAATCCCATCACTAGAGGTTGCACAAGCGGCGCTGTCGGGATTCCATGGCCTGGGGCCATGGCAGCAGCTCCAACAGCCTTAGCTCTCGATTTGCTTTCAATTTTGATCGGAGCTCTGTTTCAGATTCTCATTGTGGATTTGGGAAGAAGGGAGAAGAAGGGTTTTTAATTTCAGACTCTGAGTTTGACATGTTGTCCTCTACCCCCACTCCCCAATATAACTTACCTTCTCAATCTCTACTTTTGGAGAAGAGCACGAACTCTCATATGGGATTTCTTTGGAGAAGAACACGAACAACTTGTTTCGTTGGAGAAGAAAGAGGAATGATTAGTCTGTTTGATTTTTTTGGAGAACTCGAATAAGGTATTTTCGCCTTAAAAAAATTTGAGCCTCTGCCATTAAGTTGAAAGTAACGGTGTGGGTGAGGTTGTATGATAGCATTGTTATAGGGGTATTCTGTGTAACTTTTGAAAAAACAGGATAGTTCTGTGTATTTTCACTACAGTATAGAGAATGTCTATGTAATTTACCCTAAATTATATTCTATAATTTTATTTTCAGAGTAAATTTTCTTTCTATCAATATTGTAACAAGTAGATTTTTAACAATTCGGCCAACATATCTTAAGAGAATTATATATACTTTATACATATTCAAAGAAAATCTTGAATATAAAATTTTGTATATTCTTTTCATGGTATCAAAGCCAAATCTCTCTTGGGTGACTCCATCCCAATCTCATGGTTGCGTCTACCACCCTCCCTCCTCCAATTACCAACCCCATCACCACTCTTACACCGGACTTCTCTTCACCCTATTATTTATGGAAAAAGATTATCTCCAATCCGTCCAGTCGTCCAGTCGTAATCGAAAGGATTGAAATCACAAGACTCGCCCCCCAATGTATTGGTATGCGTGTCCTTTGATTCCAGTCCATTTATTCACGACTGGACGAACTGGACAGATTGGAGACAATCTCAATCCGAGAGCACCATTCTGATCAACCTGGGAACCCTCCTATCTCACAGTTAATCAATGGCGATAACTACCCCACATAGAATTGTGCCATTGTCATTAATTATTTACACCATCATTAATTATTTACACCATTCTGATCCACCACCAATATTGGAATTTCTACAAGGTCTTCGTGAGTGGAGATGTAAACGGATCAGATTCGGCACGGATAGACTATTATCCGAATTCGAATCAACCTATCCGAATGCGTCTCCACATCGGATGGATTTCTAAAAATCAAATTTGAATTCGTATTCGAATTTTAACCAAATTTCTGGTTAAAATCCTATTCGAATCTGAACTATACTTCCAGAAGAGAAGGGAATGGAAACTCAAAGTTTTACTGCAGATTACAGGAGAGAAAAACGGTCTGCATTCTCCATCTAACATTATTGCATATTACATTTTAGTGAATTCCATAGTTATGAAGCAGAACTTCCTTATAGGAGTATGTAACACCCTCCACCTTCAAATTGGGTCTTCTGCTATTGGATGAAAAGGTATTGAAAATTGGCTTTTAGAGAAGCTAGGGTTTTCGAAATCAGCATGCAATGAAGAAAGTAATGCGGAAGGGAGAGGCCTTGTTTTGGGGGAAACCATTTCTTTTAACTCAGGGTTATTCAGAAAATCAGAATGTAGACCGCCATTGTCCCATTATGACAGACCAGAAAGATAGAAAAAATAGAAAGAGAGTTCAGAGAGAAAGAGAGAGAGGAAAGAAAGTATAAGTACCTTTTATGGGTATTGAGGAAGAGGAGAAGAAGCTAATGTTAGAATTTTGAAAAAATTTCATCTAACCCCCAAAAACTATGTCAAATTCGATCTAACCCCCAAAAGTTTCAAAAGTCTCATCTAGCACCCAAAAGGCTTCCAAATGTCTCATCTACCACCCAAAATTTTTTCATCGTTAATCAAAGAGACCCCACCTGTTAGTAGAGTCCCGTTAGTTGCAAATATTAGGACAATAATACCCTTATTCTAAAAGTAAAAGACAATAATGCCCTTATTCCCATCTGTTTTCCAAGCTTCTTTCTTCCTAAACCCTAGAAATTTGGAGACGAAGAGCAAGAAGCAAGGGGATCCTCCTCTGATCATTTCCTACATCGGAGTTCAATGTCTGCAATTTTTTTTTTCTCTAAAGATACTTCAGTTAAAAGGGTTTTTGTTGCTCTGTTTTTTTTTTTTTTCCAGTTAAAAGGTTTTACGGATGGGTCCAATCCAAGCAAGAAATGAAAGGGGATCTATATAGAGATTGAGAGAAGATTATGGGAGAAGAAATAGGGATTGTGGGAGAAAAGTGAAGGAGAAGAAGTAGGAAGGAGAGAAGATAGGGAGTGGGGCCGTCTGTGGCCAGAGTGAGAGAGAGAGTCCGAGAAGAGGGGAAGGTAAAGAAATTTTAGGAAAAAAAAGAAGGATTGTGGGAGAAAAGTGAAGGAGAAGAAGTAGGAAGGAGAGAAGATAGGGAGTGAGGCCGTCGGTGACCAGAGTGAGAGAGAGAGTCCGAGAAGAGGGGAAGGTAAAGAAATTTTAGGAAAAAAAAGAGGGATTGTGGGAGAAAAGTGAAGGAGAAGAAGTAAGAAGGAGAGAAGATAGGGAGTGAGGCCGTCGATCGACAGAGTAAGAGAGAGAGTCCGAGAAGAGGACACATCATTTCAAAACAAAAATTCCTCACGGCTCCACATCATCTCTATAAAATTGAGGACAAGTAAAAATAAAATAAAGCATCATTTAGCGAGATTTGCAGAACATCAGGCAGGATAATCGAGATCCGGAAAGGACTAGATCTTCTTGACCTAGATTTCGAAATGACCAAGCAATCGAAGTGAAATATATCTCTTTTTAATAAATCTGGATTTGAGTTGGAAGGGCTTGAGATCATTAAAGATTAGGTAATGGAGTGCTAATGAGGATGATATAAAACCTGCAACTCTGTCCGGCCATGGTATTCGTTATCGATCATGAATGATTCTCAGTTCCTGATCTGAGATACAACTTCAAAGTGATGAAATTTTATGATTTTTTTTTTTTAGTTTCATTTTAATGTTTTAAAGAAAGGGTAAATTAGTTTATCTCATTTTAATGTTTTTAAGGTTTCAAATAGAAAGGGTAAGAATGTCTACTCACATGTTCAGTCAAGTCTATCAGTTAAATGGGGCCGGTTAGAATTTTTAGAAACCATTGGGTAGTAGATCGAATTTGACATAATTTTTAAGGGTTAGATGAAAATTTTTCTATATATTAATGCAAGTTGGGGTTTTCCCATGGGATTTCCCATGAACATTAATGAATCCACCACACAGATTACTAAAATACAATGGACAATAAAAGAGATGATAGAACACATACCATTTGCTGTAGATTGATTTTCGACCGTTTTCTATAGCTTGAATGCCTCGATTAGAGTCTTCCACAGCCTTTTGGGATCCCTTTTGCCTCTGTGCGTATGGGAGCAACAGAAAGATAAAAACCAATGACTGCAGGGACCCTAACCATAGTATTTATAATACTATCCCTAACCCAGAACCATTCCCACAGTGGGCCGGGTTGATAGTCTCTAACCAGTGATGAACCAGACTTGAACCAGTCAAACCAGTAATTGAACTCCCACTTAACAACTAGTTAGGTAATTGATCAAGCCCCCACAATAGGAATCTAACAGCTAGTGCTTACATTAGACTAGCGGAAAGAAGATTTGAATCCCCTGGATTGCCTTGCTCCAACTCAACTTTGAGTTTGAATCAAGAGCAGCATCGTCTTTTACCAAAAAAAAAAAAAAATCATCTTCCCCATCCTCCGTCCATCTACCTTCCCCTGCTCGAGATTAGAAAACCAGAACCTCCCTCTATCAAGATTTCCCTGTGCATTATTAGAAAACCAGAAGGTCCAGAACCTCCATCCATGGAGATCCTACGGTAAAGTGATACAAAAGCGTAGAAACGTAGAAGTCTAGAACACTTTGAGTCTTTTACACTTTCTATTTTAATTAAATAATGAATACCTATAATTATTATAATAAATAAATAATAAAATATCAAACTGTCAAGGTTTCTTCACAGTTGTCAACCAACTTTTATGATCTTTTCAATTACTTTATTATTTATATTCTTATTTTTAGGATTTTTTAGTCTTTTGCACGTTACTCGATTCGGAACGGATTATATCCGCCGGTTTTGAGTTGTATTCTAATCCGTCTCCTAATCCGGCACCTTTTATCCGAATTTGCATCCGAATCCTAATGTTCGGATTCTGATTCCCTTAAACGGATGCGAATTAGAATCGAATTCGAATTTTCGACTATCCATTTACATCTTTATTCATGAGTCCTTTGTTCCATTGCCATCTTCTTCTACAAGACCTACTCTACTCTGCCGTTACAAAATTATACTCTTTGACTTTAAGAGAGGATAAGCAATGCCAATTGATCATAACAAAATAATATTCTTTCTTCACGAATCCCATGTTGTAAGCATGAAGATAAGCAATCACGATATGTAACAAACTGCGAATAAAAAACCACAGGGAATTGACGTTTCCCTCCAAATCCTCAAACCTATTTTGATAAACATACCCTTCCAAACCCATGAGCCCTAAAATCACTTTCCTCAAATTTCTCTCAAGCACACCCAAATCCACCCACAGACCATCTCCCCCAACCTCTCACTCCCACTATCCAATCTCCATCCTACCAACATTTACCCCAGTCCGACAGTACCTAATCCGACAGCACCATTAATTCGTGTAGGTTTGTTTTCCTCAACCTCATATTCTTTCTCCTTTCGCTAATTAAAAGTTTTTTTTTCCTCATTCTGATACGAAATGTATCAGTAATGGCTACTTCAAGGGTAGCCGACCTCCAAATAGAAGAGAATAAAAAGAAGTAGATAAAAAATTAAGTTGTAATTCATGACTCTCTATTTCATTCTCTTCCTACTATATCGTCTATTACAATTCTAAAAGTTACCATTCGGTTACAATCCTATGGTTGTAACAAATCAAACTAGTTCTAATCCTACAGTCCAAGTGATGCAGTAGCAATGTCATGGATGGATCGACACAAACCAATTTGGGTACCCAACCAAACCTGAACCGGCTCAAACCCAAACCAACCTTTTGGTCTGGAAAGGGGTGGTAGATGATTAATTAAAATAGAAAGTTTCAATATTAGGTTTTCCTTATTTATTATTTCTATTTTATGTCATAGAGATTAGATTTGATTCCATAAAGATGTTATTTACTTTCTAAGTTTATTTCACATTAGTTTAGGAATGTTATTTCTTTTATAAAGAGAGGTGTAATAGAGTAAAGAGTGGTGAAGATTTTGAAGAAGAATTTTATGAATGAATTGAAGTTTCAGTTTTGTGATTGTGCAGTCCTGCTGGCCGAAAGCCCCTTCCCCTTCTCTTTTCGTCTCTCTCTCTCTCTCTCTCTCTCTTGTCTCTGTGACTAGAATCGACCACTCTTCTTGGTCTTGTTCTTCCTTTCTTCTTTCCCTTTTCATCTTCCCCTATCCTTCATTCCCTGTTCTTCTTCTTCCTCCCTTGCTTTCTTTATTCTGGGCTACTGTTCTACACTGATACTTTGTTCCGACTGCACAACAATCTACAGAAGACTGGTGTTGATCTCCTCCATCCCAACCCTGTTCTATCTCAGATCTTGGGCAGAAGTTTCCCTTCTATTGGTGACCTAAAACCCCAAGACCCATGACTAGAAATCTCTTCAATAGTTGAATCAAAAAACCTGCAACTCAAGTTTTCTCTCTCCTACTGCCAAACCCAGTTTCAGTCCTTCGATGCCCTGTATTTTCTGTGATTCTTGTGTTTCTTCGTACTTTCAAGAGGATATGAGTTCCGATCCTCCTCCTCAAATTCCAACTTGATAGGTCTTCCCATGAATGAGTTCCCTTCCTTGAAGTAATTCTAATTTCCGCCTAATGTGTCTATCGTGAGTTGAGGAAGAAACAACTTTCCTGAAATTACAGAAACCTCCCTTGATCTTTATTACTTGTTTATTTAACCCTTCTTCATAGCCTTATTTCCATATTCACTCTATTGGTTAGGAATTGTTTTAGTTTAATCCTAAGAAATCCTAAGGGTCTGTTTGGTTCTTTAGAGTTATTTCAGACTTCAGATTAATTATGAAATTACCATTACTGGTTGAGTTTTGGACTTATTTACAGTTCTGCCATTGTTCATTGAATCAAGCTTGCTTATTATTTGGGTGGGCCTACTAGCGGATCTAATTAGGGTTTTCTCAACCCGGATCCCGCATCACCAAGTGTGATCGTAACATTACTGTCCCCATATACGAGAACCTTGTCGTCAAGGTTCTGCTGAAGGTATAGTTGCCGGAGAACAGATATCTTTGGCATCACTCGCATTGACAACTGCCATGCTCCTTTCCTTCTCAAGGAACCCGAGATGATCCTGCGGATGTTCTGCAGATCTAACTTCTCTCCGTTTGATTTGGAAGCTACATTTTCAGTGGTCACTGTAAGCACACTGAGTAAAAAATCCAGAAATCCTTTCTTGGACGTTACCCTTTGATCTTTGTTTTCCCAGTTACAATTTAATGGATTCTTGAATTTCTTCCAAGTTCTGTCCTTGGTTTCCAGTACAAACTTTGCCACGAACAGAATGGTAATTGCACAAATTCTAAGATAGAGAAAAAATGTACCTAAAGAGCTCTACTCCACTAAAAAATTGAGGGTGTAAGAAACAACCCAAATGCCAAACCAGTTCACCAGAGTGCCGAACATCATGATCCAATGAACTGATTCCATTCCAATTGCAAAACATCCTATGTAATTTAGCACTGGCATTGGGATCCACCTCAATTTTATAGTAACAGAAAACTTGCCACCTGTATCTAGTTTGCCTCCTGTATATGCATATGTGTCGGTTGGATTAAAGCCTGGTGAACCCAAATAAGAGGTTGCTGCAATTTTAGATATTCGAGACAGGCTAAAGGAGTGGAAACGGCGTCCGAATCGTCTCCTATGCGTACGGGCATAGGAGACGCGACGTAGACCGCAGGATGGCCGCCAAGTGGAAAGACAGCCATCCTGCGGTCGATTTGTAAAAAGGAGTAGATTATGGGATAGGAACGCAAAGCATGGGAAAAAAACGCTTTTTGAAAATCGGACCTGCAGAGGCTGAAATGCAGGTCCGATTTTCATTCGATTTTCAAAAACAGTTCCTGCGTTTATCCTCTTTTGAGTTTTCCTTTTTCTTTCAGAGTTTGAGAGAGGAGGGAGGAGAGAGAGGCAGAACCTGTCACACCCCAATTCCGGCTGAACCAGAAGTGTGAGTGAACCGGTAATAAACCACGGTTCACACTAGGATCTCGAAAGACCGTGTCAACCAATCATCCCTGAGCAGACCATCAAAATCCAGAGTAATACTAGCAGCGGAAATAATATATCAATGAGCTGAACTAAATAATAAATAATTAATCCAGTTATTCCATCACCCATCAGAATTTAAATAAGATTTATTTACAAGCTTTAAATTGAAAATAATCAAATCAAAGAGGAAAGACACAGAAGGAGCACTCGCATAACGCATCATGCTCGTCCTCCACACTCTGTGTCTCCAGGGCAGCCATCGTCTTTGTAGGCTGGGGCGGTCACGAAGTCCTCCACTGTATACCCTGCATCCAAATCTGAAAAGAGAGATATATATATCGGGGTGAGCTACAACACAGCTCAGTAAAGCACAAGACCAATGCAACATCCACATGCATGAGTTAACATTACACTTTGGGCCAGGTATAACTTGCAATTGTGCTATGATAAGGTTTGGCGGCCACCTCACCTCCATGCACGAGTGTGAGCACACCCAATAGTCGGGCTCCTACCACACTACCTCTGTTGCCCCACATCACTCACTCCGGTATAGAGATGGGACTCGAGTGGCGGGCGGGAAGAACCACAATCCCACGTCCTCCTCCCCGATACCCCATACCGTACCAATACCTAAACCCCTATTGGCAAGGGCTTGCAAGTGGGTTCCGTTTCTAACCAGTCCTAGATGTCAATACAAGTAGGCTCCACCCTAGTACGGCCGTCTACGGCATAGGGATAGAGCTAGGCGTGCGGGCCCGTGGAGACCATAATACCTCACCTCCCCGATACCTACCCGCAACAAGCATACCAAGATGGAACTATACGCAGTAGGCCCTATCCCAACATCGCTCCCTATGGCATAAGGATAGAGCTAGGCGTCATGGCCGGGTCAACATCGACATCGGAGATCACCATGCCACATCACTTTGGGCCGGATCAACGTCAACATCGGAGACCACCCGCCATAACCTCCCCCCGATACCCCACCCATACCAAGCATGCTAAGATAGGGTGCCTTCGAAAGCGTCGGAGTGAGGAATGATCCTAGGCCCCGGCCCTTCCCATTCCACACTCCAACTAAAACAAACACATGTCTAACATCCATCACACCTAGCATATGAAATGCATGAACAGATAAATCAAATAGAATTTACACTACATGACATGTGATATGCACAATCCATCAAACAATCATATAATTTGATACAGAAAATTAAAGAGCTCTCTAAGGTTTATTATTAAATCTTTAATTTAAGTTTCGGGTCTTGTCCCTTACCTCCGGTATGCATACGGATGCACACATACCGGTCTCACTCGGATCTGGCCGAGTGCGACCCGGTATGGTGCCGCGGTATACACCGCGGCCCATACCGCGGGATTTTCCCAAGGATATACCCTACGGCGTGATTTTCTCGAGATCGAGGTCTCCACGGTAGCTCCCTAAGGTTTCACCTATCTTCCGCTAAGGTCCGGTCTCGAAGGGTCCTATGGATCTTGGCTAGAATATCAAAAACCAACCGGATCCGAAATAAAGACGAAATGAATCTAAGCAATTTCCATCGGATCTCACGCCGCCCGCGGCCCGATCCGATAAACAACCCTACGGGAAGGATAGAGCACTTTACCGGTGCGGTTGTCGGTTGGCGGCGAGTTCCTCCACCGGAGCTCCTTCCTTGGCGGCGTCAACCTCCTTGAACCCTCAACTCCTTCTCAGAACAAAGGGGTTCACGGGTGTTTCCCTCTATTAATAGAGGGAGGCCGTCCAAAACACGCTCCCCCTCATATGGAAACTTTAAGTTTCCATTTTTTGAAGAAACACGCTCGAACACATACCGGTCTCGCACATACCGGTCGCGGGATAGCGAGACCGGTATAGTGAGACCCGGTATGCCATACCGGTTGCGGGATGGTGCATCCGGTATGGTGGAGACCCGGTATGGGTGAGACCCGGTATACCATACGGTTGCACTATAGTGCATCCGGTATGGTGAGACCGGTATGGTGAGACCGGTATGAACTTAGCCAATTTTACACATTTTTCGTCACGAAAATGATTGGTTCTTCACCCCGCTTCTTCGCGGTCCCTTGCCCGGCTCCGCTTTCGGTCCGGTTATGATTGGGGCACCGCCATCGCATAAAACCATGGTTAAACCGGGTTTTAAAGCACGGTTCTTACAACTCTACCACCCTTAAAAGAAATTTCGTCCCCGAAATTTGCATGCGGTTTTACAATTCCCCCTCCCCAAAAGAATTTCGTCCCGAAATTGTACGTACCTTCAGTCGAAAAGACGGGGTATTCTTTTCGCATGGCATCCTCCTCTTCCCAAGTAATTCCCTCTACGTCCCGACTTTTCCAAAGCACCTTGACATAGTAGATATCCCGCCTTCGAAGATGTTGTACCTTTGCTAAGGAGTTGGATTGGCACTACCTCAAAGGTTAAATCTTCCGTCAACTCCGGAGGATCAGCAACAAGGATATGCGAAGGATCTCGCACATACTTCTTCGAGGGACACATGGAAAACATCGTGGACGCTAGACATTGCCGGCGGCAATGCAAGTTGATAGGCCACTTTGCCGCACCGGGACGAATTTCATAGGGCCCCACATATCTTGGACACAATTTCCCTTTTCGCCGAACCGCTTGGCCTCGTGACCGGTGATATCTTCAAAAACACTTTATCACCTACCATGAATTCAAGATCCGCCGCCTGTTATCGGCATAGTGCTTGAGCCTTTGAGCTGTCTTTACCCGGCTTCTAATTTGATCCATTGCCTTGCGGGTTTCTTCTACAAATTCGGGACCAACGATTCTTCTCTCACCGACTTCATCCCATAATAGAGGTGTCCGGCATTTCTTACCATACAAAGCCTCGTATGGGGCCATCCTGGATCGTGGGGCGGTAACGTTGTTGTAGGCAAACTCAATGAGAGATAGTTTCTCATCCCAAGCCCCCTTGAAGTCAATAGCGCATGCCCGAAACATGTCTTCTAAAATCCGGATGGTCCTTTCGCTGACCATCCGTCGAGGGGTGGAAGGCTGTGCTAAACTTCAATTCGTTCCCATTGCCTTGCAGTCCTTCCCGAACCCGGATGTGAAGCGGGGTCTCGCGTCGGATACAATACTTTCGGGACCCCATGGAGTCGACTATGTTGTCCACATACAACCTTGCCAACTTGTCCATGGTATCTTGGGGTCGACGGGGATAAATCTGCGGTTTTGGTTAGGCGATCCACAATTACCCATCGCATTCACCGACCTTGAGTCATGGGTAGACCGGTGGCGAAGTCCATGGTAATACAATCCCACTTCCAGCGGGCTCGGGCAATGGTTGTAGTAGCCCCCGGTCTCTCGTCTTCCGCCTTGACTTGTCGACGGTTTAAGCATTGGAACACATGTCGAGCCACATGGCTTTCATTCCCCTCCACCCGGTACAACCTCTTCAAGTCATGGTACATTTCGTGCTTTGCCGGGGTGTATTGAATATGGAGTGGCGTGAGCTTCCAACATAATCCGATTCCGGTTTCCGGATCTTCATCCTCGGTATGCACAAACGCCCACGATATCTCGAGTACCTTGTCCGCATCAAGCGTAAAGTCGGGATTGACTCGACCCTTTTCCAAATCCTCTTGAACTGTCCCGAGGTATGGGTCCCGTAAAACGTTGCCTTTAATTCCTCTTTCGGGTCGGGCAAAATCCTTAATGCCGCAAACATTAAGGTAAACTTGTGTATCAACCCTTGCTCAATGGGATCATCGGTGACTCAATTAGGTGTTGCTCTTCGTCCCCGATGTTTGAAAGGCGGCGCCCAATGCCGCATTAGTACTTGGTCCCGTCGGGGTTCGATGCCCATTTCCCGCTAGTGCATCGGCTACTATGTTGGCCTTACCCGGGGTGATACTTGGATATCACGGTCGTAGTCCTTGAGCAACTCCTAACCACCTCCTGCCTCATATTCAAGTCCTTACGGGTGAGCAGATCGTCGGGCTCTTGTGGTCGGACTTAATCTGGAACTTCTCACCATACTGGAGGTAATGCCTCCACGTCTTGATGGCATGAATGATGTTGCCAACTCTAGGTCATGCGTAGGGTAGTTCTTTTCATGCTCCTTTAGCTGTCTTGAGGCATAAGCTATCACCCGCTCGCCTTGCATCAGCACACAACCCGGTCCCGGACACTGAAGCATCTGTATACCGTAAATGGGCGGTCCGGAGCTGGAATTGTCGTATAGGTGCCGATACCAGCCTTGCTTTCAACGTCTGGAAACATTTCTCGCACTCATCCGACCATATGAATTTCGCCCCTTTTGGTTAACTTGGTGAGTGGAACATAAATCTTGGAATAGTTCTCCACAAACCTTACGTAGTAACCAGCCAAGCCCGGGAAACTCGAATTTCAGCGTGTCTTGGTGCCTCCCAATTGACTATGGTGAGATCTTGCTGGGGTCTACCTTGATACCTTCGGTGACACCACGTGACCAAGGAAGGCCACTTCATCTAACCGGAACTCGCACTCGTAAATTTTGCATATAGCTTTTCTTTCCTCGCCCCTCGTAATGCGGCTCCGAGATGCACTGCATGCCTCTCCCGGTCCTTGGAGTATACAAGGATATCATCAATGAAAACTATAAGCGATGTATCCAACATGTCATGGAATACTCGGTTCATTAATTCCATGAATGATGCCGGTGCGTTAGTCAATCCAAAGGACATCACAAGGAACTCGTAGTGTCCATACCGTGTCCTCGAAGGCGGTCTTTGGAATGTCCGAGTCCTTGATCTTTAGTCGGGTGATACCGGACCTCGGGTCAATCTTTGAAAACACCTTGAACCTTGTAGCTGATCAAACAAGTCATCTATTCTAGGTAATGGGTTCTGTTCTTGATAGTGAGCTTGTTCAACTCTCGGTAGTCCATCACAGCGCCATTGCCATCCTTTTTCTTCACAAAGCACAGGTGCTCCCCAAGGTGAATGCTTGGTCTTATAAACCCCTTGTCCAAAAGTTCCCGCGGTTGGGTTTTTAATTCTTTCATTTCAGTGGGAGCCATCCCTGTCGGAGCCTTAGACACGGCGCCACCCCGGTAGTAAGTCTATCACAAACTCGGTAGCCCCGTCAGTGGTAACCCCGGTAATTCTTCCGGAAAAACATCGGGGAACTCCCGTGCGACCCGGATGTCTTCCAATTTCGGTGTTTCAGCGGTCACATCTACCGCCGACACAAGATATCCTACTCCTCCTTTCTCTAAGCACCTCTTTGCTTTTAGGGTGAGAGTATGAGCTTCCTCTTTCTTGGCAGCTTAACCCCTTTGAACTGAAACTCATTCCCATCGCTGTCCTTGAGCATCAACTTCTTCTCGGCACATAGCGGGTTTGTTGAGTGTTTAGCTAACCAGTCCATTCCCGAAATAACATCAAAATCCGACATCTCCGGTTGGACTAAATTGGCTTCAAGTTCTCGCCCCTCAATACACACCGGGCAAGGTCCATAATAGTCTTCTATCACCACCTCGATCCCCATTGGTGACCGAACTAGTAGACTTGGTTGTAAGGTCTTGATGGGATGTCGAAGCCCTTTCCCGAAGGATCCGAGACAAATGAATGAGTGGCCCCGAGTCAAACGGACCCTTTGGGTATCCCCGCTATATTTCTGCTCCCGAGGTTGTAAAATTTCCTTTTAGCTTTAAATATGCAACAAGTAATGCAACAATTTAGGAGGGAGTGTCAAATAATACAGTAACCTCATCCGGTGATGCGGCTGCCTCCTCGTAGTAACGGCATATACCTTGCCCAACGCTGTTCTTTCTTAGGTTGCGGGCATGATCCGGCATAGTGCCCCACTTGTTGGCGATTGTAGCACTTGATGCTAAGGGCCGGCCCCGTTGCTTGCGAGGCCATTGCGGGAGCTGCTTTGGGAGGTATGGTACTAACTTGTGGCCCGAATGGACGATATGACCTGTTGCCTCGTCCGCCTCCACCTTGAATTCGGTATTCGGCCTCTTCAAACCTCTCGTTCCGAGCCACAAAGCTGTCCCTCGGCTTGACTCCAATGACACGAGCCACGTACGGCGTCATTGTAAATGACCAAACCTCGACCTATAACATGTTTCTCGATGGTGCCCCGCAGTCCCATGGTAAAACGGTGAGTCTTAGTCTCTTCCTCTTGCATGCTTTGGTGGGAGCGAAGAAGAACAACTCCCTCATACCCTGCCGATACGCCCTACGGTCATCCGTGATTTGTCGTAGATTTAGGAATTCCCTCTCCATCCGGTCACGAAAACTCCCGGGAAGTACTTGTCGAAGAATGACTCTTTGAATATAGGCCGGTGATAACTTCGGTGCTTGGTTTCCAAGTACCTTCGAATGGAATTCCACCACCCATTGGCCTCTTCCTTCAACATATGAGTAGCATACAAGACCTTGTCTTCATCCCGACAGTCCAACAATCTGAAATTTTCTCCATCTCGCTTATCCACCGTGCCGCCCAAGGCTTTTCCAAACTTCCCCGTAAAGTGGGTGGTTTAAGCTTCAAGAACCCATCCACGCCTTAGCAAGGCTGTTCCGAGCATACGGCGCCTGTCCATACCACCGTGGTTGATAAGCGTAGCCACCCCGATCGCCTCCCCGATAGCCACCATAGTGTGCACTGGATATGGACCCCGGTACTGTCCCCGATACCCTCCGTGGTCCCCGATTATATCTTGGTGTGCGGTAACCGGTGAGCCTCTGCTGCGGGTGGTTCTTGCTGTTTTGGTATTCCGGTTCGTGTTTACCCCCTCAGTGTTGCTTGAACATTTCCTCGCACCGGTGGACCGGCACTTCGGAGGTCTTTGCCGGTGCGGCTCGGTGGTCCGAGCATTTTGGTTATCTCTTCAAGAACTTCTTTCTGTGCCGCCATACTAGACATGAAATTTTCCATCTTTGTTTCCGAGCTTGAAGATGGCTGCCCCCGGAATGGCGACTCTTCACTTGCCGCCTTAAATTCTCGGATGCGTTCGGGGGTTCCGCTCTTCCCCACTTATCCTCTCTTCTTGCCCTTCGAATTCTCCGCACCTGAACTCCCGTCTACCGCGGCGCCCTTGAGCGATGGCGTCGGAAACCTACGACCATTACCTCTTGTCATTGTACTTTACTCTACCTTGTAAGAACTCGAATACATCAAAACACATGGAGCAATTTAGAAAAATGTATCCCAACAATTTATAGCCTCAACATGTGCATCTAGTATTTAACAAGAGTGGCAAGGAAGAGAAAGAGTAAGAAAAGTAATCAAAGCTAAATTTTCAACTTTACCCGATAACCCTCTTTTCACCAACTACACCGTCATAGGGTCGAAAAACCCTCCGTTCATAAAGTTTTTGATATCAATTGTACAATCCCAATACCTCCGGGGTTTCATGGCAAGGTATTGGACTCTAGGGGAGAAAAACCCCTTTTGCCCATACCGGTCGGACCATACCGGGCTGGGGGTACCGGTCGCGGGATAGCGCACCGGTATACCTCACGGGTACCGGTCGCACGGTCCCGCAGGGGGTACCGGTAGCGAGGATAGTGCGACCGGTATACCTCCGCCGGTGCCGGTGGCGCGGTACCGCAGGAGGTACCGGTCGCGGGATAGTGCGGCCCGGTATACCAAAAGAAAAATCTCTTTAAAAATCGCGATTTTTCTTGTCTTTCCTCATTCTCTCTTTGGGTTTCTCTCCGGTGGCGATTTCTCTCCGCTTCTCCGAGTTGCTACGGTGCATCCGGAGTCCTAAGAATCGGTTCTCACTCTTGCAAGAGTCTCCACGTCGACTAAAAAGGTAAGCTTCTTCTCCCTTTCCCTCTTTAGATGATTTTTACATCGTCTTTTACCCAAAACCTAACTTTTCTCAAATCGAAGAATTCCAACCGTGGAAAACTCTTATTGTTGCTTGGAAAAGGTTCTTGGGGTCCCTCTGAGTGAAACCCCTCAACCTATTTGGAGTTCCATCGGTTGGTTTGCAAGAAATCAACAAAAATCGATTTTTAACCTAGGTTTTGGGAAAATTTCGATTTTCTTGAATTTGCTTGATTTCTCCCAATTTTTCACCTGATATGCCTAAGTTTGGTTTGATGGAAGAGAGCGGGGTTACATAAGTCCTCCTCCCCAAACTTTTGGGTGAGTTCGAGGCTTTTACACCATTTACGCCGTTACTCGCGAAATTTCTCAAAATTTAATACTAACCGTTACAATTTCTTGATTTCCACGGGTTATATATATTCCACACTTCCAAGGAGCGTTCCATCAAACACAATGAGCAGCACGCCTCCCCCGGCCACCTCGTATAACGAGAGGTATTTTTCGTTCGCGACGGCCGCCCTCACGGTTTGATCGGTTTCGGTCCAAAAACATAGAATCCGGCCGGTGCGTCAACCTGGAGCATCTCCATCGCTTTGATGTAGCGCGGCATTTGGGATTTTGGGGTGGTTACCCGTCATTCAAGATCGAGAACGCACCTGCCCAAATCCGGTAAAGCTATTCTTCTCCAACCTAGAGGTGGAAGGAGATGTGGTTGACTGGGACAATGCTAGAAGTCCGCGCATCACAAGCTATGTGAAAGCGGTGGTGATCTCCTTCAACACGCGAGAGCTAGCCGTTCTACTTGGGGTTCCGCACGATGGGGACCTTGTTTCCTCGTGCCCCCGGGGTCAAAGGGTACCTTGATGAGTACACCGGGCGATGATAGCCGCGCGAGATACTAATACCGGGACGGGTTATGTCGGCCTCAAATCTTTATCCCTTACCTCGCCTATATTGCCGGATCATTCAGCATAATATCGTCCCCTCGAGTGGGCATTATGGAGAGGTATCCCGGCTTGACCCAGTTCATTACCTCCGGCGTTGCCTCCAGTACGGGTTTGTCCGCCCTACCGATCATGCGGGTTATGATCAACTGGGCGATGCCGATATGTCGGGTAATCTTCCATATGGTAGGTTGATTACGGCACTTCTACGGCGTTTGGGTGTCGGTATGCCGGGGAGAGGCACCTAGGGAGGTGACCATGAACTCGGATATTGATGCTTCGAGGCCATCTACAAGATGCGATGGACACCCTAGAGCTCGGTGATGAGGGATGCTCGATACCAAGTTGTCACACCCCAATTCCGGTGAACCGAGGTGTGAGTGAACCGGTAATAAACCACGGTTCACACCGGGATCTCGAAAGACCGTGTCAACCAATCATCCCCGAAGCGCACCATCAAAATCCGCAGTAATACTAGCACGGAAATAATATATCAATGAGCTGAACTAAATAATAAATAATTAATCCATTATTCCATCACCCATCGAATTTAAATAAGATTTATTTACAAGCTTTAAATTGAAAATAATCAAATCAAAAGAGGAAAAGACACGAAAGGAGCACTCGCATAACGCATCATGCTCGTCCTCCACACTGTGTCTCCGGGCAGCCATCGTATCGTAGGCCGGGGCGGTCACGAAGTCCCTCCACTATATACCCCGCATCCAAATCTGAAAAGAGAGATATATATATCGGGGTGAGCTACAACACGGCTCAAGCAAAGCACAAGACCAATGCAACATCCCATGCATGAGTTAACATTACACTTTGGGCCGGGTATAACTTGCAATTGTGCTATGGTAAGGTTTGGCGGCCACCTCACCTCCATGCAGAGTGTGAGCACACCCAATAGTCGGGCTCCTACCACACTACTACGTTGCCCCACATCACTCACTCCGGTATAGAGATAGGACTCGAGTCGGCGGGCGGGAAGAACCACAATCCCACGTCCTCCCTCCCGATATCCCATACCGTACCAATACCTAAACCCCTATTGGCAAGGGCTTGCAAGTGGATTCCGTTTCTAACCGGGTCCTAGATGTCAATACAAGTAGGCTCCACCCTAGTACAGCCGTCTACGGCATAGGGATAGAGCTAGAGCGTGCGGGCCAGCGGGAGACCATAATACCTCACCTCCCCCGATACCCTACCCGCAACAAGCATACCAAGATGGAACTATACGCAGTAGGCCCTATCCCAACATCGCTCCCTATGGCATAAGGATAGAGCTAGGCGTCATGGCCGGTCAACATCGACATCGGAGATCACCATGCCACATCATGTGGCGGATCAACGTCAACATCGGAGACCACCCCGCCATAACCTCCCCCCGATACCCCCACCCATACCAAGCATGCTAAGATAGGGTGCTATCGAAAGCGTCGGGTGAGGAATGATCCCGTGCCCCGGCCCTTCCCATTCCACACTCCAACTAAAACAAACACATGTCTAACATCCATCACACCTAGCATATGAAATGCATGAACCGATAAATCAAATAGAATTTACACTACATGACATGTGATATGCACAATCCATCAAACAAGCATATAATTTGATACAGAAAATTAAAGAGCTCTCTAAGGTTTATTATTAAATCTTTAATTTAAGTTTCGGGTCTTGTCCCTTACCCGAGCGTGGTGTTAATCCTTTTGGCGTCGGAAGTTTCCACATACAAGTCCTACACAACCATATTTTAAATGTTAAATTCCATTTATTAGAGTTTTAGAAGCCAAAACCCGGCTTTCCCGGACAAACGGGGCTCAAAACACATACCGGTCTCGCACATACCGGTCGCGGGATAGTGAGACCGGTATGGTGAGACCGGTATGGGTGAGACCGGTATGGGTGAGACCGGTATGCATGCGGATGCACACATCCGGTCTCACTCGGGTCCCGGCCGAAGTGCGACCGGTATGGTGCCGCGTATGCATGCCGGATGCACACATACCGGTCCCACTCGGATCCGGCCGAGTGCGACCGGTATGGTGCCGGGTATGCATACCGGATGCACACTACCGGTCTCACTCGGGTCCGGTGAGTGCGACCGGTATGGTGCCCGGCGTATACCCGTGCCCATACCGCGGGATTTTCCCAAGGATATACCCTACGGCGTGATTTTCTGAGATCGAGGTCTCCACGGTAGCTCCCTAAGGTTTCACCTATCTTCTGCTAAGGTCCAGTCTCTGAAGGGTCCTATGGATCTTGGCTAGAATACCAAAAACCAACCAGATCCGAAATAAAGACGAAATGAATCTAAGCAATTTCCATCAGATCTCACGCCGCCGCGGCTCCGATCCGATAAACAACCCTACGGGGAAGGATAGAGCACTTTACCGGTAGCGGTTGTCGGTTGGCGGCGAGTTCCTCCACCGGCGCTCCTTCCTTGGCGGCGTCAACCTCCTTGAACCCTCAACTCCTTCTCGGAACAAAGGGGTTCACGGGTGTTTCCCCCTCTATTAATAGGGGAGGCCGTCCAAAACACGCTCCCCCTCATATGGAAACTTTAAGTTTCCATTTTTGAGAGAAACACGGCTCGAACACATACCGGTCTCGCACATACCGGTCGCAGGATAGCGAGACCGGTATAGTGAGACGGTATGCCATACCGGTTGCGGGATAGTGCATCCGGTATGGTGAGACCGGGTATGGGTGAGACCGGTATACCATACCGGTTGCACTATAGTGCATCCGGTATGGTGAGACCGGTATGGTGAGACCGGTATGAACTTAGCCAATTTTACACATTTTTCATACCTGAAAATGATTGGTTCTTCACCCTGCTTCTTGCGCGGTCCCTTGCCCGGCTTCGTTTTCCGGTCCGGTTATGATTGGGGCACCTGCCATCGCATAAAACCATGGTTAAACCGGGTTTTAAAGCACGGTTCTTACAGAACCTATCTTCAAGAAGCAGACGAGAGAGAGAGAGAAGAAGGAGAAGACCGACGCAGAGGAGGCGAGTTCAGAGTTTGAGAGAGGAGGGAGGAGAGAGAGGCGGAACCTATCTTCACGAAGCAGACGAGAGAGAAAGAAGAAGGAGGAGAGGACGAGACGCAGAAGGAGGAGAATAGAGGAGCGCGGCGTGCATCGGTTTTCAGAGCCTGAGAGAGGAGAGAAGAATGAGGAGAAGACGAGAGAGAGAGGAGAGGGAATAGAAGGGAAAAGTTCTCTGTAAGTATTGAACCACGACGCCTGTGCTCCCCTTCTCTTCCCCTTCTCTGTAAGTTCTCTTACAGTTTTGAATAATAGGTTTTAGGCTATTGAGTAAAAGGGGTAAGGCTAATGGGTTTTTCGGTTCAATACTGTTTGGGAATTTACTGATCCAATCGAAGAATTGATGCTCCATTTTGGTGCAATTGCATGTAAATTGATGTTTTCGACTGTTACTTACAGGAACTGATCTGTGTGATGGTTTATCAACTTGTTGTTCATATCCATCCATCTTAGGAATAAGTTGACTTGCATGTAAATTGATGTTTTCGACTGTTACTTACAGGAACTGATCTGTGTGATGGTTTATCAACTTGTTGTTCATATCTATCCATCTTAGGAATAAGTTGACGGGATTATGCATTTAAATTGGTATCTTGTGCTAGAAGTCTTGTAGAATATGAGATACACACTATGATAGTGACTTTTGGGTACATGAGACTTTGGCTCTCATTTCAGGTTATTCTATCAATATGGATGCCAAATGTGAGTCTTGTGGTGTAACATGTTTGACTCGTACAACTAGTAACGGAAAATTTTTTGGAAGGAAATACTTTCGTTGCCCAAGGTGTCAGCGGTTTGTTATGTGGGTGGATCAATTGAATCAATGTCCATGTGGAGCAGGGCAATGCAAAGTAAGAACAGCAAAGACAACAATAAACAATGGACGATAATTTCGGTGTTGCCCACGTTCCACAGGAGTCAGTGTTAATCTACTATGTTTTTAATTATCATTTTTAATGATAGTTGTCATGTATAATTGTCATTTTCAATGACAGCTTTTTGTAAAATTGTGTTCGTGCAGGTGGATAATCCAGGATGCGGCTTGCTCGAATGGTTAGACACATCGGTAACTGAGCAAGGTGGTAGCACCACACATGCAATTGCTGAGTTAGGGGAAAGCTCCCAGCAGAGAGAAGAAAGCTCGCAGACGGCAACACTAAATACAGCAAGTGGTACAAGTACGTCTCCGGCTTATCTGAGAGGTTACTTAAGAGGAGCTATCAGAGTTAATGCACAAAATTCTAAGGTGTATGAAGAACTCCTCGAAGCTGTCGAGAAGCTAGAAACTGAAGAATCCTGAAGAAAGAACTTATTAGTTGATTGTAACTTGTAGCTTGTATTTAAGAATTTTATGAACCTTTATTCTGTGGAAGAGAGAATCCCAACTAGCTAGAGACTAATGTTAGATTTTCTTTACCTCATCCATGGTTTGAGGAAATTGAATCAGATTGGTTGGATTGGTCAATATCAATTCCCTTTCAACTAGCTAGAGACTCTGATTTACCTTGATTCAAAGTCCCTTTCAATTGATCCGATCAATCCATCTGATATGAATTGGCCATTCCACCTCCATTTTGAGATTATATTTGGTTGATGAATCCATTGTCAATGGTTTATGCTCATGCAATGAAGATAGATCATCTTGTAAATTTGTAATGGTGCAAATTTGCAATGCCTCATTCGAAAAATGTGATGTAAATAATATTTTAAAAAAATAAAAAATTGGATCATTCCTTCTTGTGCATCAGCTTACCCAAACTATTTTTCTGTTGTTTGCTCTGGCCACATAATTTCACTTTGTGATCTTTTCGTGGATCAATTGTAACAGTGAAAATACGAATTGGGAGTGTACCAAACAAGGAAGAGATCAAGAAAGCTGGAGCTATAGTGCTAAGGAATTGTTACTTTGTGATCTCTTAATTAGTACCTTGCGTAATATACTTGTAAGATACTTGTATAGCAATCAAAGTGTCATTTAAAAACAAAATGGATCATAGTGCCCTTGCAAAGGAGATATCTGTTACCCCACATGGTAACATCTAGGTTTAGCCACCGAATTATCTTGTGGTTCACATGAAACAAGACCTTAATTATAAACCTGTTTAGTGTTCTAAAAATGAACCAGAGAAATAACCGATCATGTGAAACTGACTACTAATCAATGACACCTCTTTAGTACTTTTCCTAGCTTACTGGGTTCAGACAGACTGAAATATGTACACACATACTTAACAGTAAAGCTAATTCAAACCTACCCATTTCTGTATATAAGAGGAAGAGGAAGAGGAAGAGGAGGAGGAGGAGGAGGAGGAGGCCATACTAGAGTGAGAACTAGTTATGATACTAATAATAGATCATATGTGCAACTTCCCACTTGTCCCAATTACCAAACACCACTGAAATATGAAGATTCTGGTATGTGAAATATATCACTGTTAAATTATTAGAATCCGGTGCCAAACATAGTTGGTCTCATATAAGATCACATAGCAGGTGCATGTGATCTGGCCGAAGTCCATCAGGAAAGTTGACGCTTCTCCTCGTCAATCTTAACTTCTCCATTGCTTTTAGTGCCTTCATTGGAGGCTTTTCTTTCATCTCATCCTGTAACTATGCATAAGAACCAATTAAAACTATATTTTCCAAAATGGGCTGTATTCTTTTAACACGTTCCATTATCTGATAATAAAAATACATATCAAATGCAACACTTACCTCCTCCTGCTTCCTCCTCTTCTCAGCTTCTGCCTGTTTCATTTCAAATATTAAAGCTTAGTAAAATAAATACAGAAACTGAAACAAAAAGAACTTTTCCCCCTTCTTTTTTTTTTTAAATGAGTTATTGTTACCAGAATTCGCTTCAGGCGAGCATTCTCCTCCTTAAGCTGGTTCAACTCTGCTTCCAGTTCTACTGTGTATGCCTGTATATAAGAATAGATACCATGATCAATATATTTATGTAATCGTCCCGATAACTAATTAGAGTCAAGCTGTATCATTTCCAATGTTTTTTTTTCTATTCCCAGGGAGATAACTAATTAGAGTCCAGATAACTTTTTCTTGTGGTTTTCCACCTTGGCTGCTATTCTTGTCCTTTATTTGGATCAAAATTGTACCTGCACATCCAATAAACTAATTAGCAAAAGAATGGCATACACCCTTCACCATTCCATGTCCTACTCTCTAACACATTGAATGAACTTAGTAGTTTTATCTTCACCTGAAACTACTTCCTTCATTACGTTGAGAATGATGGTCCATCACTCTTGAGGACTGGGAAGAGAACAACGTCGAGTCTAAATGATCCAACGGTGTCTATAAGAAAAAAAATGGGTCATTTGTTCATACAAAAAATGCTTAAATGGGGACATATATCAATAAATTTATTTTAAATCATTACCATTAAATACGATGTAAAGGAAGGGTAAATTTCCGATGGTTGAGGAATTGTAGAAGGTGCCAAATGGCCACCTTCAGAAGGTGCCAAATGGCCACCTTCAGAAGGTGCTAGGTGAGCCAATGAAGGTGCTTGGACCCGAGTATGGTACTTTCCCTTTCTTCCCTTTTCTAAACAACTTTTATATCTTCTGCCACTTTTCTGCCCTTCCTTCCTCTTTAGACCCTTCACATTTATGTAGCTAGTCGGCTCTGTAGCCACAGGATCTTCAATTCCTAGATCTTGAAGTTGTATGTACAACTCATTAGTTGCCTTGGTAATCATTGAATACCCCTGTGCTGAATTACTAGCTAGTGATGCTAATTTCACCAGTTTAGGACACAGAATTGTGTAACGTTGTGTGCATTCCAAATTAAGGTCATCTTCAATTTCGTTTCCCTGGCAGTCTTGTACTGTAATGTGTCTTGCTGTCTTTGTCCATCTCCTAAAAATATAGGACTCAGGTATAAATTTTGTATCTTCCACATGATCTAAAATTTTCAATGCATGATAACATAGAATGCCAAATGTGTAAAACTTCCTGCAACTACAGTCTATCGAAGCCTCAGATGGTACATAGACAACTTTATACTCAACTTGTTTACCCCGGACGCCAACTACATACACATGTACATCAGGACTCAAACATTTATCTTTCACGTAGCATGCATTAATTTCCACATATTGCTCATGGAATGCTGTAAATATTGTTGGAGTATAAATTTGTACAGCATGATTCATGATGGAGGATCTTGGATACATATTCCTCACAAATTTATTTCTACCATCAAACTCAGCTTTTAACTCATTTTCTCGCTTATACTCAAGCACCCTCTCAAAATGCTTAAAAAACTGTACCACATCCAAATGAGGGCTCAAGTAGTCTTTCAAATCCCTATTAATACTCTCACTGAGTTGTGTACTCCTTATACCTAGGGTGAGAGTCTTCTTCATGAAACACTTGGCCCATTTCTCTTTCACAACATAAGTACGATGTAACCATGAATTTTCACTAATATCATACTTTGTTATCATCTGCTCCCATGTTTTTTCAAATTCCTCTTCCACCTCAATCTCAAACATACATTTGTTAAATTCTGTCAAAAAGGTAGATCCATCTTTCATTAGGTTGCCTAAATGTTTAATGCCATTTTGCATAAGATGCCATGAACACAACCCATGCCATGTAGCTGTTAGAACTTGTGGTATTGCCTTCGCCATTGCAGCATCTTGATCAGTAAAAATTGTTATAGGCATTTTTTGATCATGTGCTAGAAGAAACTTCTCAAACAACCATTTGAATGATTCGACTGTCTCATCATACATTAATGCAGCCCCAAAGATTATACCTCCTCTATGATGATTGAATCCTGAAAATACGCCAAATGGCCTATTTTCTTTGTTAGTCCCAAATGTAGTATCAAATGTCACTACATCACCAAAGACTGCAAAATCTATCCTCATCCTATGATCAGCCCAAAAAATATTTGTAATCTTGTCCTCAGAGTCTAGCTGTGTATAATAAGTAAATGAAGGGTTCTTAGAAATTTTATCATCAAAGTACCTCAACACACTAGCCGCTTCACCGTACTGTAAATCATGCTGACGCTTTGTCCGAAGATAATATATGACATCTACCCAGGTGTGTCCAAGGTTAGTTGTCCCACCTGCTTGCATAGCCATATAGTCATAGGAAGCCTTAGGTCGGATTCCTGAATCATCCGCCAAATCTATCTGAGAGGCTTGTACACTTGACACCTTCCGTTGTGAACGCATATAATGCATAGTAGCTGGTAGGTGGAGAAGATGATTGTGATCTTCAATAAAATTATAACATTCATATTGTTCTTCATTATATAAATAATGAATCCCCATTCTTGCAGGACATCCAGTCCTTGTCTCTTCCCGAGGCAAAACGGTATGAATATCCCGTTTATCAGCTTTCCTATATCCAGCTTTGTTGCAGGCAAACATTCTGGATGTTAAGAGTTTCTTACTCTTATCAGGTTCCCTTCTCCAATTACAAGTATCTCTTCTAATACCGAAACCCATACTTCTCCCATATGCATTATAAAAATTATATGCTTCTTCCTCAGACCTAAACTTCATTCCAATAACAGGCATATCCCCAACATCTTCCTCAATGTTGTGATCTCCCATTTCTTTGATAGTATTCAATAAACCAATAAATAATTCAGACTCAAAGCTTTATAATCAGATTGATTATGATGATGGTATCTCAATCTGTCAAATCACAACAAAAAATAAAAAATAAAACAATCAGTTAGCTTTCACAAGTTTCACAAACGACTTCTTACTGGACCCACATCCCATTCTAGACAATTTTCATAACTACATCTAACTGGACGCTCAGACTGCTCATCATTTTTCCACTCCAAATACTATCAATCATCATGAAACAAAATTCACTACCATCTCAGCTTTGTCCAGTATCAACACTTGACAAACCCACATCTCATTCTAGACAATTTTCATAACCACATCTAACCTAACGCTCAGACTGCTCGTCATTTTTGCACTCCAAATACAATCAAGTCTTGATCCATACTTCAAACTTGCATATCATCATGAAACAAAATTTAGAATCACCCAACAAAAATTTTAATTGTCATGGAGTCAAGCATCTTTACTTTGTAAGAACATAGTTCAGTGCACAATCTGTATATTTATATGAGGAAACATAAAATCACAAAGGGATAATCTGTTCATTTGAATTACAATTCATGGAAATGATCATATAATTTTTGTTACGGATGAATTACAACTCATCCGTAAGGTGTGAGATCCCATGCTTTCTATCTCGGTGTCTTACCACACCCCTTCACATGAATCTCGCTGCCATTATTTTAACAGCCGACATTGTTCACATTGACAAGAATAGAAGCTGGATAATTATTATTAAAACTACGTAGTATGAAAGAAGGAAAAAAATTGATTCCAAAATCAAAACAAAATCAACCAGATTTGCCATTGGATTGTTCGAAACAAATGAATTAGGCCTATTGCACCAAAATGGAGCATCTATTCTTCTGTTGGATCAGTAAATTACCAGATCAAAGTTTTCTACATCTTTATATCTGTACTAAGGTTTCTTATGAAACTGAAGAATTCCCAAACAGTATTGAACCGAAAAACCCATTAGCCTAATCCCTCTTACTCAATAGCCTCAGTAAATTACCAGATCAAAGTTATTTTTTCTACACCTTTATATCTGTAGTAAGTTTTCTTATGAAACTGAAGAATTCCCAAACAGTATTGAACCGAAAAACCCATTAGCCTTACCCCTTTTACTCAATAGCCTAAAACCCATTATTCAAAACTGTAAGAGAACTTACAGAGAAGGGGAAGAGAAGGGGAGCACAGGCGTCGCGGTTCAATACTTACAGAGAACTTTTCCCTTCTATTTCCCTCTCCTCTCGCGTCTCGTCTTCTCCTCCTTCTTCTCTCTCTCTCTCTCGTCTGCTTCGTGAAGATAGGTTCCGCCTCTCTCTCCTCCCTCCTCTCTCAAACTCTGAACTCGCCTCCTCTGCGTCGGTCTTCTCCTTCTTCTCTCTCTCTCGTCTGCTTCTTGAAGATAGGTTCCGCCTCTCTCTCCTCCCTCCTCTCTCAAACTCTGAACTCGCCTCCTCTGCGTCGGTCTTCTCCTTCTTCTCTCTCTCTCGTCTGCTTCGTGAAGGTAGGTGCCGCCTCTCTCTCCTCCCTCCTCTCTCAAACTCTGAAAGAAAAAGGAAAACTCAAAAGAGGATAAACGCAGGAACTGTTTTTGAAAATCGAATGAAAATCGGACTTGCATTTCAGCCTCTGCAGGTCCGATTTTCAAAAAGCGTTTTTTTCCCATGCTTTGCGTTCCTATCCCATAATCTACTCCTTTTTACAAATCGACCGCAGGATGGCTGTCTTTCCACTTGGCGGCCATCCTGCGGTCGACGCCGCGTCTCCTATGCCCGTACGCATAGGAGACGATTCGGACGCGTGGAAACGACCACAACATTGCGTGCTTGCAGAGGCAATTGATCTGAGAAAGACGTCGGTCATCTGGAGGTTTGCTACGGTGCCCTGTTGGAGATCGACCTCGGTATAATGTTGGATGTTGGCCTTGTCGGTTTCGGCACTCATCTAATACGACTTGAAAAAGGAGTGCACAGATTGTGGATCAGCAATGCCATGCATTGTAACAGTCATAATGTCACATAATCCAAAGTCTCCATCCTTCGAATGGTCTGCATAGGAGTTAACCAAAAGAACATTTCTTGGCTTAAAGTCTCACCGGAATTTCATCTCATTGAAGATTCTTTGTGCCTCCACCATTGCTTCAATCTTGTATACATAATCTCTTCCATATCTGATGTATAAACTTGACCACTGATCGTGTTCTATGAGACAGCATCTCATTCATCAAGTTTATCAATTATACTCTGGGCAAAAATCAGATCTCTTACTTCCACATAACATATGATCATGGTGTTCAATGGGACCATATTACCTTCAAACCGTTCATTGATTATTATTATTTTTTTTTATGATGACAGAGAGGAATTTGATTGAACAGGTGTCGAGCTTCTTCAACCCTTCTGCTTTGACCATACCTAGCAAACAAACTGTTGTAAGCATGCACTAAATCTTCAATGTGATCAGCCAGTTCCTCTGTTTTCAACAGACTTCTTGCATACCCATTAATCACTGTGCTCTAAGAGACGATATCTCTCTCAAGCATTTGATCAAACATGGATCACGCCTCCATGATTAGCGTGTCGATACTGTATGAAACATAGCTAGATATCATCTTATTCCATGTCATCAATTTCCACTGTACTATATCTCTACCTAACCCGTCTCTACAAGGCCCTTTGTAAGGAGTTAACTCGACCGGGGGCAAGCGAAACTCGTGCTGCCATTCCTCCTCTGCTTGGGTCTGGATTAAGGATTGGGGTTGGGATTGAGATTGAGGTGGTTGTGGCAGGGGATGGGAAGAAGAGGCAAGAAGTGACGGACAATTGATGATGACCTCGGTAGGTTTGGTGACAGGCGCAGGCAGCCGGATCGAAGTGGAGGATGAAGAAGGACGTTGAAAGATTCGATCGAGCTTTTCCTCCATGGAAGTGAAGAGCTGAGAAAGCTCCCAAAACGTCCGCTGTTCATCACACATAGTATTCTCGAGTGATTTCATTTGCCCTTCCTGTGTTGCTATAACCACTCTGACTGTTTAAACAGTCTCTTCCAACCGGCGGCGAAGATGAGTTTCTTCTGCCATAAGAGAAGTCTTCTCAATGAAAGCATCAAATGATATGAAATGTATCAATAATGGCTATTTCGTGGGTAGTCGACCTCCATATAGAGGAGAATAGGAAGAACAAGATAGAAAATTGGTTTGTAATTCATTACCCTTTATTTCTTTCTCCTTCTACTATATAGTCTATTATAATTTTAGAATTTACCATTCAATTACAATTCTACTATTATAACAACTCAAACCAGTTCTAATCCTATGGTCCAAGGGTGATCGTAACACATTCTTTCAGTATTTAGAATTTTGGAGCAACCTTCAAAAAACAAGAGGGTTTGCTCAATGTTTAGAATTTTGATAGGTTTGTTTTATGTATCTTTTCCAGTAATCCATCGCGAGTTCATACTTCAGTCATGTGTGCACCGAATATGGCGGCACCTAATTCCAGCAATACCATTGATTCAACCAGCCAGGTAGGTTTTTTTTTTCCTTTTCTTTTCATATCATCCTCATTTTCCTCCTTCCTCTACCTCCTTCTTCTTCCTTCCTCTGCCTTCTTCTTCCTCCTCCTCTGCCCTCAATTCCCACTGGAACATTTTTTTCCTTTTCTTCTCCTCCTTCATCTGCTTTCTTCTACCTCTGCCTTCGTCTTCCACTACCTCATTCTTTTTCTTTGTTTCTATTTCTTTTTTCCTTTTTTTTTCTCTTTTTTCATTGTCCCCCCCCCCCCCGGTGTTTCGTCCTCTTAGTATTCTTCATTTCTCCCTCCATTTGTGAATATAAATATGGGTGATGTCTTTTTTTTTTTTTTTTGGATAATAAGGTGATGGCATTTATGATTTCATTTTTATCAAACGTCCATGTGCAACACCCCAGATTTGACAATTAATACATTATTGAACATGGTTTGGTACATTTTTGTCGAATGCGACTGTCAACTATGACTTGAAAAAGTTCCAATGTTGTGCTGCAAACAACTATGGATAGAGAAATTGAGACTCCCCTCTCCATCTATATAAAGGTAGGGGAAGCAAGTTTTGAACACACAACACAAGACTACCAATAAACTTAAAGAAACTTAAGAGAGAAAAGGAAAACGATTGAGCTCTGGGTTTTTTTTAGGTTGGGTTCCTTGTATTGAGTTTGGATTCACTTGTAAGATCTCTTGGAATGTATGATTTCTTTAGGTGAGTGTTTATTGTGGGACTACTTGTGGAAATTGTACTGGTGAGGATTCTTTGTTGAGTGTGAGATCCATGTACTGTGTTGTCAAGATAGGGAGTATGGCTTGTAATTTTCCCTGATACATGAAGAAGAACTCCGTTGAGATTTCTCTGTGGACATAGGTTACCACAATGATACCCAACCACGTGTATCTTTTTGTCTTTGCATCTTGTTAATTTCTACGCTTTGCATTTTTCATTGCTGCGGTATCGTATTTGCCGATTGCGTGGGACGTTTTCCATAAACATTGGTATCAGAAAATTAAAAAAAAAAGTAGCTAATATTCGGAACGATAACTTTTGTTGCACAAAAATATGCAACTATATTACATAGCTATATGCATCAAAATTAAAAACCCGCATTTACAATCCACAGCTACACTTTTGCTGCAAAATCAATCGCAACTAAATATCCACAGAGCTAAAAAAAACCCAGAGCTCAATCGTTTTCCAATCTAGCTGTGGATAAAAAAAATTACAGGTAGGCCGTAGTTAAAGGCTATTGCTACGGTTTTTTGGGCTTCTTACTACGGGAAAAAAGAGAGTTAAATACCTTATTTGTTGTAACATAGTGCATACAACGTTGTCTTAATAGTCCAGCCTCATTTCTACCATGTATGTCTTTGCATACCTAGACATGCGTCTACTTCATAGTCTCATGCATTCTTGTGGTACTTCTAAAATTTTCAATGCTACCTTTTATCACTTGTTAAATTAATATTTGATTGAAACTTAGAATGCGAGTAAGGACATGAATATGAGATGAGATTTTATGTTTAGAGGGTTTTTATTTTTATTTTGAGAAGTTATTTTAAGGAGTTTTTTCCCTACATTTTTTTAGTGCACATGACCCCATTTAAGTGGGTTTTCCCCCTATACTCTCAACATTCAATGTCTCTCAAAATCTGTCAGTGTTTCTGTCTGTCCCAAACCCTGATAAAACGGGAGGGTTGGTGTGTATTAGATTGGCAACTAGAAAGTAAAAACTTTAGTTAAATATTTTACATAAATACTAGAGTTTTTGCATTTTCAAAGTGGAATTGATGATGAAAAAGGATTCATGTAGTTGAGTCCATTTGATTGCGAAAAATTGAATTGAATTATGTTACGTAATTTTCAACGACTCTCAAAATCCATTTTTCTTTCCTTGATAAAAATTTCTTCAACATGTATGTTTTGTGGGCCCAAATGCCAGAAAAACTTTTTCATCCACTCCTCTTTTTTTCTCCCTCTTTGTTTCACGGATTTAGTCATCATAAAATATTTTTTCTAACCATCCAATCATCGATCAATTTCCTTGGATGTTAGGTATAGCAAATAACGGTAAGGGTTTCCAAATTTCAAGTCGATCAAAGAAGGAGATCACTAGATATCAAGATTTGAAAATTTTTACAACTTGAAGAAATTCAATTCTTTTTTTTGATTTCGGCCACCTTAGTTGTACTTTTCTGGCCGTTCAACCTCTGATCAGATCCATTGGATGTCAAAACTAGGAAAAATGGTGCAGAAATCCAAATTTTAGGTCGATCAGATAAGAGGATAAAAAAATATCAATGCTTAGAAATTTTTGTATTTTGAAGAAATCCCAACTCTTGTTCTTGATTTTAACTACCTCAATTGCACTTTTTCAACTGTCCAACCTCCAATCAGATCTGTTGGATGTCAAGGTTAGAAGAAAAAAATAAGGATATCCAAATTTCAGGTTGATCGGATAAGGTGATCTCAAAATGTCATGGCTTGAAAATTTTGCAACTTAAAACAAAAACATATTTTTATTCTTTATAGAATATCGAAAATATTTTTCTTATTTTGCATGGTATCTACCAAACAACATTTTGTTTTGGAAAAATTATACGTAATATCCCTGGAGTTTGAACTAATATCACCTACCACCTAGTAGTTTTTGGCAATTACACCTACTCCCATTTAACGTAAGAACTCAAAATTTTGAAAGATAATTATACCCTTATGGTTTTAAGTTAAGAAAAATGAAAGATACTATTTTAACCTTCTATTGTAAAACCCTTATTTCACTCTCAAACCCTCTGTGATTTTGGACTTTGCCAATATCTCCGACGACAACATCGAACTTCAAGCTTCGGCAAGGATGAAGCTTTGGCAACATGTTGGGGTCAATAACATATCGGAACGTGCAAAGGAGCATCAATGGAAGAAATGAGCTTTTCTTGGAGCCTTCGACTCCAACACTTGATTTGCGGGCGTCTAGTCTGAGGAAGAATGGAGGTGACCAAATTTCTCCCAGTGAATTCAGTCCTGGCATCTTGGATCTGCATTCTGTAATTATACTGCTGGAAGATGACATTTTTTGTGCCTACATTTTGTGGTTATCATGATTAGTCGTTGAGTTTTATTTTCTGATATAAAGAACTGAAGCCCTCAGTCAGTCTTTTCCTTGACAATTTGCTTCTAATTGGAAATTGTGATTTCAATTTGTCTGTTGAAATGTCCTACGAAATTGAAATGTTCAGTTTGATAATGAGCTTTGCTGGTTTCAAATTTTGGATATCTTGAAGTTGTTGTATGTTGTTGCTTGAATGCCAATGCATCAATTTACCTCTAGTGTTCTAATGATGTGTAAATTATCTTTTAATAAATTTGATGATGACTTTGCTTAAATGGATGATGCTAATCTACTACGTGCTCCAACATGAAGTTGTGGTGTCTAAATTGAAGAACCTGTGTGAAATTTGGATCGTTAGGATTTGCACTTTTCACTTGATCCTAATTTAGTGTCGTAGTACGCCGTCGCCAGAAGAACTCTGATGTGAGATTCAAACAGAGGTCGTCATTTTGTGAGTTACAGATTCTGCCTTTCAATTTGGGGGTATAGGTAGGGTAAAAGCATTTAGTCTAAAAAAGAGTAATTTGACATTTCAACCACCATTGAGGGTAGTTTTATTCCTAATATGTTTAGCATTAGCTGACGTCATCGTTTAACATAAATCAATTAACGGAGTGGGCTCTCTTTTTTTTTTCTTTTTTTTTACATGTTTTTGAAATTAGGGGTAATATGTGTAATTGTCAGAAACTAGTGGGTTAAAGGTATAATTAGTCCATAACCCAGGGATAGTATGTGTAATTTTTCATTTTATTTTGATAAAAAAATGATTTTTAAAAATACATTTTGATAAATAGGCACAAAACAAAAAGAAAAATGATACCAAAAAGAGCCTAAGGCCAAGGATTTACAGAACAGGCCGAGCAACGGGCTAGTTTGGTCTTCAGCCCATATGGGCTTACTGGTGGGCCTCCATAGGGAATCACATGACACTAGGTAAGGGTGTAGGGTGTAAATTGATTCACTTTGGTTCAAGGTTATTATTAGTAGAAATCATAATCGAACCAATTAATAGTTGGCTGCTGTTTTTTCAAACCAAAGTGATACGATTAACAATCGGTTTATCGGTTTCTTATCAGTTTCAATTAATCTGTTCATAAACAGTTTCTTACATTGTTTATGGGGACGTTTCTAATAATCTATAGCCGTAATAGTTTAAAACAAACTTTAAACATTAAATAGTAAACTTTTTTTTGGTAAAAGAAAGTTCTATTGATTAATTATGCTAGGAATAACCTAGGAATAACCGAAGCATCAGTCTTATATAAAGCAATCAGCCACAGAGTGGAGTTAGGCCTGATAACCATTTTTGGAACCTACCCAAAAATAAATAAATAAATAAGGGAAAATATCTACCACACCCCCTGTAGGTTATCGTAATCTCACCCACCCGCCATCGTTTGCAATAATATCCCTAAGACCCCCTACTTTTGAAAAGCTGTATCCATCAGACCCCCTCCTTTAAGATATGTCCCTCAATCGATGATATGTCACCATTTTAATTTAATAAATGATAGAACTACCATTCTCTTTTAATTTTATAGAACTTAAAACCTTTTTCTTTTTTTCTTCTTCTTCGTTGACAGATTCTCATGAGTTGGATATGGCCAGAACCCGACTGCGAGCCGGAGAAATCTCTTTTGATATCACTGCTTCTCCGGCTCGCAGTTGGGTTCTGGCCATACCCAACTCATGAGAATCTATCGACGAAGAAGAAGAAAAAAAGAAAAAGGTTTTAAGTTTTATAAAATTAAAAAAGAAGGGTAATTCTGTCATTTACTAAATTAAAATGGTGATATGTCATCAATTGAGGGACATATCTTAATGGAAGGGGTCTGATGGATACAACTTTTCAAAAGTAGGGGGTTTTAGGGATATTATTGCAAACGATGGTAGGTGGGTGAGATTACGATAACCTACCGGGGGTGTGGTAGATATTTTCCTAATAAATAAATAAATAAAACATTTTCTGGACAGGCTAGAACTCTCCTAGTCAAGGAGTGAGCCACACACTTGCCAGTCCTTGGAATGTAACCAAAAGTTATACATACCCCCTTGTTGGTAAAGGATAGAATGTCCGGCACAATAGACAATAAATAAACATCACCATCCTCACAAACACCCTTAGGTAGCTTGATCACCTCCAAGTTATCTGATTCAACCTCAATATTGGAAAACCCCGCGCTTGAATAACCATTGAGATACCAGATTGCAAGGCTAAAGCTTCTCCAATGGTAGGCGATAAGAAGGATGAAGACTCAAAAACTGCAAGAAGAGGCTGACCGGCGATGTCATGAACAATGTAACCAATGCCACTGCATTGCTGGTCCATCTTCCATGTTGCATCCTTATTGAGGTTGACGTATTTAGGAGCAAGACGTCTCCAAGAAGAATGATGAGAATAAACCGTAGTAGAGGAGGGGGGATGCATTCCAACTTGAAACAGTCGCCGCATGATATTCATTGAAAGCTTTCTCTGCTCGCAAAATAACATCAACTGGGGTGGATATCTTATGATCAAAATAAAACTCAGTTTGAGCTCGCCATAAGGTCCAACATGTAAAGGCCAGAAGGGAAAGTACCTGTCGACCAATAGCTTTAGATGTTGACTCAACACTGGATACATGCTGAATCCACTGATAAAGGGAAAGAGAGTTCCCAGAAGAGGTGAGAAAACTACTTGCACCCCAACCAGCAGGCTGCACTAGCAAACGGTCAAGACAACAAAATGTGATCTATCGTTTCTTCTATCTCACTGCATCTCTTACAAATCAAATCCACAGGAACATTGTGCTGAACCAATCCTTCACTTGAAGCAATCCCCTGTGCACAACATCTCTAGAGAAAATGTTTGATTTTAGGAAGTGTTCTACAACCCCAAATTTTCCTCCAGACAATTGTGGGAACCTGTTTCCAAGGAGCCGTGGAGGATGAAGATGGTAAGGAAGCGAGTGCCTGTTCTTTAAAGTTTGAGAGCATGTGGTAGGCAGTCTTGACAGAGAATTTCCCATTTTTGGATTCCTTCCAAATCAATTAGTCATCCACTGAGTTAACGCTAAGAGGAATCTTTAGGATTGCAGCCACCTCTGTAGATGAAAATAAAGTAAACAAGACATCCACCTTCCAAGAATGAGTCCTGTCATCTATAAGATCCGAAACCATACAAAAATCAGTAGCAATAGGTTTATCAAAATTAATTCTATCATCACCTAAATCTAGAACCATCGGTCTTCCCAGATATGTATACGATTTCCTTTACCCACTTTCCAGATTAAGCCCTGCATGAGAACCTGCCTGCCCTCCAGAATGCTACGCCAAAGCCAAGAGGGGCTATGTCCCAAATTGGCATGAAAAAAATTCCGTATAAGGATAATAGGTGGCCTTAAGAAATTTAACCCATGGAATCTCAGGATTAGTCCAAACTCGCCAAGCTAATTTGGCTAAGAGAGCTTGATTTTGGAGAAAATGATCCCGAATACGAAGACCCCTTTTGGGTTTAGATAGACAAAGTCTGTCCCAAGAGATCCAATGGATCCGGTGTCCCTTTCCACCATTACTCTAGTAAAAGTTAGCAGTAGAACTTTTAAGAAAATGAAGATGAGATTTTGTCAATTGTAAATGAGAACAAATATAATTTGACTTAGGTAAGGCCACCAATTTTAACAATGTATCCTTACCAGCCTGAGATATAAGGGATGCCTTCCAACTTTGCATCTTACAAGCAGTTCTCTCCACATGGTTCTTAAACAACTTCTTTGGGCACCAGAGTCTGTGGGGACACCCAGATGCGTAGATGGTTCATTCGCATATGAGATTTTGAACACCTTCCAAAACCATCTTTGAAATTTCAAAAGGGTATTAGGGCTAAAAGTGAGACTGGATTTATTAAAATTAATCTTCTGCCGAGAAACCCTACAATACAAGATTGGGCAATCTTTCAAACACAAAACTTCATTCAACTTGACTGGGAAACTATATACAATCATTAGCAAATAATAGATGTGATAAAGGAGTAGATCGACCTTTGACCCTAATGCCTCGAATCAGACCTTGATCTTGTTTGGCATTAATAATACAAGATAGAGCATAGGCACATAGCATAAATATAATAGGTGATACAAATACCCCTAGGAGTAGAAGAGCCACGCTCCGCATTATTCTAAGAATATTTTCCATGAAAACTCACTCCATTCTATTATAAGTCTTTTGCATATCAAGTTTAATGGCTATATACTAGTTTTTTTTTTTTTTTTTTTTTTTTTTTTTTCTAAGATAATGAAAAACCTCTTGAGCCATTATAATGTTATCATATCACATGATCGCATAACATTATGTCAAGGCTGCATAACACATTAAAATTGCATACTACATAAGAAATATTATACAACACGGTCTGATCGGATCGGTTGATCCTTGCATGGCTGTAGCAAAATCTTGCAGCCTCATGCCGATCTGATCCGATCCGATACGATACGATGCCGTGAACACTACTTCCTAACCAACGTGACGGGAAACGAATTATCTACTGACCCGAAAAAAAAAAACATGCCGGGAAACTGTAGTGTAGCCAGCGACACAAAGGGATCTGCGGGGGGAAGGGGAGACGCTTGGTCTGTGAGTAGTGGGGGCAGAGAAATGGCGAAGAAAGGAGACATACTAATGCTGGAAGCGCGGCCTGATGCTTCGCGGCCGAGCTGGTCTGCTGTTTGGACAGAAGAGATGGTAGATGCATTGCCTTACATCGACGACGATTACGGAAACCCAAATGTCAAAGAAGAAGTCGACAGGTTGGTGGAGGAGGAGATGCGCCGGGGCATTAAGAAGCCCGCTGATTTCCTCAAAGAATTTCCTCCGGTCCCCAAATTGAATTTCGAGGTACACTATTCTCCTCCTCTTCTGACTTATTGTTTTACTTTTCAGTTCACCACCATTTTTTTATCGTTCTTTCTTCAGCGAGATGCTTGAGGTGAATTTCTAACTAGGGTTTTTTATTTATGGATACTGGTTGTTTGCCTTATCTTATGCACCCTAGATGTAAATACTTGATCGAAGAAACTGAGGTAAAGACAATATTGAGCAGCTATAAACTCATTGTCCACATAATTCAGCACTATTGAGGTCTCGGTGCCGATGAGGGCAACTAACCCGAATGGCTGATTTCATTTTTTTTTTTTTATAGTGGGTGGAGGTGGGTTGACAGCAGGAGGTTAGCCTGATTGAGGGAAGAAATATAGTGGGAGTAAGTTGCAAAACCAGTGTGAGTAAGTTGGAAACTAACCCAAATGGCTTACTTCGTGTGTTTGGACAGTGAGAGTGAGTGGAAACCAGTGGTTTAGATGGTTGATAGCCAGGTACACCCCCTTAGCAATTAAGGTCGTTAACTCATATTATTTTCAATTTGTGGCCTGATATCCAACAATACCTGTGCCTAAAATGATTTGAGTTACAGAATGTTTCACTGTGATACATTCAACGTATCGAGTGCTACTCTTTTATAGACTTCTTATGGATATACATCTATAATTGTCTCCATATCATGGATAAATTTAAGGGATTTGGTTTAGGTAAATCCAAGGATCCCAATCACAGAGAGTATACAAGGAATGTTCTTAACAGCTTTAAGGGATTTGGTTAGGTCTAGGGATCCCAATCACAAGAGAGTATACAAGGAATGTTCTTAACTAATTGGATTGCTGGGCTGGTCTTGGTAGGTGAGGCGGTAGGTGAGGCTTATCATCCCCTCTCAAGCAGACCGGGGATGACTCCAAGGTCAGTTTGCCTCTAAGAATAGAAAACTGTTGAGCTGCCAGAGGTTTCATTAAGATATTTGCAAGCTGATCCTTGTTGGACAAGTGACGAACATCAAGTTTTTTTGCACAGACTTTCTCACGAACAAAGTCAAAGTCTAAGGCAACATGCTTGGTCTGAGCATGAAAGTGTGAATTTGCAGACAAGTAAGTTGCACCCAAGTTATCACACCATAAGATTGGTATGGTGGGAAGAGGAACTCGCAATTCACCTAGTAGTTGTTGCAACCAGATGAGCTTAGCAGCCGCGTTTGCTAGGCCACGGTATTCAGACTCAGTGCTGGAACAAGCGGCTGTTGTCTGTTTCTTAGAGCTCCAGGAGATGAGATGAGATTAGCCCAAGATAGATGCAATATCCACTGGTTGACCGACGATCATCAGGGCAGCCAGCCCAGTCAGCATCAGAATAGGCCTGTAATGTGAGATCCGATCTCGAGCGAAGTTGCATTCCAAAGTTGATGGTTTGTTTAAGATAGCGGAGAATGCTCCTTATAGCAGTCTTGGTGGCAAAGAGGGTTTAGACAACTCAAATTAACAATGCCTCTTTGCTACAGGATCTCTATTCAGTCCAAACACAAAATCTGTAGTAAAAAGTAACAAAGAAAACCACTTATTTTGAAATCCGATGGTTAGAATTAGATGAAAATTGGTGTGGAAGATCTTTGTAACAATTGTGAACACCCTTCAAGATTTGAGGAGGATCCGAGAAGAATTGAAATAGCTATAGACCTCGCAAATCTGCTGTACCTGGTACTGCCCAGGTTGCTTAAACCCTTAACGGGAGTTTGATGGATCTTATCAAATCAGCAATAGGAATTGAAAATTCTGCAGGAAATCAATGTCGCCTACTAGAGTATAAGGATTGATAAATAAAATAAAGAGAAAACTCAAAGGAGGAAAAGGAATAATTCGTTGAGTCTCACAACCGTGGGACCCAACCAAAAAAATAGGAGTTTGCTCTCTTCATTTTTTGGAAAGGTTCTACTAGCTCCTGCCGCCAGCCTTGGTCCTTTATTTATAGATTTGAAACATTACAATAAATTAGGAAAGAACTAAGTTTAGAAAAGCTAAACCTCCTTTATAAATTAGCAAGTTTCTAATACATAGAAATAGAAAAGTTTCTAACAATTGGAATTAAGAAACTAGCTTTTAGGTAAGTTTTAGTCTCCAAGTAATTAAGACTTCTAAACCAACCAATCTAATTTTTAAGAAACTAAATAATGGAAGTAGAGTCACTAGCAATTAGGAAACTAACAATAAGATATCCTAACTAAATAGGGCTGGTGGTAGGAGAGATCTCCAAATAGAGATCTCAGTTGCTGGTTGCTGGTTGCTGGAATGTAACGGGCTAGGTTGGGCCTGGCCCAGCTGGACTCCTTCGGCCCTCCTGGCCTGCATCAGCTCCCCCCCGGCTTAGAAACATTCGTCTCCGACGAATGGATGAAAGACATGTAATAGTCATAAAAGTCCAGGTCCATGCGCTTGAAGTCATCTTCATGTATCCACGTACTATCATTACATGGATGCCCTTTCCACTTGACTAAAAATGACTGGTAACCTCCACCATTGTGAGTCATTGTATACTTGGAATCAAGAACATCTTCAATTTGGTCAGCGGAAGGAACAACAAACTGTGGGAGACGTAAATCATGTTCTGTATTACCTTCGTCAGAATGATGACCCGTATGAGAGTCAAATCAGCAACGTTGAAAATGTTATTGATAGCCATGTTAGGTGGGAGCTCAAGGACATAAACGTTGGCACCAATCTTCTTCAGCACCTTGTAGGGATCCATCTTCTGTGTATGTAGCTTGGTAGTTTCACCGGGAATAAATCTCTCAGGAGTTATTCGAACCATTACCATGTCACTGGGCTTAAACTCCACATAATGGCGATGACGATCTGCATTAGCTTTATATACATCATTGCTAAGTGCAATACGTCGTTGAACATCTGCCTGTGCTTCCGTAATATGACCGATAAATTCATCAGCTTCAATGTTTACATGTACTTGAGGTGGAAGCGACACAAGATCAATAGGCCTCTTGGGTTGTATGCCGAACACTATCTCAAATGGTGTACGACCTGTGGTCCAATTGACGGAGCTATTATATGCAAACTCTGCTATATCAAGAATGGAGGGTCAAGTCTTCTCATAATCACGAACAAGGCATCGGAGAAGATTGCCCAAGCTTCGGTTCACTATTTCAGTTTGCCCATCCATTTGAGGATGGAAGACAGTTGAGTAAAGCAATTTAGTATTGGTCTTCAACCATAACGTCTTCTAGAAATAGCTCATGAATTTCACATCTCGATCCGACACAATAGTCTTGGGCAACCCATGGAGATGCACCACTTCCTTGAAAAATAGGACAACAACATGTCTTGCATCAAGGGTCTTCCGACAAGGGAGGAAGTGTGCCATTTTTGAGAATTTGTCCACTACCACAAGCCTGGAATCATATCGCTCCCTCGTGGATGGTAAACCGAGGACAAAATCCATTACTAATATGTAACCATGGTGAGTGAGGCACTAGTAGTGGTGTGTACAAACCAAAATTTTGCTTGGTGCCTTTAGCTAGTTGACATACACGACACTGTTGGATTACATTTTGCACATCATGGGGTAGGTGAGGCCAATAGTAAAGATCTGTAACTTGTGCATTGTTTTATTGCGCCTAAAATGTCCTCCTAAACCACCTCCATGTAATTCTCGAATTAGGTATTGGCGTAGGGATGTCTTTGAAATGCATAACCGTGTTCCCATAAACAAATAACCATCTTGCAAAGAGAATTTTGAGTCGGTCTCACCTTGCTGTAATTTCTGAAACATAGGACCAAAATCTTCATTTGTCATGTATACGCCTGATATGCTCAATTCCTGTACCTTGGGCTAAAAAGGTATTCATTGTATTCACTTTGCGACTCAAGGCATCTGCTACTTGATTCAGTTTTCCAACTTTGTAATTGAGTGCAAAAGTAAACTCTTTGTAGGTACGAAATCCACTTAGCATGCTTGTGACTAATGGTCCGTTGTAAATTAAGGAACTTGAGTGCCTCATGGTCAGAAGTATAGGACAAACTCTTTCCCTATGAGGTAGTATCTCCAATGCTTGATCACCTGTACAACAACATAAAGTTCCAAGTCATAAGTAGAATACCTCTTCTTTGCATCATTGAGTTTCTCACTGTAGAACGCCATCGGATGCTTCTCTTGCATAAGTACCCCTCCAATTCCTGAGTGTGAGGAATCAGTAGTAACCTCGAACACACTGTCAAAATCAGGTAGGTGTAGGACAGGAGCTTCAGTTATGGCTTTCTTTTTAAGGTGGAATGCCTTGGTGGCCGTTGGGGTCCATTGGAACGGACCTTTCTTCATTTTCATACACTCCGTGATGGGTACCATAATGGAGCTAAACACTCGTATGAATCTCTGGTGAAAGGAAGCGAGGCCGTGGAAGCTACGAACCTCGGTGAGAGTTTTTTGGGAGTGGCCAATTAGTAATGCTCTCTATCTTGGATGGATCAGCTTCTACCCCTTTTGATGAGACAATGAAACCAAGGAAGACTATCTTGGGGAGCATAAAAGAACACTTCTTCAAATTCAAGTACAACTTCTCATCTCGAAGGATCCTCATTACTCGCCGTATATGATCAAGGTGGTCTTCATGGCCTTTACTGTATATCAGTATATCATCAAAGTAAACAGCAAGAAACTTACCGATGAACGGTTAAAACGTCTGAGTCGTTACTCTCATGAAGGTACTAGGGGCATTGGTTAACCCAAGGGGCATAACCTTCCATTCATATAATCCGTCCTTCGTTTTAAAGGCTGTTTTCCATTCATCGCCTGGACGAATGCGGATTTGATGGTAACCACTCCGTAAATCAAGCTTTATGAAAATGGTTGCACCTGTCAACATGTCCAGCATATCATCAAGTCGTAGAATAGGAAATCTGTATTTGACAGTGATCTTATTTATTGCTCTGCTATCAATGCACATCCGCCATGATCCATCTTTCTTTGGTGTCAAAAGTGCTGGAACGGCACATGGACTCATGCTTTCTACAATGAAACCCTTGTGCAACAATTCATCCACCTGTCTTTTGAGTTCTGCATGCTCTGTAGAGCTTAGATGGTAGGTGGGAAGATTCGGTAACACCGATCCGAGGACTAAATCAATTGCATGTTGTATGTCCCTCATTGGTGGCAACTCATTAGGTAACTCATCTGCAACAAGATCTACAAAATCAGACAAGAGAGATCGAATAGGTGGGGCAAGGTTAGTCTTTTCAGGGGGTACTACTTCCCTAGCCATGAGAGCTATCATTACACCACTTTTTTTACTTGTTTCTTCCAAGTCTTGTTGATTGAGTATCAACAATGGGTGATCAGCTTGCTGTCCAGCCTTTGATGATTGTCCCTTGCCCTTGTTCTTACTAATGGTTGCTGGTTGGTCCTTCTTTAAAGCTGGTAGGATTTGCTTACGCTTTAGTTGTGCAGCTCACAACTTGTTCTTCTCAGTTGGTACATTAATAGGCTTCAATATCGTAGGCCTTCCATCAACATCAAAGTGACATTGGTTGTTGATGCCTCTAACCAACACATCATGGTCATATAACCATGGCCTTCCCAATAATGCATCAGTCAATATCATAGGGATAACGTCACACCAAACCGTATCATTGTAGACCCCTGATTGTAGTGGAATCAAACACCTTTGGCTGACTTCCAATGTGTAGCCGTTAAGAAGTGAGACCTTGTTCGGTTGAGGATGAGGTTCAGCCTCTAGTTTGGCATCTATCACAAAGGCTTGTGACACCACATTGATGCTACTACCGCCGTTCACAATAATTTGAGCAAGCTTAGGACCACTAGACATGCGGGTAGTAAAGATACAATAACGTCGCCAATCTTCCCCTTTCGATTCAGCCACTAATATCCGACTCACAACATGTATCCCAAGGGATTCTTCATCTTCTTCAAAATTATACTCTTGTTCATCACATAGGGCAGCATTATCATAGGAATCATCTTCTTGTGGTTCTCAAACTTGAGAATTAGCATTGGCCACAAAAGCCACTAGGGAATTGCCTTTCACCTTTCTTGGACAATCCCTTGCATAAGTCCATAGGCATTACAATGATAGCATTGAATATTGTTATTAGGAGTCACCGGTCCTTTTCCCTTTTCAGTTATCGTGGGAGTAGGACGAGGAGCAGCTACTGTGTTCTTGGGATTTGTTTATGGGTCTTGCTTTCATTATAATTTGGGTTATACCTTTCTAGAGGTCTTTAGGAGCTCTTCGGCTTGAAAAGCTTTATCAACACAGTCATTAAGACTAACAATATCAACCACCCCTAATTTTTTTCTAATCTCAGGTCGCAACCCCAAACGAAATCGAGATATCATCTGATCATCACTGTCTCGTGATCCCGTCCGTGCACATAGTTGGTCAAACTCATACATATAATCTTCCAAACTCATGGTTCCTTGTCGAAGATTATTCAATTTATCATGTAACCTCCTTTGGAAGGACCTTGGTAGATATTTCTTTTAATTCCTCTTTCATCTCCTCCCAAGTAGTGGGTTCCAATCCCCTCCTCATTAAGCCATATTCATAGTTCGTCACCAATCACGGTTACCCCTCCATTAGTTTGGAGCGAGCCAATTTCAGTTTTCGTGGTTCGAAAAGATCAAACCAATTGAAATAGTCATCTAAGGCATCCAACCAATCATGAAAAGTTTGGTTGTCTTGTTTCCCATGAAACTCTTTGAGGTCCATTCATACCTTATGAGTTTGGTAACGGATAGGGTGGTTTCCGTAATCTTCATAGTGTGGGTCTTGATATTCTTCCGTAGGGACTCTTTGAGGAGCCTTAGAAACACATCTTGGTACTAGGTTGACCATAGGAGCTTCTCTTTTAGGGGCTTCTATTCTAGCTGGTCTAGGATTATTTCGTTCCTCCAAAGTGTTTATTCTTCCATCCATATTATCCAACTTTGCATCTATTTTGGCCAACCGTTGGAGAACCAAGTTAATAAGGTCATTGGGGTTGTTGGACTGATTAGGAGAGTTAGAACTTTCCTCAGCCATGCTTTGATACCAAATTGGTGGCAAAGAGGGTTTAGACAACTCAAATTAACAATCCCTCTTTGCTACAAGATCTCTATTCAGTCCAAACACAAAATCTGTAGTAAAAAGTAACAAAGAAAACCACTTATCTTGAAATCCGACCGTTAGAATTAGATGAAAATTGGTGTGGAAGATTTTTGTAACAATTGTGAACACCCTTCAAGATTTGAGGAGGATCCGAGAAGAATTGAAGTAGCTATGGACCTCGCAAACCTGCTGTACCTGGTACCGCCCAGTTTGCTTAAAGCCTTAACGGGAGTTTGATGGATCTTATCAAATCAGCAATAGGAATTGAAAATTCTGCAGGAAATCAATGTTGCCTACTAGAGTATAAGGATTGATAAATAAAATAAAGAGAAAACTCAAAGGAGGAAAAGGAATAGTTCGTTGAGTTTCACAACCGTGGGACCCAACTAGAAAAAAATACGAGTTTGTTCTCTTAATTTTCTGAAAAGGTCCTACTAGCTCCTGCCGCCAGCCTTGCTCCTATATTTATAGATTTGAAACATTACAATAAAATAGGAAAGAACTAAGTTTAGAAAAGATAAACCTCTTTTATAAATTAGGAAGTTTCTAATACATAGAAATAGGAATGTTTCTAACAACTGGAATTAGGAACTAACTTTTAGGTAAGTCTTAGTTTCCAAGTAATTAAAACTTCTAAACTAACTAATCTAATTTTTAGGAAACTAAACAATGGAAGTAGAGTCACTAGCAATTAGGAAACTAATAATAAGATATCCTAACAAAATAGTGCTGGTGGTAGGAGAGATCTCCAAATAGATATCTCGGTTGTTGGTTGCTGGTTGTTGGAATGGAATGGGCTAGGCTGGGCCTGGCCCAGCTAGATTCCTTCGGCCCCTTCACTTGTACACCTGGCCTGCTTCAAGTCTTCTAGATGCACCATGTACAAGAGAAGGGGCCATGAAACTAGGGGGTTGGACCATGTAGACCTCCTTTTCTAGATGCCCATGAAGAAAGGTATTGTGAACATTTAACTGGCGAATGAATTAGCGATGACAGAGAGTTATGGTGAGGATAGACCGAATAGTAGCCGGTTTAACAACAGGACTAAATGTGTCACCATAGTCTAGTCCCTCAGTCTGGTTATAGCCCTTAGCCATTAAACGGGCTTTGAAGCGGTCCAAAGTACCATCGGGTTTTCGTTTGATACGAAAAACCCATTTGCAACCAATTACATTTTTGTTCAATGGTAAATTAACTAGGCTCCATGTGCCACTTTGGATAAGGGCATTAAATTCCACCATCATTGCGTCACGCCAGTGGCGAGATTTGTTGGCCTCTGTAAAACAAGTAGGCTCAATATGCTCACAATTTGAAGGAGTCAAGGGGTGACGTGTTGTAGCATATAGAATGTGACCAGGATATTCTTTTGGCTTTCGGACGCGAAGGAGCTGAATGTAAGGTCGGTGGATTAGCAGAGGAGGGAGCCACTTCGAGGTTGGAGTCTGCAGCAGCCAAAGTCGAAGTATCAATTGCAATAGCTTCTGTAGTAGAGGTATTCACTGTGGCGTGAGGTGGTGTAGAGAGTGTGGCCGCTGCTAGTGCATCATCCAGATGGTGAACAAGTGGTATGCTATTGGTCGGGTGATGGAAGCCCCAAGCCGGTTCTGATGAGGGGATGGGATCAAGTCTTTTAAAATGAAAATCAGTTTCATTAAAGAGTACATTGCGCGAAACATAGAATCGTTCAGTGGGTTGATGCAAACATTTGTAACCCTTATGTCTGGGGCTGTAACCAAGAAAGATGCATTGCAAAAACCGTGGTTCCATCTTGTAATGATTGTATGGTCTCAACAGCGAAAAACAAGAGCACCCAAAGACCTTCAACATGTTGTAGTCTGGCGGAGTCTTGAATAGAATTTCCCATGGAGAGGGATTTGATGTGGGCATCCTGTTGATAAAAAATACAGCATATGTGAAAGCATCATCCCAGCAAGTAAAAGGGACCTTGGCATTATGTAGAAGAGTCAACCCAGTTTTGACAATATGACGATGCTTCCTCTCAACACGGCCATTCTGTTCATGGGAGTGTGAACTGGTGATTCGGTGGAGAATACCGTTAGTTTCAAGGAATTTGCAAACAGAACGGTACTCACCACCCTAATCTGATTGTACAGCCTTACTTGATCGTTCAAATTTTTTTCTATTTGCTGTTTAAAAGATTGAAAAATTGGGTAAACATCAGATTTTTCTACCATGGGAAAAATCCAAGAGTATTTGCTGTAATTGTCAATGAAACTAACTTAGTAACGAAAACCATTATGAAAGATAATAGGGGAGGGACCCCAAGCATCCAAGTGAATTAAATCCAAAGGACCAAGGGAGGTAGATGTGGAAACCGTAAAAGGTAGTTTATGTGACTTGCCGAGAGTGCAACAAAATGAAATTTTGGGACTGCCTGAAATTGCCAATTTATTTGAGGAGAGGATTTTCTTGATTATTTTAGGGTATGAGTGCCCTAAATGTTGATGCCAAACGTCCATGGCAATACGTTCACCAACAAAGGCTTTATGAGAGAGATGGTGTGGTGGAGGCAGTGAACCCATACTGAGACGATACAAACCACCATCAAGAGGTCCGCTGAGAAAGACCTTCCCCGAGGATTGATCCTTGATCATGCAAAAAGTTGGATGAAATTCAAACAAGACATCATTATCACGAGTTAGTTTGGAAACACTCAATAAACTCTTGGAAAGAGAAGGGACATCAAGAATATTGTTCAAAACAAGAAAACGGCAAGGAGAAAATAATTTTGATTGACCAATATGATGTATAGGCATACCTTGTCCATTGCCGACCTGTACCTGATCTGTGCCGTGATACTTAGACCGCAGAGAGAGATTATTAATATCCGCTGTAATATGATCCGTGGCTCCCGAGTCAGGATACCACGTATCCAGATGCGGTGAGACTGTTGTTGCAGCAATATGAGTTGCGGGCTGAAGAGCAGGTGGTTGATAAGTGTTATCAAAACGATGATAACAATGTAGGGCATCATGACCTATCTTACCACAGACTTGGCACTTTGGTTTGTTGTGATGAGAGCTGAAGTTGTTGTGATGAGACTAAGATCGGCCACGGCCATGGCCTCGACCTCGTTGAGAGGAAATATGGGAATGAGGCTGGCTGCGAGTTGTACGAGGACGTGAGGAGGGCATCACAGTAATGTGTGCTTCATGAACTGTGCTCAATTGATTATGCTGGTCGAGGCGAATTTCATGGCTAAGAAGAAGGCCATGTAAATTGGTTAGAGAGATTGAGTTCGACCTGGTAGATATTGCGGTAACGAAGGGGTCCCATTTAGGACCGAGGCCAGTTAGGATGTGTAGAACTAAGTCCGACTCTGGTACTGGGTTAGCAACAGCCGCCAGATTGTCTGCCAAAGTTTTCATCTTTTGAAAGTATGAAGCAGCAGAGAGGGATTGTTTCTTTTTGGTTTGGAGCTGCAACTGGAATTGCATAATCCGTGATCTGGAGTGACTGGCAAACAGACGCTCAAGGCTCTTCTAAAGATCAGCAGAGGTTGCACAGTCGATTACTTGACCGAGAACTGATTGAGATAGGGAGGAAAGCATCCAACTCAAAAGAATTTGATCCTGACAATTCCAAGTTGCATAATCTGGATTGTCAATCATAGTGAACTTAGCAGTGTCCGTGGAAGGTGAAGAAGGGGTGGACTGAATCTTAGTCGAAGGACATGCCTTTGATCCGTCTAAATATGCCATAAGGTTGTGACCTCTAACTGTAGGAAGGATTTGAGACTTCCAGAGCAGATAATTATTCTGCTTAAGTCGGATTGTAATGATATGGTTGAACTTAGATGAAAGGGGAGAAAGAGCAACATCGTTTGCAGAGGGAGAGGAAGTAGAAGACACATTTGTCACTGGACGTGAGTCGAAATGCTCTGATACCATAAAATGATTTGAGTTATAGAATGTTTCAGTGTGATACATTCAACGTATCCAGTGCTACTCTTTTATAGACTTCTTATGGATATACATCTATAATTGTCTCCATGATATCATGGATAAATTTAAGGGATTTGGTTAGGTAAATCCAAGGATCCCAATCACAAAGAGTATACAAGGAATAATCTTAACAGCTTTAAGGGATTTGGTTAGGTGAATCTAGGGATCCCAATCACAAGAGAGTATTCAAGGAATGTTCTTAACTAATTGGATTGCTGAGCTGATCTTGGTAGGTGAGGCGGTAGGTGAGGCTTCTCTGCCAAATAGCTAAGTTTAGAAATAAGTAAAAAACAATAAAATGGACAATTTAGTGCCTAGGCTTAGAGGATCACCCATGAAATAAGAAGTTAAAAAATTATTTGCATTAATCATAAGTAAAATGATGCATCTATATTCAAATTTCACAATATGCAAGGAAGGCTGTGTGAAGACCATGGTTCTAAATTTCAGCGAAATATTTCGGTTTTGTAGAAAAGAGAAACAAAATGAATGACAAAATCTACCGAAATTCACCAAAATTCCACTAAATTAGTTTGGTCTTGGCAAAAAGCGGAATGGGGGTGAATTCCAAGATTGCAAACCTAGGAAGACTCTTTCTACACATTTATTTTGTTACCTGGGCAATTCAAGATGGGATTCACACCCATTTTTGAGACTCACCATTTACCATACCAGCATTGACTCCGACATTAACAGACTTAGCTCTGCAAGTGCTCCGTTGAAATGTATATCATGATTTTGGAAAGATAGAAACAAAAATGACCCAAAAGTCATCCATGTGGACTCCTTGAGAACCGATGTCCAGAGGACATTATTTGGTGTGTTAACCTAGCGGCTAAGAATCTAATGAATCCTGCACTGGCATCTAGGGTTTATGAATTCTTCTTCCCTCATGTAGCACCATTTCTTTCCTTCTACGCTCTCTTTGAATTATGTATCTCTTATCCTAAATCTTATCATTTTCTAGGTTAAAAGTTAGAAATATTCAGAAAATCTTATGCAAGTGTTATTTAATTTCAATCAGTTTTGTTCAGGTTTTAATGGGAAATGAGGCTATCCTAAAGAAATTTGATTCCTCCAGTTTGACTATTTTACCCCACTATTGATTTGTTGCCGTTCTTTTCTCCTCTGATTTAAAGGCCTTTTGGCTTGCTAAAGAATTTGAAGTTTGCACTCTAATCATGATGTGATTCAAGATTAATAGTTTAAAAGAAAATGAAATGTTGGTTTATTGAAGAAGGATATTCGTACATTTTGTCAGAACCACCCTATGATTGGAGAATATGAACGTCTGAAGGCAGGTAAGTCTTGTGCAAAAACTGGAGGTGTCTCGATATGAACTAGAACCACCTCCTATAAATAAAAGGAACGACATTGAGTGATGCAGTCCAAGGACCAGCCAGTAGTGGACCAGCCCAAGGATCTGTCAACATGGGCCCAACCCACACTGTTCACGCGGTACTGTTCACGTGAACAGTACCAACAGCAGTAGTTAGAATCTTTTGGTTAGTTTCCTAATTTTTAGTTTACTTATTTCCATTGTTTAGTTTTCTAAAAATTAGGCTAGTTAGTTTAGAAGTCTTAGTTGTTTGGAGATTAAGACTTGCCTAAAATCTAGTTTCCTAATTCCAGTTTTTAGAAACTTTCCTATTTCTATGTTTTAGAAACTTCCTAAGTTATAAAGGAGGTTTAGCTTTTCCAAGTTTAGTTCTTTCCCATTTTATTTGTAATGTTTCAAAGCTATAAATAAAGAGAATGCAGGCTGGCTGCAGTAAAGTTTTTCAGAAAATTAAGAGTTATCTAATTTCTGGTTGAGTTTCATAAGGTTGTGAGACTCAACCTCATTGTTCTCTCTTTTCTATCCATCTTCTTAGCTCTGTTTTGTTCTAAGCATACTACCTCCTCACACGATCCTGTCCCACTGTAGAGATCATTAAATCTTGCTGAGTTGCTACTACAGTCATAAAACCAAATAAACTCCACTGCAGACCTGGCGGTAACCTGAAACAGCAAGGCTGCGACTTCCATAACTTTTTCAGTTTCTCTTGGATTTCCATCTTCTTTTGAAGTGTGTTCATATCTATACTAAGGAGTCTATAATCCAAATTTCATGAAGATTTGATGGCCAGATCTCGAGATAAGTAATTTTTTTAATTATTTTTTTCTGCAGATTTTATGTTTGGACTGATTAGAGATCCTGTAGCAAAGAGGGCTTGTTAATTTGATATGTTTTAACCCCTTTGCCATCAATTGGTATCAGAGCATGGCTGAGGAGAGTTCTAACTCTCCTAATCAATCCAATAACCTCAATGACCTTATTAATTTGGTTCTCTAACGATTAACCAAAATGGATGCCAAGTTAGATAGCGTGGATGGGAGAATAAGTAATTTGGAGGAACGGGATAATCCTAGGCCGGCTAGAATAGAAGTCCCTAGAAGAGAAATTCCTAATGCCGACTTAATGCCAAGACATGTTATTAGGGCTCCTCAAAGAGTCCCTAGAGAGGAATACCACAACCCACCCTATGAAGACTATGATGAACCTATCCGTTACCAAACCTATAAGGTACGGATGGACCTCAAGGAGTTTCATGGGAGGCAAGAGCCCGAAGCCTTTCAAGACTGGCTGAATGCTATAGATGACTATTTCGATTGGTTTAACCTTCCTGAACCTTGAAAGCTGCAATTGACTCGCTCTAAACTTGTCAGGGGTGCTCGTGATTGGTGGCGTAACTATGAGTATAGTCTCATGAGGAGTCGTAGAGAACCCACCACTTGGGAGGAGATGAAGGAAGAATTGAAAGAAAAGTATTTGCCTCGGTCATTCCAAAGAAGGTTGCATGACCAGCTGAACAATCTTCGACAAGGTAATATGATTATGGAAGACTACGTATATCAATTTGATCAATTATGTGCATGGTTTGGATCACGGGACAATGATGATCAGATGATATCTCGGTTCCGTTTCGGGCTGCGACCTGAAATTAGAGAAAAAATGGGAGTGGTTGATATTGTTAGTTTTAACGATTGTGTTGATAAAGTTTTCCAAGCCGAGGACCTTTTGAAGTCAACACCGAAGCCCATCTCCAGTTCTTATGAATTGAAGCACCCTACACCAAACAACAAAGCCATAGGGACTACATCTCATGCTACTCCAATGACAGATAAAGGTAAAACTCCCATGGTAGTAGCTACGGATGTGCAATGGTAACACTGCAATGTATATGGTCATTTTGCTAGTTCCTAATACGGATGTCATGGATGATGGTGAGGATTCATATGGAATCCATATAATCACCAGTATGGTCTTGATTGCCCCAAAAGTGGATGTGGATAATTTTGATGCCTTAACTAAAGCTCCATGGATTGACAATGGTGACCACAGTTCTGATGAAGACCACGGTGTTATGGAGAAAATTGTGGAAGACGAAGAATTGAATAAGATCGTCCCCATGGATACCATAATTCCACTTGACTTTCCTCAAGATGTTGAGCATGTTGATTTCGTAATACCTTCTAAATGTCTTGAAGAAAGTGGACCCAAAGTGATGGATTTTCTTTCAACGTCGCAAGCACAGTTTAAGTTTCAAGATCAACAGGTGCTGCCTACCGACCCCTCTGTAGTCATTTTTCACCATTACAAAACTCGTGGACGAGTTCTTTTTAAGTGGGGGGAGTTGATGCAGTCCAAGGACCAGCCAGTAATGGACCAGCCCAAGGATCTGTCAACATGGGCCCAACCCACACTGTTCACGCGGTACTATTCACGTGAACAGTACCAACAGTAGTAGTTAGAATCTTTTGGTTAGTTTCCTAATTTTTAGTTTACGTGAACAGTACCAACAGTAGTAGTTAGAATCTTTTGGTTAGTTTCCTAATTTTTAGTTTACTTATTTCCATTGTTTAGTTTCCTAAAAATTAGGCTAGTCAGTTTAGAAGTCTTAGTTGCTTGGAGATTAAGACTTGCCTAAAATTTAGTTTCTTAATTCCAGTTTTTAGAAACTTTCCTATTTCTATGTTTTAGAAACTTCCTAAGTTATAAAGGAGGTTTAGCTTTTCCAAGTTCAGTTCTTTCCTATTTTATTTATAATGTTTCAAAACTATAAATAAAGAGAATGCAGGCTGACTACAGTAAAGTTTTCCAGAAAATTAAGAGTTATCTAATTTCTGGTTGAGTCTCATAAGGTTGTGAGACTCAACCTCATTGTTCTCTCTTTTCTATCCATCTTCTTAGCTCTGTTTTGTTCCAAGCATACTACCTCCTCACACGACCCTGACCCACTGCAGAGATCATTAAATCTTGTTGAGTTGCTGTTGCAGTCCATAAAACCAAATAAACTCCACTGCAGACCTGACGGTAACCTGAAACAGCAAGGCTGCGACTTCCATAACTTCTTTAGTTTCTCTTGGATTTCCATCATCTTTTGAAGTGTGTTCATATCTATAGTAAGGAGTCTATAATCCAAATTTCATGAAGATTTGATGGCCAGATTTCGAGATAAGTAATTTTTTCTGTTACTTTTTCCTGCAGATTTTATGTTTGGACTGATTAGAGATCCTGTAGCAAAGAGGGCTTGTTAATTTGATATGTTTTAACCCTTTTGCCATCATTGAGGCTTGGAAGCCCATCCTTGGAAATGCACGTGGCATGTTACAACATTAAATAATAAGGTATTTATTGATGATGTGGTTGGTTTGCTCTTTTAGATGATTTTTTACTGTTAATCTTGTCCCCTTGTTGGCATGCCCACATTATTAGATGATATTATATGTATTCTATGCCTTTTAAATCCACTCTTGTATCTCCATTTAAGAAAACTCAAATAAGTCCTTTTGATAATTAAAATCTTAACAAGTAAGTGAACACCCCCCATTCAAATCTGAGCTATATTGAGGGAATTACGCTTTGGTTAAACTTTGCTTAGAGTACATGAATGCTATTTAGAGTTGTTTGAATGGAAATAATTTTTTGGGCATCAATGATTGTTTTGTCGCTCTTCTGGTTTTTAGTGATGTTTTACTATAAAATGATTTATGATATTTTTAGATTGTAAAAAAGCACTAGCTTTTGAAAGTAAATCAACCCTGTAACTGGAAATGTGGTTTTTGTTCTTGAAATCGAGGGTTGAGATTTTATCATTTTGAATTGAATTTTAGACTATTTTTATTGGATTCAAATGTGGAGTGTTTGCTTATTTATAAATAATATCTTAAGTAAATATTTACTTAAATGATATTAGTCATATATAAGTGTTGAGTGCTATAAGCAACATAAACAGGTGTTGTTCTTGTAAGCATAATACCAGTATATGTAAAACTTTTTGCTACCACTATGTGATTATTATTACAAACTAAGGGTTGACATATTTTTATATGGGTTAAAATAAGGTTTGTTTGAAGTAAGGGACCTTACAATGCCCATCTTACCCTTGAGACGGACAACCAAGATTGATGGGCAAAAAATGCACCGTTTCGATCGAGATTTTTGTGATCTCGGTCGAGGCAGGGTCGAGACTCGAGTTTTCAAACCTTGAATGATGGCGCTCAATAAGTAGAAAAGTAAAGAATGTAGAATAACTAGCCCCAAGAAAGTTGGCGTGGACAAACAAAAGCTGAAAAATGCAACTACAAGGCTAAATATGTCCAATAATACAACTGTTGGATAATTATTCCAATTCCGGTTAGCTATTTGATGTTGTTCAAACGTAGAATTGGGCTTATTTTAGTTGAAATAAGCCTTGGGTTGGGTTGTATATGTGTTGGTCCTTCGGTCCAATGGATTTTCTTTGTAATAGGCCATTTTGGGCCTAAAATATGGGTAAAGGTATTAATATGGAATTTACTTTATTAGTTTAGTTTGAGTCTTCCATTTCTTATTAACCTTTTTTAAGCCGTTTTCCTCTATTTTAGGCTGGGTGTTAGTAGCAGAAGACTACCCCCAAGATAGGATACTGTCTGGAGGAGTTACAGACCTAGTTTGATTCCTATTTTGTGTTTTAGGTAGGCGGTATTAGGTCTCTATGAGTCCAGCCTTTTTTTAAGCTGTTTTCCTTTATTTTAGGCTGAGTTTTAATAGTAGTACACAGTACACTACCTCCAAGGGTGGTTATTGAGTGCAGAAATTTAAGGCTTAGTTTGATTCCTATTTTGAGTTTTAGCTAGGCTGGATTAAGTCTATACGAGTTCTGTCTTTTCTAAGCTGCTGAATTTAAGCTGTTGTCCATTTTTTAGGCTGAGGTTTAGTAGCAGTGGACTACCTCCATGGTAGGTTATTGGTTGGGGGAGTTTTAGGCCTAATTTGATTCATGTCTTGCGTTTTTTATTTATGCATTGGTAAGGGTTATGCCTTGTATACGAATTTGGTAATGAAGATGAAGCTTTGGCTCAGTTATTTGTGGATTCAGGTGTCAATGCTCTCAAGAATTCATATTAGTCGTCCTCCTGTCAACAATCGTTATCCCTGCCTGTAGTACATCTCCTTCCTGCTCAACAACTTTTGAAGCTGAAAGTAAAATTTGGAGTTTTTGGAGAAATGGTATTTACGTGTCGGTTATATTTTCTTCTGCAGCAATCACTGGAAGCCCACTTTCGTTAGTGAATATTCGACATGTCAAAAGATGATTGTTCAGTAGAAGTCTGAGCTAGGGGCAGGAGCTACCCACTGGACAAAAGGTTGGGGTTCTCAATGCTTCTCCACGCCCAACGAGATGTGCCAACCTTGGGATGCTTTACTCCTAACCGCACAAGGTTCCGAGACAGAGCTTAACCTGAGTCTCGGTTAAGAACCGAGATGGGGCCAAAAGAAGCATCAAAATTGCTCGTTCAGACAGAGATGTATGTGTCAAAATATACCTGCAAGGGTCGGGCACACGACGAAATATGAATCGGAGACTGAATCTTGATATACCTCAGAACAATACATTTTTGTTACCGCGAGATGCATTGGCAGCTGCGGATCATTTGATCGGAATGAAATTTGGAATGGGTACATTGAACCATGACCAGCAGCATCGCCATATGAACCAGCTGCGGAATAGCCTAATTATGAACCATCACTTTGCTAGGCATCCCTACCCATTGCGTCAGCTAGAGCCTGTTCCAGAGCCGAAGAAAGTGTCTTAGTTAGTGAATATATAAGTGTCTTTCTGTCTGAGTCTGTTTGCTCTTTAGTGCATTTCTCAGTTCTATTTCATTCTGGATTCAAATCTATTTCACGGCAATTGCTAATATATCGTTTTTTGGAGTCATATTAATCTGTTCAGCTGACCTCAGAGGATTCCAGTCACCCGGCACAGCATGTTTATTCTCGGCGGTGAATTCAACAGGGATATTGGTGGATTAAGCTTTGGCTCAGTTGTCTGTGGATTCAAGAGGTACATCTGTGGATTCAGGTTTGAATGCTGTGGATCCCACTGGACAGGTGGATTCCTAGTTATCTTTATTCCTTTCTTCCTTCCATCAATCAGGAAGTTTCTGGATTTTTCTTTTCTATATTGTGCATAGTTTTCTTTATTTATCAGTTTCAGATCTTATTTTTATACCTGCACATGGTTTTCTCTTTCCATTCTGGTTTGTCAGTTGAATCTGGATCTGTTTTGGTTGGTTCTTATTCTGTTTGAGCTTTAATTCTCCCTCCTGAAATCTTTTTAATATTCTAGTTGAAGTTTAGTTTGGGAATACTCTTTTCTAGTTCAATTTCAATTTTCCTACTGGAAGTCAAAACTCTTCTAGAACTTCAAGTTCTAGTTCTATTTTTATAATCAGGTTTCTGATTATTGTTTGCTGGTTAGTTTGTGAGAATATCTCAGTTTTGAAAATCCATACTTTCTGTATACTTTTCTAGTTTCTGTTGTGTTCTTCCGTTTCCTTTCACTAGAAGGATTCTTCAGTAATTCAGAATCTGATCATTGGATGGATATGAACTTTTGAAATGCTGTTCCGGCATATTAAACAGGTTTTTTTTTAATCATGTCTGAGTTTCTGATCTTGTTTTATTGGATTCTCCTGAATTCTGGAATTTTTCTTTCACTGTGGTTCTGTTTTTCTTGCCGTAATCCTAAAACCTATCCTTGGGTGACTTGATTCCACATCACTGTCGCACTTTCCTGTTTTTGCTCTGTATATGTGTTTATTGAGGACAACAAATATAATGGCACGAGGACTAACTTGAATTCCTTATTTGAGTAAATTTTGTATAGAAAATCATTTGTGTCCTTATTTTTTGTACCCGTGTCCCCTTAGAAATTGTTTTTTTTTTAATTATCAAAAAATTATTAGGTGGGATGGCCATGGGTTTAATTACATCTATATTGGGGAACTTGGAACTTACTGATTAAGGTCACCTGTCTGTGGAGATGGGATCCTCTGAGCAACATGATATCAACTCCTGAAATTAGCTAAATATGTTATCTGTGCTTTTCTATTGGATTATCTGACTGCTGAAATAGTTTGAGAAAATTTGACACCAGAAACCTCATTTTTACGTAAGCATAGACTTCCTACCTACGGAGGATACTGAATTCATGACTTGCTTCATTTATGCTCAATCATTCCGTAAAGTGCGAAATGCATGTATTTCATTGTCTCTGAATGTTCCGTGGTTCCTTTGAACCATAAATATTCCATAATGTTTCTTTAGTTTCTTTAACATATTTCCAACGAAATGCATGACTTTTGTTGTCTCTAAATGTTCTGTGGTTCCTTAGAACCATGAACATTCCTAAATATTATTTTAGTTTCTTTAACATATTTCCATTTTCTATGGGGACTAAGGCTCTCTTTGGTTTGTATTATATAATGTATTATATAATATATTATAAAATTTATGATTGTTTGGTATGATTTATAATGTCTAGTTATAATTAAAATAAATCAATATAATTCATTATCTACAAATAGGTGAGTAGCTGTTTATCATTATTTGAATAATCTATTAGGTGATTGTTTATATTTCTCATTATATAATGTATTATGTTTAGTGGTACCAAACAGTCATTATTTATTACTCATAATCTATTATCATAATTGCTTTGTCACAAATAACTCATAATACATTATATAATACAAACCAAAGAGAGCTTAAACTACATATACTGGACCTAAGATTTAAGCTGTTGTTCATAGTTTTCAAATATCAAGGCATTACCTAGGCGTCAAATAGGGCTAGGCGGTTGGTCGTCTTATTGTATCACGTATTGTTTTATTTGTTTATTTATTTTTTTAATTACCATTTGTAGCATTTTTATTGGATGTATATAGTACTTATATACACCATAATGCATGAGATCATGCATATGTATGAAAAATAATAAAAATTGATGTGGACCCCCACAGAATACAAGACACCAAACCCAACACTAACCCCTTCCTTTTTGTATAAATCTTCTTATTAAGATGTACCCTTAGGAATGCCTTGGGTACGTCTAGGCGCCCAGGCACCTCTCCAGCACCTTGGATCGTCTTGGCACCTTGACAACTATGCTGGTGTTATTGATCCCGTGGATAAAAATAAGTGCTCTAATAGGCCCAGTTAAAGTATTTGGCAACTTTATGGGCCATGAACTGATCATTGGGCTTTAATGACCAGTGGAATTTACTCTTATTGATTCCACCAAAAAAATATAAAAAACAAGGAACCAGTGGATGCTACATGCTCATGGGAATAAGCAACGTTCTTTTTTATTTCAATCCTCCAACTCCCTTCCCCCTTATCCAAACTGTATTTGTTCTAGAGCCTATTCACGCATTTACATCTCCCTGCTTCTGTATCTATACTCAAATGAAAAAGAAAAGGTAGTCGTACATCTTTCTGTTGTTACTGAATAGACTTGTTAAGTTTGCAGACTAGAGAATCTGGATTTGATGTCAAAGCATGGTGCTGATGTTTGGAAACTTAACAATCAACAGCTGGAGAAGTTCTTGTCCAGGTTCATTGTGAATTTTTATGTGCATCGTTCAATTTCATGGAATCACAACTGAACAATAATTTTCAGTTTCCCTCCTGTTGTTGTGTTGTTTAACAGTTGGGTTCAGTGTAACAAATTACAGTTAAATGCACCTAAACTTTTCGTTTGGTTACAGCCCTTTAGAAAATTGATCCTGTTACCATTCTAGTCTCTGGGCTGAATCCCCTCCAGCACATTTTACCAATCAGTATAGGGAGGGAAATTTCCTTGTGCTGCGCTGTTTAAAAAAAAAAGAAAAAGAATGTCAATGCTGATGAGTAAGGGTGTCAACGGGCCGGTTTCGGTCAGGGTTGAACCAGTGTCGGGTTTTATAAGTCCAGCCCAAAGCATGTCCATTAAGAGTTCGGACTGGATTGGGTTGTGCTGGACACAATAACTAACGGGCTGGTCCGGTATCGGTTTGTTATCGGGCTGGGCTTATTGAGGTGATTTCGGACTGATTCGGTCCGGACCGGGTTTATCAAGCTTATCGGGCCAATTTTATATGTAAGATATATAGCCTATTTTATTATTTTTATATATAAAATTAGCATAATTCCTTCTTTATGTATGTAATTCAATAAATTGTAACAATTAACATACTTTTTTCACCTATAGATTCATATAATCTTTCGGATCAAGAAGTGAACAGTGAACTATAACAGTGTAATATAATCCATCAAAATTTAAAACCATAAAAATTAAGAAATTGGGCCCGGATGAACCTTACCGGTGTTCGGGCTAGTTCGGGTTTCTTAACGGGCTGGTCTAGTCTGGTCTGGTTTCGGTCTGGGCCGAAACGGTGTCGGTCTTTACAAGCCGAGACCGAAACCTGTCCATTAAGGTTCGGTCCAGACTGGGTTCAGGTTATTTCGGGTCGGCTCGGTCCGTGCTACCAGGCCGGGTCCATTTTTGACACCCTTACTGATGAGTCAGCTGACGATTGGTGTGTAAAAATTTGATATATGTTGGCCCTGAACAGCAAGGGTTTGATTTGTTTCTGCTTTCTTTCCATTTGGTTCTTGGCCTCTTGACTGGTGGGACTAGAGACCTTTTTTTTTTTGTTGGGGGGGGTATTAGGCATGGAAATGAGGTTTCAAATAGCCGTCCCTTGCCTTAGAAGGAATAAAGTACACATATAAACACTTATCCAAAAGCATTACGTATAGAAGAAATGTATCACTCATAGTTTTGTATGCGTTGAACTAGATAAAAGCTATACCATATTACCATGAGAAGAACATGAACTAATAGTTGTGGTTGGCAGATCACTTCTCCCAGGGAAAAAAAGGAACTAATATTTTGTTGTTACCAGACCATTTCTGTCGGGACTCGGGAGAAAGAAATATTTGCTTTTCCATTAGCTCTTCCACTATGGTATATAATCCTGCTTCGATGGATATAGGAAAATTTAGAAGTTGTGCAGAGGCCTCACCATTCATAAATGAATATTGTTGCTTCATCTTCTTGTTCAGACTCCATTTTACTTTTATTCTTATCATCTATGATTTTGTCATTTTTTCAAGATGCAGACAACTGCTTTGTAATACAGTGAAAGAATTGAAATTGTGAACCGTGAAAAGGAAATATTTGATGAACTTGATATGACACTGAGAGGGGGGTGAATCAGTGTCTGAAAATTCTCCCTAATTATTTCCCTGCTGCCCAGAACTGATGGAGACCTAACTTTTCACACACATAAGCGCATGCAAATCTACCTCGTTACCACTCAGTGACTAGGTCTACCAGATTTGCACACCCATCCTGCAAGCCATTCCACGCACTCCAAAATATAACAGAAAGCAAAACAATGGACACAGGGATATTACGTGATTCACCAACACAGTGTGTGATGGCTAGTCCACGGAGTAATGTCCAAAGGGTTCCGTATTTACTCAACACTCAACTTTTAGTCTCTAACTAGACAAGGATACTAACCCTAGGTTTTCCCAGCATAAAACTGAGAGGGCGCACCAACGCCAAAATTCAGGCTTAACAGCCAGTGTCCAGCACTCACTGAATACACCACGCTTAACCCGCACCCACGGGAAGCAAATAACAATTTTTAGGCTTATAGAATTGCCTTACAATTTTTTCCCCACTAGCTGGGTATTCAACAATTTTCACCTACGCTAGTATACAATATATTGAAAGCATAAATAGATAAGGAACTGAAAAATCTCACAAACAATGCTTTCGAATGGCCAACAATATCTCTGAAGCTTTACACTGCCCTCAGGTACTCTCCAATAGCCTTCAATGATGATAGAGATCGATTCACAGAGCACACCTCACTCACAGGCTTTTAATCTCTTCCACACAACCCATAATTACCATGAATGTAAACATAAACGCTTTACTGACCTCTCATAGGGATTTAGCACTCCATTAATGCACAGAGAAAAGGTAGTTGGTGATTGATCACTCCCACAGGGCACGAAATCCTAGAAATCCTTCTCTCTGCCTTCAAAACGCTCTTTTCAATTTTTCTCTACATGTTTACGACTCCCAACACCGCCCAATGTATAGAGCATCCAAAAATATGGAAACTGCAACTTGAACGGACCGATTTGGAGCTCGGATGACCAAGTTATGGCAGTTTGAAGTTCGGCCAGTAATATATAAGGAAAGGGAATATTTTCAAACGATTCTGTGCACCTGCGCCGCTCCATACCCGAGCTGCCGTCGCGTTGTCGAGCAGTCATTGGCTGCGTAGAGAATCAATAAATCCAATCGTCGAATCTGAGAAGAAAAGGCGGAATTGATCTTGGTTCGTCGGATCCGCATAATTCGCGTCTCTGAAAATCGGCGCTGATTGATGCCGTTAGATTGAGATCCGCATGCCGCCGTACCATATGCACACAGCACAGAATCAAAGCGGCTTGTCCGTGAAACGCGATACACCATATTAACTTACCTCCGTCTACCACAAGGCTCGCGGGAGCATTAAGGCGCGTCGGCTTCGATACACATTAGCCCGCCTTTATCTGATCCACTGGATTGGAATCTGAGAGACGTGGCTCTCTTTTGGCCTCCGATATCGGATCTTCTTCATGTTTCTTTACCGAAAATGCCCCTGGAATCCTCTAAAAAGACCTTTGTAACTGTTTTTCCATTAACAAAACCCTGTAATCGAGTTTTTGGCCGAATGGTGCTTTTCTCTAAGCACCCCATCGAACACATGGCTTCTCTCTCTAGACATTTTATCAAACAGGTAGTGCGTGTCAGAGGGGGGCATGGCCATGCGGCAGTGGGCCTGCTGCCTTGCGGCTCTGCTACTGCCAGGCATGCCATGGCTGGCCATGTGGTGCCACGGCTGGCCCTCGACCACGTGGTGGCTGCTGCCTATGGTGCCACGGCCCTCGGCCAGGCTGGCTACCGTGGTGGCATGCCACCTTGGCACAATGGGTCCCACCCACTGATTTCCTCTCTCCTCATCCTCTCTCTTCTTTCTCTCTCTACATCTTCTTTCTTTATTTCATTCTTCAAGATGCCGCAACACTTCAGAAACACTGCCAGACCAATGGAACACTGCCACACTACCAGTGGGGTCCATAGATACTCTCTCTCATCAAATTTGATGTAAAATGCCATTTAACTCGCTGCAAGCCATCTGAGACACACTATAAGAGATCTAGAACACTGTAAAACCCAACTACGAGGTTGTTCAAGGTTGCTCCAGCTTTACCACTGCACTGACATTCTCTCTCCTGCACTGACACTCTCTCTCCTCATTTCTCTGAATGTATGCTCACAAACACTGTCACATCAGCCACGTTGCCAACAATGACAACACAAAGTCCAACAATATCATTAGGTGATGCTTGATTTACAATCCTTCTTCCCCCTTTCCCCATTTAGATTTTCTTGAGTATGACTGGTTGGTGGATGTGCATATTGAAAAGTTTGTAATTTTCTTGATATGAACAGAAAAACACCGCGGTTGAGCTTAATGCGTTGTCTGCACAGTGGAAGGAGCTCTGTGAGAAAAACATAGAGATAGAAGCTGCATGTGCTAAGATTGACATTGACATTGAAGAACTGAAAACAGAAGCTGCAGAAAGGTATATTCACTCTCTTTTTCATCATCCCTTACATTGTAGTTATGCTAGTTTGCAATCTGAGGAGTTTGTTTTCCCAGAGGCTGGAGCTTGGAGGTGAATATGGAGAATGGCACTTTGGTGCACTCAGAACATCGAGGCATTCTCTTAGGGTTAGAGTGGAATTTTGCAGTTCTCTCTTGTGAGCACATCTGTTATACTGTGTGAAAAGATTAGAGATTGAAAATAATATTTGGTGCTGCCTCAGTTCCTAGAAAAGAGGTTGACCTGTGGCACCCAATTGAATTCTCTCATAATATTGGTGAGACAAACGGTTGAGATAGTGGGAGTTAATTGAGGTATAGCTCTACATTGGCTATCTGGGACCTTGTGTTTGTCTTAATATACTTAATACATTAAGGTTTTGGGTTAGACCCCCAGATGGTATTTCATGTGTTATCTTCATATCAGCAAATCCACAACTGTTGCAAACATCAATCTTTAAAAACAAACATCCAACACCCTTGAAAAAAACATACAAATATAAACTATGAAGTCATAAATGGAAGGTTTTAAACAGTCCACAGCGAAACAATTTTAATTCATCATTCAAGCATTCCCAGTGGCCACATTTTCTTCTCAGTGGCCATAGACATGAAGGTCACTCCAATTTGAGTCTTCCTTATTCCACTTGACTGCCTTCGTATTCCGAACATCAGTAATGGTATAGGTCATTGGCCAAACACTGCGGAATTTGTGACGTGCACCGATGAGTTCAATAGACATACTGCTCTAGCTATTACCTCACACTCCATCAGATTCTATCGTGCATTTCTTGCAACACTTTCTGGACTTCTGCATTGCTTGCAACACTTTCTGGACTTCGTACTCATCTAGACACCTCAAAAATATCTGTTGTGCTCTTCTTTTCTTTCCTTTCTTTATCACCATTGGGCGCTCTCTTTGAATAAAACAGGGGGGGGGTTCCTCTTCGGGTTTCCCTCTTCTGGAAGAGGGTCATCCTGATCAATGTCCTTGGTACCTCTGGCTGTGTTCATCCCACGAGTATATGCATCACCAAAGAATGTTTTCATTTTCTGGGCACTGGAGAAGATCATTTTTTTTCGAAATTTTTACCAACTTGTAATTGCGTGAATAGTATAAAAGGGTGCCCCAGTGCACGAAGCTCCTGCTACTGTTGGGTCTGGGGAGGGACAGAATGTACACAACCTTACCCTTGCAACTCAGAAAGGTTGTTTCCATGTTCAAAATTGAGAAAATAAAATAAAATTCCCCAATAGTCTTGAAACTGCTATAATCGGTTCTCAAGCCTATTGATTTTGTTACTAACTGTATTATTTTAAAACAATGGCTAGTTTAGGACTCAAGCTTCAATTTAATGGTGTTCCATTCCATCCAGCCTTATTGAAGGTGGTGTTTATCTTGTTCCCTTTTTGGACCTCTTCTACCATCAACATGACAAAAGTATCTACTTCTAATAAGAGTGTTAAACTGTTTATAATCAGTTTAATGGTCCGGTCCTATCCGATGTGGTGTATAAGAAGGTAAAATCAGAATCGAATCAATTAACTAAACGGTGTCAAAATAGAAACCAGAATCGATTAGTAATAATCGGTTTCGGTCTACCAGTTTTTAAACAGTTTTTCATTAATCGATTTTGCTTGCGTTTTATAAATGGTTTAACGTATCAGTTATTAATCGGATTTTCATAAAAAAAAAAAAAATGCATCCGATCAAAGCTAGTACTCTTCCAAACAATATTAACACTGAACCTATGGTTCACATCGACAGGTACACATACAACATTAAGGATGAGTAATTAATAATTGCAATTTCTTAGTCTATTCAACCTAAAAAAAATACAACTTAAACAACTAAGATCGAAGGCAAAAAATCAACCATAATGACTAATGGTATCCTAGTGTTTTCCAGTTCCAGAGTTTAACTTTGAATATTGTTTCCTCTGAGGGAATGAGTGAGATTGTTGGCTGTTGGGATACCACTATGCGTAATGGCTAATGGGGTTATGTTTTCCAGAGTTTTTTTGTTTTGGTTTAATGGTTTAGGCCCTTGAGAAATGGGGTTAGGGGTATTGGAAAAATAATTTATTAATTGTAGTTGGGTTGGGGTTAAGGTCTTTACTCTTTAGTCTTTGAAAATAATATATTAATAATATAGGGATTGAGTTAGCTTTTAGAGAATTAACGGTTCATATTCTATTCGGTTTAATCAGTGTCTAACTTGTGTAACCCATCGGTTTAAACGGTTCAAAATCGAACCGAACCGATTAAGTAAACAATGTAATATTGAAACCAGAACCGAATCGATTATTAAACGGTTTTTCCGTTCCAGTGTAAATGGTTCGATCGGGTTTCGATAAACGATTTCGGTCCAAATATGGCACCCTTAACTTCTGACTTGACTCTTTGGCCACTTAATAGACTCATCAATAGCCATAACTTAGTGAACTACACTAGCAATACAAAATGTTGGTGATACAAAATTCCAAGGTTTGGCATGCATTCTCGAATGTGTTCTTTTACCTATTCTGTATTCGGGGTGTAGAACAGAAATACTGAAATACCTTGCTCTTTATAGTCTATTATCATCCTACTCAATTTTAAGAATGCATTTCTGAGAATGATTTCCAAAAATGCATACCATTTTTTTTGGGTAAAACATACCGAAGACAGTTTAAATCTTAAAACTTTAAACAAAGGTTGCAGAATTAATGGCTGGTCGCAGATTATGTGCCATTATGTTAACAGATCCGAATCTAGAATAAGATCCATAAACAAAAATCAGATCAATTGTATCACCCACAGATCATATGCATGAATTGATTTGGGAATTGGATAAAGAGATCAATTGTATTACCCACAGATCATATGCATGAATTGATTTGGGAATTGGATAAAGAATGTAGACAACAATTCAGAATTGATACAATAGCAATTTATAAGGAATGATATGGTTATACACAAATATGCATACAAAAGCCCAGAATGAATGACAATATATTCAAGCGAATCATGCAAATACAAGAATATCTTCATCATCCACATATCTATAATACAATCTACCGAATGCAAAAGGACACTGGGGATCCAAGTGATGTAAGTCAAGGGGAAAACACACAAAAAAAAGAAAAAGAAAAAAAGAAGAACGAATTACAGGATAGCAAGGGTCTATGGGACCACTTAACATAAAGGTCAGAGGTCAGAAAATCATCACTTAACTTTGGGGTCTCTTGGAGACTCACTCACTATGGGGGTTCACATTCGCTCACCCACAATTCCAAAATATCAATTCATTCTTTCTATCTCATCTAAATCAAAATATAAAGATATAGTATAGCCGTTAGAATATGACTGTTAGAAAAGAATTGTTGGAGAATGTCTTGGAAATTGAAGCTCATTAAATACATTGATTGTATCACCTAGCCGTTCAAAGAAAAGAATAACATGAATCCAACAACAGTTCTGATTTTCTAGGAAACAAATCCAGAAAGAATAGAAGGAATTCAAGAAATAATGATAATTTTTCATAAAAGTATTCGAATAACCATCGGGGAAAGGGAATTAAACATAATTCAAAGAATGAATATAGTTTCAGAAGAGCGGGAGAGACCTTGGAACCAATTTGTAGAGTATAATCCCATGATTTGGGATGAAACATAGAGGAGAGAGGAGATTAAAGCAATGTGAAGAACCAGCTTCCCTCCGATGTGAAATCTTACTGGAGATACGGTATGTGTGGAAGATGGAAAAGAAATTTGACCAAGTTGGGTATTGTTGAAGAGGAGACCGTTTTTAATCATAGAAGTTGGGATTTGAAACCCATACTCATTGTAAACTCCTTCAAGCTGATGAACTTGATATGACACTGAGGGGGGGGGTGAATCAGTGTCTGAAACTTTTCATTGATAAATTCACTGCTGCCCAGAGCTAATGTATATCTAGTTTTTAATACACACACAAGCGCATGCAAATCTACCTCGCTACCATTCAGTGGTCAGGTCTACCAGATTTGCACACCCACCATACAAACCATTCCATGCACTCCAAAATATACCAGAAAAATAAAACAAGTAATACAAAGATATTATGTGGTTCACCACCACAGTGTATGATGGCTAGTCCACGGAGTAATGTCTAACGGGCTCCGTATTTACTCAACACTCAGCTTTTAGTCTCTAACAAGACAATGATACTAACCTTAGATTTTTTCAACATAAAACTGAGAGGACGTAACAACACCAAGATTTAGGCTTAATAGCCAGTGTCCAGCACCCACTGAACACACCACGCTTAACCTGCACCCACGAAAAGCAAATAATAATTTTTAGGCTTATAACAATGCCTTACAAATTTTCCCCCACTAGCTAGGCATTCAACAACTGTCACCTACATTAGCATACAATATATTGAAAGAAAAAATAAATAGGGAATTAAAAATCTCACAAACAATGCTTTCGAATGACCAACAATCTCTTTGAAGCTTTACATTGATCTCAGGAACTCTTCAACAGCCTTCAATGATGATAGAGATCGATTCACAGAGCATACCTCACTTACAGGCTTCCAATCTCTTCCACATAACCCATAATCACCATGAATGTAAACATAAAAGCTCTATTGACCACTCAAAGGGATTTAACACTTCATTGATGCACAAAGAAGAGGTAGTTGGTGATTGATCACTCCCATAGGACACGAAACCCTAGAAATCCTTCTGTCTGCCTTCAAAGTGCTCTTTTCAATTTTCTCTAAGTTTTTACTACTCCCAACAACACCCAATGAATAGAGGACTCGAAAATAAGGAAATTGCAACTTGAACAGACCGATTTGGAGCTCGGATGACAAAATTATGTCGGTTTGAAGTTCAGCCAATAAAACATAAGAAAATAGAATCTTTTTTTACTGTTACTATGTACCCGCGCCACACTGGAGAGTTGCCGCCTTATCCGTGTCGCGTTCTGATTGGCGCTCAAGGGATCTGCACAATCGTTCATTGGATCAAAGTTAAAAAGGTGGGATTTGACAATATCCGTCGGATCTGAATATATCATGCCTTCGAAGATCGGCTTCATTCTAGGCCTTTAGATCAGGATCCTCTCGCCGCTGTATCAAGAGCGCACCACATAGAATCAAGGTGGCTTAACTGTATGACACGAACCATGATTATAAAATGCATTCGACCAATCACTTAGCTCGCGGGTGGATCAAGGTTTGTCGAATGTGCAACACATTAGCCCGCTTTCTTCTGGGCCTTCAGATTGGAATCTCTGAGACATGGCTCTATTTTGGCCATTGATCTTGCATCTAGCCCTTTGTAACTTGACAAAAATGCCCTTGAGAATCTTGGATATGGCGTCTGTAACTATTTTTCTATCAAACATTCTTTGAGATTGCCCTTTTGGTTGAGAGGTGCATCTCTCTAGGCCAATTGTTGATCTCACTCAAGGTATTTCTTCAAACACTTGGTGGGTGCTCGGCCATGCCATGCGCGGCATGGGCCTACGGGCCTTGCTGCCTTGCGGGCCTGTTGCTGTGCTTGGTGCATGGCACTGCCACTGGTGTCAGCTTATGGCTGGGCCATTCGGCTGGCCATTTGGCTGGCTACCATGGTGGTGCAACGGCCCTCGGCCAGGCTGGCTGCCATGGTGGCATGCCACCTTGGCACAGTGGGTCCCACCCATGCTTTTTCTCTCTTATTTCTCTCTCCGCATTCTCTCTCTACATCTTCTCTCTCTTCATTTTTCATGCTTCAGATGATGCTTCTGCCACAATATGAGAAACTCTGTCACATCTTTAGTAACACTGCCACATCATCAGAAACTTGGCCACATCATCAGTGGGGCCCACAGATAATCTCTTTCATCAAAGTCAATGTTAAATACCATGTAACTCGCTGCAAGCCATCTGAGACACATTATAAGGGATGTAGAACACTACAGAACACAACTATGAGGTTGCTCCAGTTTTGCCACTGCATTGACACTCTCTCTCCTACAATGACATTCTCTCTCCTCATTTCTGACTGTATGCTCATCAAATCTGTCACATCTGCCACGTTGCCAACAATGACAACACAAAGTCCAACACAAACTGCATAAATCATGACACATAAACTTACAAACTTGTTGCTACTGGTTTTGGTCTGGTGCTTCCGAGGTTGACACCTGTCAATAAGAAACGAAGAGATAATAGAAAGGTAGGGTTGGATAACCCTGTGGCCACTCTGATGCCCAAGTCAACTTTTGGGCGGTAAACAAATAGAACTCAAGAACGAGAAGAACCGAATTCAAGTAGAGTGGGGTTTAAATAAATTGACTAGAGAGAGAGTGAATTCAAAGTGGGATCATGTTACCTTCATTCTGGGAGATATATGTAAAAGGACACAGGTGGCATGATTTTCGGGGATGATTCTGGTAGTTGTGCAAGGCACATTCCAAATTCTCCGGTAGAGTTCACATTATGGGACGGGGTGGTGTAAATGTCACTTCCGCTAGTTATTCCCTGAATTATGTATCATTCAAATGAGAGAATGTTCTTGACTGTTTGATGATGACCAAACCATCCACTCCTCCATAACTGATCCTTGGAATACGCTTGATTAAGACATAAAGGTTGGCACATGTCGCATAAGCAGTTGGGTTTGGTTATGCACAATTACTTTGACTTCCTAGGGAGGAACATACACGGATTTGACATGTGTCCCTTAAGATCAATGGCTAGCATTTGAACACATGTCCTGTAGACCTTTGGATTGTAATTGTTGGCAAAATTGGCTAAGTTTGAGGAGAGAAAGTATTTGTGGTTTTCTCTGATGATGTGGTCAAGTTTCTGATAATGCGACAGTGTTACTGAAGATGTGATAGAGTTTTTCCTGTTTCTCGGTTTGTGGAATAAGCAATTGAAGAAAGGAATTGAAGAGAGAGAAAGAGGAGAGAGAAAAAGGGTGGGTGGGACCCACTGTGCCAAGGTGGCATGCCGAGGGTCAACCGCCGCATCACATGGTTAGCCACATGGCCAGCTAATGGCACAACCACATGGCTAGCCCTACAGCAGTATAGCAGCACCATGGCACCATGGCACCATGGCATGCCACACAGTGCGCATGCATTGCAATAGCAAGGCCCGTAAGGCAGCAAGGCCCGTAGGCCCACTGCTGCATAGCTGCGCTCCTCCCAAGCACACCTCATCTGTTTGATTTTTTGCTTAGAGAGAGAAACAGCAATCGTCTAGAGAGAAGTTCTCTCAAGTAAAATTGGTTTCTATAGGGTTCGTTTTAACAAACCATGGTTTCAGAGGCCATTTCACAATTTGTTAAGGGCATTTTTGTCAAGTAAAAATGAAGAATATCCAAGATCTGTTGCCGAAATAAAGCCACGAGGTTTAGATCCTCATTTGATGGCCCAACAAAATGCGGGATCTCATGTGTCGTGGCAGTCACGTCAGAGCTATGTACATTTTAAAATCGTGATTCACATCTCATAAAGTGGAGGTATTGATCTGGTGTGGTGCATATTTGGTATAGCGGTGATGGATGTTTAGATCTTGCGGCTATGATTAAAGCTGACTCCATCTAATGCTATTTATGCAGATCCAGCGACGCGAAACAAATATCACCTTTTTAAGGTTATCCGACGGCTAGCAGAGATGATTCTGTGTCCACCAATCGTAACTCGACAAAGTGTAGGAGCGGGCGGCGATTCAGTGTTGCGAAAGATGCCCTTTTGAATGTTTTGGTTGGCCGAACTTCAAACCGCCATAACTTTGTCATCCGATCTCCAAATCGGATGGTTCAACTTGCACTTTCCATATTTTCGGATGCCTTATCTATTCGGCAGTGTTGGGAGTGGTAAAAAAACAGAGAAAAATTGAAAAGAGCTTTTTGAAGGCAGACAGAAGGATTTCTAGGGTTTTGTGCGCTGTGGGAATGATCTATCACCAACTACATCTTCTTTGTGAGTCTATGGAGTGCTGAATCCCTATGAGAGGTTGGTAGAGTTTTTTGTCTTTCTATTCATGGTGATTATGGATTGTGTGAAAGAGATTAGAAGCCTATGAGCAAGGTGTGCTATGTGAATCACTTTTTGTCATCATTGAAGGCTATTGAAGAATTCAAAAGCAGTATGGAGTTCCAAAAAATATTGCTGGCTATTCGAGAATATCGGTTGTGAGATTTTCTCATTCCCTATCTTTTTTAATGTTTTCTATGCATTGTATGCTAGTATAGGTGAAAACAAAAAGTAGAATATCTATCTAGTCTGTGGGTTTTATTGTAGGGCAATTTTATAAGCCCTAGAAATATTTTATTTGTGGTGTGTTTAGTGGGTGCTGGACACTGGATGTTAAGCCTGAATTTGACGTTATTACGCCTTCTCAATTTTATGCTGGGAAAACCTAGGGTTAGTATCCTTGTCTGTGAGGGACTAGAAGCTGAGTATTGAGTAAATACGGAGCCCGTTGGGTATTACTCCGTGGACTAGCTATCACACACTGTGGTGGTGAACCACGTAATATCTCTGTGTTCCTTGTTTTTACTTTTTGGTATATTTTGGAGTGCGTAGAATGACATGCAAGATGGGTGTGCAAATCTGGTGGACTTGGCCACTGAGTGGTAGCGAGGTAGATTTGCATGCGCTTGTGTGTGTATGAAAAAAATAGATATCCATCAGTTCTGGACAGCAGTGAATTTATCAGGAAAAAGTTTCTTACACTGATTCACACTCCCTCTCAGTGTCATATCAAGTTCATCATGTCCTCCTCTAATTGGTTGATTTATTGACGTCCTAACAAAACTAAAGCCTCCAACCGCATAAAACATCTTTGTAGAAATTTGGTGGGAAACATGAAGGTATACTGAGAAAGAGAGAGAAGCAAGAGTGTAAATGCCGGAGGAAAGAGAATTGTATCTCAAGCTGCCTCTCTCAGGGAAGATGGTGACTTTGCTAGGAACCACTATGTAGCTCGTGAGGATTAAGATTATTGGTCGGTTGTATGTCAAGGGGGGTAGATGGTTGCAGGGACAAACCGTGCTGGTGGTTTGGATAGTTGCAATGGCAACTCCTCAAGTTCAAAGTAGATAAGAGGATATGTCTATATGAGGTTGAAGAATGAAGAGAGGATTTATCGGTGAATGACGATTGCGAGAGTCGTGTTTTTGTTCTGTTAAAAGTCTCTACAAACATGAAATATAACTCTCTCTTTTACCATCAAAAGTGCTGACTGAGCATTTTTGAACAAGAACTACCCTCTCTGAAGAAAAAAATATAAAATCAAACTGACATGCCCAATGCTGTTTTGCTCACAATCTACTCCCAGTAAGTAGAGATGTAAACGAATCGAATTTGAATCTAATACATCACTATGATCCAAATTCAAATTCTGTTACCAACTGCCCTATCCAAATCTGATCCGATCTGAAATCCACCGGATGTACAAAAAACAAATTTGAATTTGATTTTTATTTGGATATCCAATTAAAATCCGATTTGAATCTGGAAAGTATACACCACACTTTTTTTTAAATGTACGTATAATATCAAAAATATAAAATTACAATTTTATTCTCTACTTTTCTTAATTTGTCATCTCACAATTTACAAAAACATCAATCAAAGGAAAATAAATATATTTTACAATTTTATTTCATTGCTCATAGATACATAAACAGAATGGATTATATTCACTCTATTCGGGTGATATCCAAATTTAAATGAATCCGATCCCAACTATCTAAACCTCTTAAGTAGATGCAAAAATAAATCGAATCCGAATTTTTAATTATCCATTTACATTTCTACTGATGAGTAATAAAAAAAAAAATTCAATAAAATCACTTCAGAAAAATATTACCAAAAGCAGCCTAAGTGTAAGTTCTACCAAAGCAAAGTTGTCATCTAAGTTCCACTCATACATCTTCATTTCATTGTCAAGAAATAGTTTCCCACGAATTCCAGATTGGACCTTAACTGGATTGTGATTTGGATTTTACTAAATCCGCAAAAAGTAATTAGTGGTTTTGTTCATTTATAGGTGACGGTACATGCAGGACTTCAGACTATGAAAAAAAAAAAAAAAATACATGTGACAAACCAAACTTAACTGGCAGTTTGGAGAAACTTTTTCCTTTTAAATACCTGCAGTCAATTCTTATTATAGTATCTCATTGCTCTTTTTTTAGGGGGAAAAAAGTTTTCTGTTCAACTGTGATCCCCTATGCTCTCTCACATGGAAAGGTAAAATGATCACTTTATCCCTGGTTATTTTACCCCCTCATGCGAGCGAGTTTACCCCCTCATGCGAGAGAGCACAGGGGCACAAGTGCATAGCCTGTGATCATTTTACCCCCCAATGTGAGAGGGAACAAGGGGTCGCAACCGGACAGAGAACCCTAATCTTTTTTTTAGAGATGGCTCCAACTCATCTAGTTAGCAAAGGTTTTTAAATACAAGACAACCAAAATCCATATTATGTATAAATTGTATTGACACATTACATTTGAAATATACCTATATTAGAACAACACTACCACCAAACTAAACGAAAAATATCACAGTTTATTATTAAATTGGTGGGGCATCTTCTCATTGCATCAAGAAAAAAATGTAATGAATAAGGGATTTGCCTCAAAAAAAAACCAGGTGGCCAATTTCAAGTGTAGAAATCGTCTCCAGCTCCTAGAGAGTCTCCAGCGTAAATCCAGCGGTTGGAGTTCATCCAGCATAGATCCTGATGTATTGGGATTTGCGTTGGATGAACTCCAACCGCTGGATCATGCTGGAAAATCTCCAGCGGCTGGAGACGATTTATTTCCTTTCAACATATAGTAAATTGAAAACATGTGTTGTATGTTATGTTTGGATGTCAAGAAAAGAAATTTTATAGAATAAAGAGATACATAAATTCATCATGTCTTACCATTACTCTCGTCTTGTTATATATATATATATATTTTGATATCCAAACATATAGATGTTAAGAAAGAAAAAATAAATAACTTGTAAAAAAAAAAGAATAATGCTGAAACAATAATTCCTTTATGTGTCCATCTTTCTCTTCCACTTCAAAATTTTCATTTCTTGGCATTCAATTGAAATTTTTTGTTGTAACAAAGATTAGTAAAAAAAAAAATTAATTATATCCTTACTTTATTGTTCAGGTAAATAGGAGCTGCGTTTCTCATAAATGGACTGTCATATACTATTGGGTGCATGCCATACACTTTTTGGTACATATGGCATAAAAAAATGGCCTATAACATATAGATGACTTTGGACAGTCGTTATTTTCAAGCCACATTTAATATGACATATCCACAAAAAAGTATATTACATACAACCAAAATCATATACTAATCAATTTATAAAAAACTTAACTGGCATGCATCCTTTTTAACATAAATTTAATCATTTCACTTGTATAATTGAAAATCATGCAAGCAAAGGACACTGTAAAGTGACCTAATAACAAGTCATTTTAGGTTAAATTAAAAATCCTTTTTTTAACACAAAGCCAATTAAGGTTACAATTTCCCAAGTTCATCTATTGGTCTAAATAACATGCTTTTGTTTTAAATTGTTAACAAGTTTGGTCAGAATCAAATGATTTTGAATAGCATTAACAAATGGGTTGCACAGGATTTATTGCATTCTTTAACACTTCATCCATTTCCTTACAAAGTGACAACAATAATGACAATAGATTGGCCTAACCAACTGGCTTAATTAAAAAAAGGGATTTTCTACTTGACACCATCAATCTGATATCAACTGTTTACAACTGTGCTTAAAAAATCCCTCATCCCTTGTCTCAAATACCAAATATACATGAATACTCTACATATATATATATATATTGTAGCACCGTAATAGCTCAATGAGCACATGCAAAAAAATCATCTACACGTACAAAAAATCATCTATGCCAATAACCATCGACACAAGCCGGGGTCACTCAAAAACAATGTTTGTGTGCATAATGCCATCGCACATCTTCTACCTATTTTAGGTCTCAATATTAGAGTTTGGATCATCCATGTACATATACTCTTCATAAGATCTCATCACTGTAGATATAGTATGAGACCAATCTCTAAAGTATAAGACCTTCATTATATGGATGGTAATGAGATCTTAAAGAAGATATAGGTGAACCATTCTCACAGATATTACCTCTGGTTATGGTTCACCGATATACAGAACCAATGACAATACCAAAAAGTACAAGTAGTATCGTATTGATATAGAAACGAAACCATGATACCACCCCTTCCAAAGCATTAGTATTTTTCACCCACCATTAACAGTGCAAGTCTTGATTGGAAGGAGGAGGTAGTCAGCAGTTAATTCATTTAGAACAGCTGCTTCCAAGTCACAAGACTACAAACCCTACATTTGCATTAACACACCCAAGCTCTACAAAGAAAGCTTAGTGTTGGTACAACCTACAATGAAACCCAGAACCCAGATGCCGTAAAGATTCCACAGCTTTTAAAATGGCATGGAAACATTTTCACGAGTAAACCCATTTCTCTCACAAGACATTTCTTCACCAGATACGCCAATATTGATGGACATTGAAACGATCAGATATTACCATTTACATTTCTGAAGAATCCATCATCAATACAACTGCAACGTCTGCAACTCATTACATTACCCAGGAAGGAATCACCATCTACCATTCCACCCAAACGTACGTCCGGAGTATAAATAATAGAAGGAAAAGTGATGTGTACATGAGAAACCCTAATATAGGTAGGTTTCATTTATTTATGAAAAAAGACGACAATTCACTGGAAAGGTAAACTAAGTTATCTGTCCGGATGGATTGGATCCTGTGACCATAAATTCTTTTTCACATCATTACTGATCAGAAACCACAGAACACTTTGACCAGACTCACTCCCTCTCAAGAATGAATAACTCTGCAACCTTCAATAACATACTTTGGACGACTGGGACTAATGGGACCAATTGCTCTTGTAGGATTGAGAGCTGGGATGTGATCAGCCATCACATCCCAGCAAAATACAAGTTCCTCCATTCCTGAGTTTGGTTCAAGTAATCAGTATCGGATCGATTTTGGATTTTAATATTACCACATACGATATAGGTCTGTCTGATACCTCATTGAAACTCCTCGAGATTTGATAGAATGAGAAACTATAAATTCAGTTCATCAAACATCTTCCTTGCGCTGTTACCCCCACAATGATTTTTTTTTAAAAATTAAATAAATCCCAACCCGGGACGATCTCAACCATCCATCTATAGAAATGAGTTGAGTTCCTGCAGCTGAAATCGAAACAATAAAAGCCCTAAACGTACTTGTGGGTCGATAATAAATAAATAAACCACTCATGAAAAATTAGGAAATTACTAAAAATCTTAAATCTAAAAACCCAATAAGAAGTACAAATTAATTTTATATTCAAATAAATAATAAAAATGCATTCCCTGAGATCATTAGACCCAAATCAGATTAATGGTGAACATGAGTATTCAGTGTTTCTGCAACTATGGCAATCCCCACGCAGAAGCTGCCTGCACCATGTACTAATACAAAGTCTCAAAAAGGAGGAGATAAAACCAAGTCCAAAAATAGCCTTATTTGTATAAAAATCAGATTGGAAGAAAAAGAGGGGGGCGGGGGAGGGAGGGTTGTAAGAGTGCAGCCAAAGATCATGAGAATAAAGGCGTCTGCTTGCAAAGACCCAAGCTCAGCATTTCATCCAAAAAGAATCTCCAACCTCAACCATAATCTCTAGGATGATTCTGCAAGAAAATTTATATCTTACCCAAGAAAATAGATCAAAGGGTAACCTAAGTCAACAGTTAATGGAAGTTATAACATAAATAATACACAAATTAATTTGAAGTCATCCCTTCAGCCTAAATGGTAACTGTTTCTTATATTTTCTGTAGTTCAAGCAATCAAAATGGCATCCATTTTGTTCTAAAGCTCAGAGATAGCTCATAGCCTCCCATTTGAAAAGGAAAAGAAGTAAAAAGTAACCAGAAAAAAAAAAAGAAAAAAGAAAAAAAAGAAAAGAAAAGACACTATGCAGACTCTCTCAACAAGTAGGAAGACTGAAATACCTCTGGAAGTGGATTTCTTCATATGTTCTTCCTCATTGTTCACATACCTAGATCCTCCCATCTTAGAAAAGAAAAAGAAGAAGAAGAAGAAGATAGCTTCATCCATAAGCATAAGAAAATGTATAAACAAAATGAACATATGAATATTAAATTAATTTGTTCATTCTGCACTCATCAATAGTTGCAGAAAAAAGTAAGAAAAAGCTCAAGAAACATAAAAGAGGAAAAAAAGAGAATGTGTAGAGCTCCCTTCAATCCAAACAAGGATCTGACATGGATAATCCAGGCTCCTGAAATATGCAAGCCACAATCCTATCCCAAACCATCCAAACATAGAGATAGGGCTGGGGGATCCATAATTCAGCAGCTCAATCTACCCAGTTAAGAACCTCTATTGGACTTCAAGGAGCTCTACTCCATAACCCTAATACAACTTACAAACACCCAAAATCCAGACTTGGTTTCATGAAAACCTTGATGAAGCAACACAACTGCAGTACTGCCAAAACCCATACCACTCGTATCACAAATCAGAAACAAATAACTAGAAAGAACCCAGAAAAGAAAACCCCCCCCCATCAGTGATCACCACAAACCCTAAATCCACCTCACTCAAAACCCCATCTCGTGATCTCACAGATCCATCCTTGCTTGGCTGCAGATATTGGGCAGATGGGCTGTGCTTTATAAGCCAAAGGTGACTTGAAGAAGTGACTTTGGGATGAGAAATATAGGGTCGGCATAGCGGTTCTTTGCCTCCACCTCGAAAAAAGTCTTGGGAAGCGGCTTGTAAGAAGATTCCCTGACCTATACATCACATGCTCTCTCTCTCTCTCTCTCTCTCGAAAAATCTCTCTCTATGTCTGTCTCTACATCTATCCCTCTCTTCTGGCAAATTATCGTGATATTTTGACAATCTCTGACTGTACAAATACAGTTATACGTATCTGACGTAGGCCACTGTGTCTAAAAAGTATGAAGACATGACGATCAAGGATCTGGGATGTCTGTAAAGTCTGTAGTCTGTAAACTCTGTACTCTGTAAGTTTTAAGGGTCTGTTTGGTTTCAAGGTAAACGATAGAATTATCACAATTTCAAAAAAACCATGGTTGGTATTTTTATTGTTCGTACACGTGTCGGTGATAGACGGAAATGAAATAAGAGATTTTGAATTGACAAAAACGACGTTGATGTGACAAGAGCAGACACGATAAGACGAGACAAGACAGGCCTAAAGAAAAGGGCCGGGACCAGCGCACAGAATCCCTTTTAACGCGCTCTGCCGATAACGTGCGCATTTAGTGGTCTGCACCAAACCATGGATTTATTTCACGTTATCCGCAAACGGTATCGGGTTATCTGCAGCGGTATCGGATACCGTTATGGGAGAGGTATATTAGTCATATATTGTTGTGGTATACTTTTTTTTGTGTCCGTATTAGTCAGTAACAGCCCATATCGGTTACACGTCGATCATGTGTCAGTAAGTATCAGTCCGTATCGGTTAATTATTGATTTTGGATCGGTCCCCATAACTATGCAGGAAAATGAATCCGTATTGGCCCAGTATCCGTATCGATCACGACCAATATCGATAAGAATCGACTGATACAATACCGATGGATACCTCAAACCATGGTCTCCACTCCCACCCAAATTCAGATCCCCAAATCTCATATTAGAATTTTGGGAAAGTTAAATGGACCTCCTAACAGTACAAATCGTTAAATACAATGCACTATCCTGAGTTGCAAGAAATAACAAAAAACTCCCTCAAGTCACGATATTGGTGACCATGAAGTTTCCATTAGGCTTGCAACATTAGTTGCTGACATCACGAAGACAAAGCTACCTTTAATAATGTCATGTGAACGCTTAATTATTCTTACATCTAAACAAATAAAATAGGGCAGTTACAGGATTTGAGTCTATATGGTCTTGGGCATCACTGCAATTGTCAAAGGAGAGGTGGCATCTGAGGCATTTAGGCGAGTATGGAGCTAAGAAGAATGGGGTTTCTTAAGCGATTTTCCACAAAGACCATGGTTACTAACAAAAGATTATGTATTCTTGATGTATTAAAGGTATTCAATGAGTTTTAACTTTCAAGACACTTTAAAATAGATTGCGATCCCCTCCAATGAGGCTATCTCTGTAGTGAATATCTTAGTGTATTGGGATACATACTGCTCCACATTGAGTGGCTAGGATTGCGATCCCCTGCAATGATTCTTTTCTAACGATTATATTCCAACGGTCATATTCCAATAATTATTTTATCTTGACCATATATATATATATATATATATATATATATATATATATATTAGTATTTGGTTTTGCAAAGAGAGATAATGATTGATATTTTTAGAATTATAGGTGTGCCAATGTGAGCCATTTTGATGAGTGGAGGTCCTCTAATGGTGAGTGAGTCTCAAACTTGGGTTGAGTAATCCCCTAAAGATCTCGAGTTAAGTGGTCCTCTGTGACCCCGAGTTAAGTGCTCCCCTTGGTATGTTGTAGTGTTTCTCATTTGGAATAAAATTAGTTCATTTTTTTTTCTTTTTGCGATTTTATTTTATTTATTTTTATTTTTTTTGCCTACATCAATTTTGAACAAGAAAAGCTTCGCATTTTGGGATTTCTCTGGTTAGGTTATTGATCAAGGAGATGTCAAGAGTAGCATTGGCTGGGATTCTCATTATCTGGCGGTATAGCTCTGGAGATTCTGTTGTAAGAGAGATTGAAGTACTCGAGCTTATATCCACCGAAATCTGAAGGCAACGATCCGTTGATAAGGTTGGATGATAAATCGAGAACTTCTATGGCTTGAAACCCGTTGGGGCACACTGCCAGAGTAGTAATTGCTGTTGAGGAAGAGAACAGTAAGATTAGGAAACCCCTCTTCCCCCTGAAACCCCTTCTCGTTTCAGAGCAACAAACTACATCAGGGCTCAGACCCCCTGCATTAGTGCAACACTCCTGACGGCATTAATAATAACTTCCTCTTGCCATTTTCCTCATTTCTTTGAAGAATTTGGGAGCAGACCTGTAATCCTCATTCTACACAAAATCATAAATTATGGTAGTCCATGAAACCACATTGTGGATTGGCATCCACAAGAATTCCTTTAGAGCTTCATCAATATCGCCACATTTGACATAAAAGATCAACAATAGCTATTCCCACAAAGACATCATCTCCTGCACCACATTTAAGTGCCCAGCCATGAACTCCTCTACCAATATCCAAGTCTCCAACTGCAGTACAAATTGTTAAACCACTTGAAAATGTGAAAACTATTTGACATAAAATAAAAAAAAATCTAACATTTGGTGAAAAAGAGACTGCTAGGGTCCTATTGAAGGAATTATTTGAGAGATCGAGATGACGAAGGTCTTCGATTATACAAACCCCGTACAAGTGTAATTAATAAAATACGCATATAACCCTCCAAAATTCCTCGGGGACTCTCACCCCCTCTCCCAAAACCCCTTTATGGACCCCTAATTCATCGAGTCCCCAAAAACGAAGGTAACATGCAGGCCTAAAGAGTTGGATCACAAACCCATACAACGGAATACCCGAAATCCAATTTCCAACATCTTCTTCCTCCCCCATTTAAACGAGGGAGCGAGAAGGTCAAATTTCCATCCCCTGCATTGTTAAATCAACTGTGATTACAATTCGAAACATTATGTAATGAGATAACACCAAAATTGTATCATTTATTAAACAGTTCCAAACCATGGACAACTTATTTTACAAGATTTTTTTTAAATTTTTTTTTATCTTTTCGCAAAAAAACAAGTAAAGGCTATAAGGCACTGACCAGGATCCGATGACCAAGCAAAATTCAATCAAGCAAATTAATTTTAATCATTCGTACTAGCTCACTAAACCAAGGACAAAATTATTTTAACTAGTTGTCTAAATAAATATTGAAATAGAATATGACATGACAGGTTGTTGGGGATGGACCAATGGTTTGGCTTAATGAAGACCATACATCAAGGCAAGGTATTTTAATTTATGGAGCACTAAACATTAAGTCCATAATGACCATTATAAAACTCTCTGGTTTATTTTATAGTAACAAGTGGGAACGATTTAATCCAAATCGAAGCTCTGATGCCCTAATTAAATAGAATTCTATTGTTTATTATTATAACTTTATGTAGCCTGGCGCCTGCTATATTGCATGATACACAGCCTTTCATGTGAAAAAGATAGTGGGAAATTGGCAGTCGAGGAGGCTTGGAAAGTTGGCGAAAGTATCATCAAAGCTCAAGTTAAGCATCTTATGATAGCAACTTCTTAATCTGATTTTTTAATCCAAAAAAAAATCTTAATCAAATTTTATATCAGGGTTCAGAAAATATGAAGCTGAAGGAGTTGAGAGTTGCGGCCGAAGCATCAAGGCTAAAGGTAGGGGTATTAATTTCAGGCCCGCATTAGTTAGTTCGATCAAACCCGACCGGCGAAGTCCAAAATCGGACCGGTCTCATTAATAAATGTGTCGCACTTAACTAGATTGATTTAAATGATCATTCACGGTACAAAGGTGTAGTCTGACCAACCAACCAAATTAACCGAATATGCCTTTAAACCGATACAACCCCAACCTAAAACAATAAAACATTTCTTCCTATTTTTTCATTTTTTGAGTCTTCCACTCATTCTTTAAGTTCTACTCTTCATCTACAAAGGGTGATCACAAGCCCACTAAGAGTCTTTTACAATCCAAAAAAAAAAAATCTAATTTACAACATGAGAATAATTATGGATTTGAACTCAATAAGGGTCTTTTACAATGCCACAAGAAAATATCTATAATCATTTTTGGTATTAACCTGTTTAGCATGAGGCCGATTGTGCACTAGAAACCGATCGATCGAATCTAAATGAGTTCATGCTTGGCTTTTGAAACGTGAATAACTAAACGGACAAGTCACAATGCGAGGTGTTAAATAACCAAAACCCGATTACGCACGACCAAAACTGACTTGTTGACGCCCTTGGCCTAAGGCTGTAAAAAACGTAACCGAACCATATACCGAAACCGAATCGTTTATATTTTAACCGTGAAATTGTTTATTAAACAGTTCGGTTCTAGTTTTATAAATGAGATCATTAAGTTAAACAGTTCGGTGCAATTTAAAACCTATTTCACTAGTTAAACCAATTAGAAACTGAAGAGTTTTAATGTTGTTTTTAATTTTTTTTAATAAATTAAAGAAAAAATTTCATCTAGACCCCATAAAAGATTATTAACATCATCTACACCTATAAGAATGCAAAAACATCATCTACACCCTAAAACTTTGGCTGTGGTAATCAAAGAAGTCCATTCCGTCAGTTGATTCTCGTTAGATGCTGACGTCAGATAGATTGGAATATTTGAGAGATAATAATACCCTTTTGACCTGATGAAAAGACCATTATACCCTTTTATGTGTTTTGTTACCCTACTCCCAAATCCTCTTCTAAACGACGACGACAACTATAAAGAGTCCACGACGAGCGACAACATCCCATCTCCGGCATCCTAGCTTCTGCAACGTATCTACCGATCATTTTTCGATCAAATAAGAAGCGATTGCAATAAAATCCCTAAGATCAAGGAGAGAAAAAGGGGGAAAAAACTCTCAGATTTGGGCAACATTGTGGTCCTCATCTTCTATTTCATCGACAGCTTGTAAGATCGCCTCAACCTTTGTAGTCCTTCCAAGAGACGGAGGAACAACACCAACAAGCCACTGCTGACTCTCCCACACCCTTGACCGGCATTACAAAGCTGCTCTCTCTGTAAGGTTGCACAAACCAGTCGTTCCCAATTATCGTTAACTCTCGCCTCTTAAAACCTCACAACACCAAGTTTATTTGAAACTGGAATTACAGGTAAGGATAAACCCAAAACATGAAAAAAATCGAAGCCCAAGAACCCTAGATTCACCTTAAACTGGGCTCTAAACAAACACTAGAAACAGATCTAGGCCAACGTTTTGCATTTCCGTTCTTTGCGAGAAGGTTTCAATGATATTGGAATCGTTGAGTTATGAATCCATAACCAGCCTTTGTAGCGCCCAGGCTAAAATTGACCCCATATGATCGTTCTGTCTGATCTGGTGCGTAGCTTTGGATTGATGAAAAGAATGATTTTCATCATTTAATTGGGTACCTGAGATCAATAAGTTAATGAAAGAATTTTAGCCACTATGTTTGAGGTTAGACATTAGACACCATTCAAGATTGATCAAATTGGCAAATCTAATAGACTGTATATATTTGGAAGTGCACACACAAGTACATAATCAAGTTCCAACCAACACATATGCCTGCATTTTCTGCAACAATCTCCCAGATCCAAAATGCCCAATAAGTTTCGTTTTCCTTTTTATTAAGTAAAAAGTATATGATGGAGAAAAAACAAATAATGAGAGGGAAAGAGAATAAATGTTAAGGATTGTCCTCCATTATATTTTGCCTTCATCTATGCAACTCAGAATCAACTCTCGATTCTCTGAATCGAAAGAAGTTAATTTTCTTTAGTTGCAGCAAAATGGACGATAGGGGAAATAGAGAGGCGAGGGCAAAAAATAGGAAACTCAGAAGGTGGGGAAAAAAGGAAGCGGTGACGGAGACTGTGACGGTGAGGTAAAAGGAGGTGGTGACGGAGACGGCAAGAGCAGGGTCGCTGCTGGTGGTTTTGGTGGTGGTGGTGGCTTGGTCGGTGGTTGCAGTGGTAGTGTCACAAAAGGAAAGAAAATAGTGACCATGAAAGGGTTTAATAGAAGGTTAAACTAGTAATTCTAATTAATTTTTAAAATTTTCAATTTACAATATGAGGGGTAAAACTGTATTTCAACAATTTTAATGATTTCTGTCAGTTAAGTGGACCTAGGTGATGTTTTTGCAATTTTGTGGGTGTAGATGATGTTAGCAATCATTGATGGAGTGTAGATGAAATTTTTTCTAAATTAAATATTCATTGCTTGGAGATATCATAAAGAAGAATTATATTATTATATTTGTTAGATTATTAATTTATGAAAATAAATTGTGTTTTAGCTTGTCTTAATGCACTTCAAAATATTGGGAAACAATATAATTTTGTTATCTAACTGAACTTGGCTCTCATTTTATACATATGCATGGGATTTCAAAATGACAACAACTGCACCATATATATTTTATGCATTTAATGGCACTTGAAAAGAAAACCAATTAAACCAAACCAAATAATAACGGTCTTGATAAGTATTTTCAAACCGTTTAATAAACACTTCGGTTTCAGTTTGATTATTTGCATCGAATTGTGAAACCAAAATTGCACCTTTTAACACCCTTAATCAAGGCGGGTATCTCTTTTTGTTTTGACTTTCTATTTTATTGGGGGCCATTGGTGGAGGATGAGGGAGGAGGAGGCATAATAGGCAAAATGTGAAAACAAGAGAGTGGAACCCAAGACCTCCGATGTGCATGCACTCCACTAGACACCAACCAATTTGGCAAGGCAATCATTCATACGTCTTTATTGTATGACCCAAAATAAAATAACTGCCATATGCCATATGGGGGGAAGTGTTGGGATTCGCATCCTGTCCTCCCAGTGGTTCTGGGAGGACAATGGCAACCTGCCTTGGATGGCCGCCACGTGGTTCTCAGTAAATCCGAGACCCACGTTCGAGCCGACACCCAACCGACAAGCTGAGCCGACAGGGGTTGTCGGCTCAAACGTGGTCTCGGATTCAACGGAGCCACGTGGCAACCATCCGAGATAGGTTGCCGCGTCCTCCCAAAATCACTGGGAGGAGACGATGTGTATCCGGAAGTGTTGGGGTAAAAATAAGGATGGGGCAGCTAAGATAAACCTAAATATTGATTGGATGTTGGGAGAGCCTATGGCTTATTAGTAGAGGTCAACCTTCTATGTAGACGTGTTTTAAAATCGTGTAGGCCTCGACCCAAAGTGTACAATATCACATGGACATGACACTCCTCTCGAGTCTTAACATTGGCACCGTCAGTGGGAACCACAGGCCGTACATAATAAGCTCTTACGACAGGGGACCTCTATTGTGGTAAAAATAAGGAGGGGGCAACTAAGATAGTCCCACGTTGGTTGGGTTTCGGTAGAGTTTGTGGCTTATAAGCAAGGGCCAACCCTTCTTTGTAGATGTGATTTAAAGCCGTGTGGGCTTCAACCCAAAGCAGACAATACACATGGATGAAACGCTCCTCTTGCGCCTTAACGGAAAGATAGATGGGATTTTTGTGCATAGATGTAAGGGTGTCAATTATGAATGAACCATTATACCGAATTGAAATGTATATAATCGGTTTGATTTTGGTTTCCTGAAAATTAATGGTTCTAAGCCGACTAGCAAACTGATTAAAAACTAATAAAAATTGATTTATAAAATAACTTAGAAAAAATTTCATCTAACCCCCAAAAACTATGTCAAATTCCACCTACTACTCAATAGTTTCCAGAAAATCTAACCGGCCCCATTTAACTGACAGACTTGACTGAATATGTAAGTGGAGAGTCTTGCCCTTTTAATTTAAAACTTTAAAACATTAAAATAAGATAAAATTACTAATTTACCCCTTTCTATTCTTTTTTCTTTCTCCAAATTTCTTTTCTTCTCTATTGCAATTCTATTCGGTTCAGATCCCTAATATCATATCTCCATCGTCTCTTCTCTATTGCTATTCGGTGACTCTCCAGTTTTGAAACTTCGGTATCCCGTCGGCAACATCCAAAGTCCGGCTTCGGCAACATCTTAACTACTTACTCTCCAATTGCTTCTGCTCGTTCTGTAACTGATTCTGTGAGCCCAAACAGAGTCCCACAGATTAACAATGAACTAACCTTATTATTGAGGAATCGACAAAAGTTCTGTCGACTGTCGGCTGTCGGCTGAACCCACTCCTTCACTGTGAGGGAATAACTAAAGATTCAATTCATAACTATATAATGTTTGTAGACAACTGACTGTGGTAATTTCATATTAGAGTTTCATACCTGAAGATTGGGGAAAATATACAAATGGAGGTTTGTGCAATCTCTGATAGGGGGTTTTTTATCGTCGTCTGATGTCGAATCTTTGCCCTAAAATATCTAGGGCTTCCTTCCTACCTTGTACTAGAAGAAAGCAGACTCTGTAGATTTCTTCTCCTTTCTACAGAGAAGCAGAATCCATCGTCAGCGAAGATGGTTCACTGTAGTTGTCGCAGCTAACTACTGGTTAAATAAAGCACAGACTGCTGGTTGTCGTTGCCGACTATAAATGGACAACACTACTTGTAGTTAATAAGAGGGTTCCACCGTTGATAGTCGTCGGGGAAGAAAGGTTTGAAACGAGGGTTTTTCTTTTTTACTTTTCTTTGTTGAAGAAGAATATTTGGTAAGTAAATGTATTTTCACTTTGGGGGGGGGGGGGGCATTATCGTCTTCTACTACAGGAAAAAGGGCAATATTGTCCTAATATTTGCAACTAACAGGACTATACTAACGGGTGGGGTCTATTTGATTAACGGTGAAAATATTTTGGGTGGTAGATGAGACATTTGGAAACCTTTCGGAGAGTAGATGAGACTTTTGAAAATGTTGGGGGTCAAATGGAATTTGAAATAGTTTTTGGGGGTTAGATGAAATTTTTTCAATAACTTAAATAGTCAATGATGTGTCTTCGAGACTTTTTCTCGGTTCTTCATTGAGAATTGAAACTAAAAATGAACTGCCCAAACCGTCCATAGGTTCGTCTATATCAATAGCGAAGGTTCCATGACCATTTTCGTTCTAACATTGACTCATTTCCTCTTACCTTTCAATATCGCATATTCACATGTCAAGTTTTGACCAAGAGAGAATTGGCCAATTGGCAAAACAAAACTTCGAAATCTGGACGTGTAGAAAAGGAGTTTACCTCGTTTTTGTATAATCTTATAATTTTCTCTAATTAAGTAACTATAATCTTGGTAAACAATCCTGTTTAAATAAGTCTCAGACTAATAAACTGAAGAAACTCCACCTAAAAAAATAAACTAGTGTTGACATGGACCTCTCTTTTTTTCATAAATTTTTTTGGACCCACCTACCAATCAATCTATTTAGTCCTTGTGATATAATTTCCTATGTCATAAACCAACCATGGTTAGATAACATGTAACCAGTTTATCTATAGTTCTTCCTTGAGTTTTGAGGTGTTTTCTTCACCAGTGGAGTTTCGAAACAAATGAGTTAATAAAAATGAAATATTTTATATATAATTTTTTCCAAAGTTATTTTTAATAGATAAAAAAACAATGTTTGTTTTCCTTTCTTTTAAAATCATTATATTTTATGTCTTCAAAACGAATATTAAAATTTTTTATATATAAAATATTATACATAAAAGCCTAAACAACAATTAAAAACACTGAAACATTTTTTTTGTTGCAAAAGCCAACTCTCATATGGGGACAGACAATCCTCTAGAAATTAGACACGTGTTACTTTGTAGAATCATGGACCAGCCAAGAGTTGGTGGTCCCAATCAACTTTTGGGAGGGTGATTAATCAGTTATAGATTTATCTAGTAGTTTGGATAAGAATCACTGGTCCTAATCAATTGTGCAAACTTGGATAGATGGGTTTCTTAATGGGATTCTTTGTTCAATGGACCTGCCTTCCTTTTTTTCTTTTGCTTGAAAGATTCATGCAATTGTTATTGTGGGTTTGAAAGCTCCTTCTAACTGATTTCTCTTTTTTTCTAGTCTTTACACTTGTCTTATTTAGATTTTATCTTTCATTACCCATTACTTTCTGATTAAAAAAAAAGAAGACCCCTTCACACCTTTGAGAAAGATACTCTCCAACTACTACGATATTCTTAAGAGAATGAGGAGAGCTAATGCAATGGACATCTATATCACTTATTGATTGGTGAAGAAGATTAGGGTACATGCATGAGTCCCTTATCCGATTTAGTGGAGAGAGCCTATATTGGTTGTGAAAAAAATTTATTGATGGATGACATAGGTACACATCAAGGCTTTCAAGGCACAGAGTGTTGGATTTTATGTTGTCATTGTTGGCAACTTGGCAGATGTGACAAAGTGATAGTGAGTATACAGTCAGAGAAATGAGGAGAAAGAACATCAGTATAGGAGGGAGAATGTCAGTGCAGTGACAGAGAGTGGCAGTGGTGTTTGTGTAGTGGCAGAGATGAAGTAGCCTTGGGTACGTGTTCTACAATCTCCACAGAGTGTTTGAAAAGGTATGCTGTGAGTTGGTTGAATTTCTACACTGAGTTGAGTGGGTAGGAGCAGTTTCGACAGTCAATAGCGTTGTACATGTGTTCAGTGATGTTTTATGAAGATCCAAGGTGGTAGATTGTGTGTGGGAGTGCTTGTGAGCATGCACGCAAAGTTTTGGGTCCGAATTCCAAGGTTTAATAGAGTTTTGAATTTGAGGCTAGTTTTGATGGGTCCCGTAGGAGGTTCATGGAGATCCGGCATTGGAAAGACGTAGAACATCGAGTTAGCTTCCCAATGCAACTTGAGTCGCTCAATTCCGACTTCGAATGAAGGAGATATCGCAGTTTCTGTTGGAACGGTAGAAAATGGCCAAAAACTCAAGCTCTCGGTGAGTATATGTGATACAGGGTGACCATATGCGATACAGGGAAAACAGTAGCATTATCTAAAAGTCCAGGGGCCTCTTTGAAATTATTGACAGTTAAAGGATGGGGCAGTAATTATCCTTAATTGAAAAAGAAACCATTTGGATGGCATCCAGTGAACCACGCGTGCCAGATTCGCATTTGACGGATCACAAATTGGCGGGCAAAGGTGTATATGAGCGGCGTAGGTGCATGAAATTGTTTGGAAAGATTCCCTTTCCTTATATATTACTGGCCAAACTTTAAACCACCATAACTCCTTCATCTGGAGTCCAAATCGGTCTGTTCAAGTTGCAGTTTCCTTATTTTCGAGCTCTTTTTCCATTGGGTGGTACTGGGAGACGTGAAAACAAAAAAAAAAGAAAAAAAATGAAAACAACATTTTGAAGCTAGACAGAAGGTTTTTTAGGGTTTCGTGCCTTGTGGGATGTTCAATCACCAACTATCTCTTTTCCATGCATCAATGGAATGCTAAATCTTTATGAGAGGTTAGTAGAGCTTTTATGTTTACATTTATAGTGATTATGGGTTGTATAGAGGAGATTGGAAGCCTATGAGCAAGGTGTGCTCTATGAACCAAGTTCTGCCATCATTAAAGGATGTTGAAGGGTTCCTGAGAGCAGTGTGAAGCTTCAGAGATATTGTCTGCCATTCGAAAGCATTGCTTGTGAGATTTTTCAATTCCCTATCTATTTATTGCTTTCAATATATTGTATGCTAGCGTAGGTGAAAGTTGTTGAATACCTAGCTAGTGGGGAAAAATTGTAAGGCATTATTATAAGTCTAAAAAATTATTATTTGCTTCCTGTGGGTGCGGGTTAAGCATGGTGTGTGCAGCATGTGTTGAGCACTGACTGTTATAGCTTGAATCTTGGCGTTGTTACTGTCACACCCCAATTCTGGTATAACCAGATTAGTGTGATGAACTGTCAATAAACCAACGGTTCAACCAGGATCTCGTATAGGTCGTACCCACTATATCAAACCACACAAACATTCCACAGTAATAATCAGAGGTAATAAACAAATAAGCGAAAGTCTTACAGATAATGAATTGAGTGTCTAACAATGATAATAAATAATTAATCCGATTATCTCCAAAACTCAAGACATAAAAATAATTAATCCATTACATGTTTCAATAATTAAATATAGCTAAACTAATCGAACATGCACTGGTTGTACTTGCATGATGAATCATGCGCATCTTCAGGGTGTGTTTGGTAAAACTTCAACTCTGGGATTCTTACTTCTGGTTCAAATTTCTACTCTAACTTCAAAATGATTCAAAAGTATGAGGGAGTAGAAACATGTTTGTTAACCTAATTTAGTCATGGACTCCAGAGTAGTGGTGGGGGGTGGCGGATGGTGGCACTAGTGGTGAGTGGTGATGGTTGGTGACGATGGTGGTGGGTGGGAGGTGGTGGTGAAGGGTGGCGGTGGGTGGGTGGTGGTGGTGGAGGGTGGTGGAGGGTGGTGGCGGTGGTGGTGGGTGATAGTTGGTGGTGGTGGTGGGTGGTGGTGGCGGTGGTTGGTGGCTGGTGGTGGTGGCGATGGTAGGTGGCGGTGGATGGTAGTGGATGGTGGTGGCGATGGTGGGTGGTTGGTGGTGGTGGTGGCGGTGGTGGTGGGTGATAGTTGGTGGTGGTGGTGGGTGGTGGTGGTGGTGGTGGTTGGTGGCTGGTGGTGGTGGTGATAGTAGGTGGCGGTGGGTGGTGATTGAGGATGGTGGTGGTGGGTGGTTGGTGGTGGTGGCGACGAGGGATGGTGGTGGGTGATAGTTGGTGGTGGTGGTAGGTGGTGGTGGCGGTGGTTGGTGGCCGGTGGTTGGTGGCCGGTGGCGGTGGTTGGTGGTGGTGGCGATGGTAGGTGGCGGTGGGTGGTGATTGAGGATGGTGGTGGTGGTGGTGGTGGTGGGTAGTGGTGGCGGTGGGTGGTGGCGGTGTGGTGGTGGTGGTGGTGGTGGTGGTGGCGGCAGTGGGTGGTGGAGGGTGGTGGCAGTGGTGGGTGGTGGGTGGTGGCTGGTGGGTTGTGGTGTTGGTGGTGGTAGTTGGTGGTAGTAGTTGGTGGTAGTAGTGGTGTGGGGTGATTTTTACTCCAAAATTGTGCTTTAAAGTCGAAAAGCATCTATTTGATGCTCCAAAAAATTGGATTCTAGAGCTCATTTGGAGCCGGTTCACTAATGGATTCTTCAGAAGTCCGAACCGGGTTACCAAACAGGCTTCTACTCCATTTATGCTCCAGAAGTCAGAATCCAACTTCTGGAGTGTTACCAAACACCCCCTCAACAGCTTCTACGTCCATGGTCGCAACGTGTCCATACATCGGTGCATGCACATAGTCTTCAACAGTAAGACTTGCATCATCTACTAAAAATATTTGACGTCGAAAGGGTGAGCACACATCACGACCCAGTGAACAAACAAAACAATGCAATGAACATATGCATGCATTCAATTCATATCTTTGGTCTGATTTATAAGTTTGCAATGTGCTATAAAAATGTTTGGTGGCCCCCGCACCTCTATACAAGAGTGTATGAATCCGCCCAATGGATCAAACACCATTGCCGTCCCACATACACCCACCATGGAATAGAGATAGAGCTAAAGTGTCCGCATCAAACACCGTCAACACTTCCCCTGATGCCCTATCCATACCAACACGTAAACCCCTGCTGGTGAGGGCTTGCAAAATAGGCTCGCAACTAACAAATCCTAATTTCAAACAGTGTATCCAAGGCCTCACCCCAGCATCCCTCAATATGTCCATAGAGATAGAGCTAAGGCCCCCTGACAGAGTCAGAGACCACACGGTCCGAGACCACCTCCCTTGATGCCCTATGACGTAATAGTTCTGCTAAGGTAATGGCGATATGACGATGTTAGTGGGCAAAACTTGAGTAGAGATAGAGCTAGAGTCTGGTTACAAGGTCAAAGACCACCATGCCACGTCCTCGCCCTGATGCTCCACTCGCATCCAACACACCAACCACACACATATAATCACATGTCTATTCCTAGCATCATCATCATCATCATGTTATAAATAAATAGAATTAAATATGCATAAACAGTAATAACAAGAATATTGGATGACATGTGAGATGCACATTACGAGCATACATGCATAGAATCAATCATGGCATTGGACTCAATAAAAATAAAGCAGTTTGTTATTATCCAATTAGTGTAGGTCTTGTTCCCTTACTTGTTAGCAATACTCGATCTCCTTCTAAGCCATGTAATTCTCTTTCAATCAATTTAACAACCAAAAAGTTATATGAATTTAAGTTAGGGTTCATATGTAACATGTTACAGTAGTCGAAAATCTAAACAGAGCACTGATAAGTGTCTAATTGGTCTTATGGTCTCATACTGTGTTGACCTTTTTGACTACGGTCGATACCCTATGGTCGCATATGACGAGACTGTAGCTGATGACCATATAGTTCCTGAATCTTCCCGAATGCCTATGGTCGATCCTCTGATCAGGCTGGTCATGCTATGGTCGACCGTAGCTGCGACCCTGAGATTTCTCATCACAGACTACATGTAATCGAGTTCTTCCTGGGTCAAATCCTCTGCTCTTCAATTGGGTTTATCCTAAGGTCATCTTATGGCCATCATTAGTAGTTTCTTATCAACCCTAATCATCAAACTCATCCCTCATGGTTATCCTTGGGATTTTCTCAAGGAATCACATAGATCATAATAGGTTGATATCTTCTATCCTCTATAGAAGTTTTATTGCATAAAGTTTACATCTCCAGAGATTTGATTCATATCTTTGCCTGTGGTAGAGTGCCAATCTCTTTTCAGTAAATCCTCTCCTTAGCCTTTTCTTCTTCTATTTCTCTTCCTTTTCTTCCCTTCTCTTTCTCTAGGGTTTACTAGTATTCTAAAAGAGTGGAAAAGGGCTGAGGGACGTCCTTTATACAGAGGAAAACTCTCCATATAGAGTCCTTTTTCAATTAGGAAAGAAATCCCTTAGTTTAGGAAAGTTTTCAAAACTCGGAGTCTGATCTGGGGTCTCGCGGTCGATGGCTACGGTCGCAGAACCCGTCAACCGTAGGGTCAAAATCATTGACCGTAGGGTCATTGATCAGTGACCATTGTTTCTTTCCATATGGTCAACCGTACCTACCCAGGTATCTGACCATATGCATACGATTTTGGGTGTTGAGTCGATTTTTATTTCTGATTTGTGATCCATCTTCACACGCTCGGTCCACTTGGTCCAAGAATGATGGGAAGACCTGGCACGATACAGTTAAACTGGGTTAGTGGAGTGTGGGTCTTACAACTCCCCCCTCTTATATAAATTTCATCCTCGAAATTTGCACATACCTTCCGAGTCGAATAGGTGAGGATATTGCTTCCGCATAGTATTCTTTTCTTCTCATGCAATTTCTTCCACATTTTGGCTTCTCCAAGTAACCTTTAACATAGTAAATGTCGCGGTTGCGAAGACGTTGAACCTTTCGACTAGTAATTTCAAAAGGTACCACTTCGAACGTCAAATCTTCAGTCAAATCCGGTGGATCCACTGTTAACACGTGTGTTGGATCTCTGACGTACTTCTTCAATTATGAGACATGGAATACATCATGTACACTAGACATTGATGGTGGTAGTGCTAACTAATATGCTACCTTTCCACGTCTAGCTAAAACTTCATAAGGTCCAATATATCTGGGACACAGTTTTCCCTTATGTCCGAACCCTTTTAAACCATGCATAGAAGATATTTTCAGAAATACCTTATCACCTATGGTGAATTCGAGATCTCTACGTCGATTGTCCGCATATTGGTTCTGACGGTTCTGAGCTGTTTGGATCCTTTCCTTGATAATGTTGACCACTCGACAAGTCTCATCAACAAACTCTAGTCCAACAATACTCTGTTCTCCAACTTCGTTCCAAATAAAGGAGTTCGACACTTCCTACCATACAGTGCTTCATAGGGTGACATCTGTATAGTCTTTTGATAGTTGTTGTTATAAGCGAACTCAATCCATGTTAATTTCTCATCCCATGATCCTTTGAAATCAATTACGCAAGCTTGGAGCATATCTTCTAAAATCTAAATGGTACGTTCTGACTATCCATCGGTCTGAGGATGGAATGCAGTACTAAACTTCAATGTTGTACCCATAGCCTTCTGTAATCTTTCCCAAAACTTTGAAGTAAAGCGTGGGTCTCTGTCGAACACGATGCTTTCAGGTACACTATGCAATCTGACAATATTATCCACATACAGCTTAGCTAACCTCTCTATGGTATACTGAGGTCGTATAGCTATGAAACGAGCTGTCTTAGTCAAACGATCTACAATCACCCAGACTGCGTTAACTACTTGGGGAGTCAATGGTAACCCGATGACGAAGTCTATAATGATGCAGTCTCATTTCCATGTCAATTCTAGCAGTGGCTGCAACAATCCTGTAGGTCTTTGCCTTTCAGCCTTTATCTGCTGACAATTCAAGCATTGAGACATAAATTTAGCTACATCCGTTTTCATTCCTCTCCACTAATATAGTTTCTTCAGATCATGATACATCTTTATACTTCCAGAATATACCAAATAAGAGGTGGTGTGGGCTTCCTTCATTAGTCTGTGTGTAATATCCAAGTCTTCATTTTCAGGAACACATACTCTCCCTTTGTATCTTATTACTTTCTCAGAATCCAAGGTGAAGTCAGGGTTAGTCCTAACTTTTTCAAGGTCTTCTTACACCGTTCTCAGATAAGGGTCTAATTTAATAGCTGTCTTCACCTCGTCTATCAGATCAGGTACAATCTTCAATGTTTGCTAGAATAGATGAATAAATCCTTGGTCAGTTGATTCATTCAGAATATCAATCACAAACTACTCTTTACCGTAGTTAAATACTCTTCCCGTGACACACACTACAGCGTTTGTATTAGCTTCTTCTTGAGATTTTGTCATAGCTTTCCTGCTTAGTGCGTCAGCAACTACATTAGTTTTTCTTGGATGATAATGGATATTGCAATCATAATCCTTTAGTAATTTCAGCCATCTTCTCTGTCTCATGTTCAACTACTTCTGATTAAAAAGATGAGTAAGACTCTTATGATTTGATTTAATCTGAAATTTCTCTCCATACAAATAATGTCTCTATATCTTAACATCATGTACCACTGCTGCTAACTCCAAGTCATGAGAGGGATAGTTCTTCTCATGTGTCTTCAGTTGTCTTGAGGCATACGCAATTACTTGTTCTCCTTGCATATGCACACATCCCAAACCTAACCCAGACTCGTCGGTGTACAAGGTAAATGGTTGTCTTGAAATCAGAATGGTCAAGATGGGAGCTGATATCAATCTAGCCTTCAATGTTTGGAAACACTCTTCACATTTGTCTGTCCAAACAAACTTTTCTCCTTTCTATATCAGGCTGGTGAGAGGTACTATGATTCTAGAGTAATCTTCCACGAATCGTTGATAATAACCAGCTAAACCTAAGAAACTTTTGATTTCGACAACATTCTTAGGTGCTTTCCATTTTACAATGGCTTCAATCTTGTTGGAATCCACTTTGATTCCTTCAGCGGACACAACATGGCCTAAGAAAGCGACTTCATTTAGCTAGAATTCACACTTAGTAAATTTATCGTAAAATTTCTCTTTTCTTAGTCGCTGCAAAGTGGCTCTTAGATTTGTGACATGAGTTTCTTTATCCTGAGAGTATACTAATATGTCGTCAATGAATACGACGATAGAAGTATCCAATATATCATGGAATACCCGATTCATGAGTTCCATAAAAGTTGCGGGTGCGTTAGTCAATCCAAAAGACATGACTAAAAATTCATAATGTTTCATATCTGGTTCTGAATGCTGTCTTCGGAATATCACCTTCCTTAATTTTCAACTGATGGTATCCTGACCGAAGATCAATTTTGGAGAATACTTTGACACCTTGTAACTGATCGAACAAGTCATCGATCCCAAGCAACGGGTATCGATTCTTGATTGTAAGCTTATTCAATTCCTGATAATCTATACACAATCGAATGCTATCGTCCTTCTTTTTCACGAACAATACTGGCGCTCCCCATGGTGATATATTAGGTCTAATATAACCCTTGTCCAGTAATTCTTATAATTGTACCTTCAGTTCCTTCAGTTCAGTAAGAGCCATTCGATAGGGTGCTTTAGATACTGGTGCGGCTTCGGGTTTAAGATCTATAACGAACTCTGTCGCTCAGTCAGGTGGTAGTCCTGGTAATTCATCAAGAAATACATTCGAAAATTCACACACAACTTCAATATCCTCCATTCGTGATGCTTCCTTGGCGAGGTCGACCACAGACACTAAGTACCTAATTCCTCCTTTCTCGATGCATCTTTCAGCCTTCAATGCAGAGAGGATGAGCTTTCATTTACAGGAAAGTTTGGTTCCCGCAAAACTAAACTCTGCTCCTTCCTTGTCTTTAAATGTCAGTTTCTTTTCCGTACATAATAGGTTTGCGGAGTGTCGAGCTAACCAATCTATTCCCAAGATAACGTCAAAGTCTGCAATCTCGAGTTGAATTAAGGTTGCATCCAAAATATTCTCGCCAATAAGAACTGGACATGGTCCATAACCTTTGTCTATTTCCACTTCTAATCTCATAGGTGATCGTACAAGAAGTTTGCAGTCTAAAGGTCTGAGGGATAGATTTAACTTCTTTCCAAATGACACAAATATAAAAGAATGAGTAGCCCCAGAGTCAAAGAGTACTCTGGTGGGTATGTCATCAATAGGTATGATACCTGTGTCCACATCAGGCCATGCGACAACATCTTCAGAAGTAACTGCATAAACTTTCCCTTATTGTAGCTGCTTCCTTGGCTTAGGTCACTCTCTTGAATAATGTCTTACTTGATCGCAATTGAAGCATTTGACTCCAGCATTACTTTGCTTCTGTTTAGGTTGGGCTGTCGGAGTAGTCCTGGTTGTAGCATTGAAGCCTTGAGTACGGAAGGGTTTTAATATCTTTGAGTTCCCTCCGTTGTATGAGTTTCCATTGGGCCTCTTTATACCTCTGTTCTGAGTAAATTAAATTTTCCTCTGGCTCGATTCCAGTACTCGAGCAATCTGTACAGCTTTATTATAAATCTTATTTTCTAGTCCCAATACATGCTCACGGATACTTCCCCTAAGTCCCATGATGAACCTTTGGATTTTGGTATTTTCCTCCTGCATGCTAGAGGGAGCAAAGAAGAACAGTTCTTCATAATGTTGTTGATATACATCTACAGTCATCTGTCCTTGGTATAGACTCAAGAACTCCTTTTCCATTTGATCTCTGAAACTCCTAGGAAAATACTTGCCGAAGAAAGCTTCTTTATAAATAACCACTGTTAGTTGGGCGTGCTTTGTTAACAGATAACTTCTAGTTAATTTCTACCAGTGGTAGACGTCACCTTTCAACATAAATGTGGCACATAATACCTTCTCTTCTTTATTTATAGTCATCATCATAAAGTTTCTTTCCATCTCATCGATCTAGTGAGCTGGCCACAACAGATATGATGGCTTGCCAGTGAATTCCTTCGTCTTCAACTTCAGGAAACGCTTGATCAGTCGAGAGTGATCAAGCTGATACTATGCATATGCCCCATACATAGGCGGTTGGTACTGATACTTACCTTGGTTATACCCATCTTGCGGTGCTTCAGGGTTTTGCACTTGGCCTTGTACTGCTGGTGTTTGCGGTGCTTGGGGTACAGTATTGCTACCACCAGGCACCGTACTAGCTTGTCTTGCAGGTAGAGATGTTGTGTTTGCAACTGGGAAAGCAATTCCCATAGCAGCTTGCATGTTGGCTTGCATTTTCTGTATATGCTGCATTTGTTGTGGCAAATTCATCACCACAGTAGCCAAATCCGTAGGTGGTGTAGGTTGTCACACCCCAATTCTGAACCAACTAGAATGGTGTGATGAATCGTCTATGATCCAACGGTTCAACCAGGATCTCGAATAGGCCGTGTCCCTTTGCTTAAACCATATACATCCACAACCATAATCAGAGTAAATAAACAATAGTGGAAGTCTTTAATATTAATGAACTGAGTATCTAAAGTGATAACATAAATAGAGTATCCAATTATCTCCAAAAGACTAAGACATAAAATAAAATAAATTAATCAATTACATCTTCTGAATAATCCAACAAATAAATCTAATAAAAATGCATGAGTTGTACTGGCACGACGAATCATGCGACTCCATCACAGCTTCTGCATCCATCGCCGCAACATGCCCATACATTAGAGCATTCATAAAATCTTCTACTGTAGGACCTGCATCATCAACTAAAAATATTCAACGTCGAAAGGGTGAGCACATATCATGCCTCAGTGAGCAAACAAAAAAATGCAACAAACATATGCATGCATTCAATTCGTATCTTTGGTCTAGTTCATAAGTTTACAATGTTCAATAAAAAGGATAGGTGGCCGCCGCACCTCTATACACGAGTGTGTGAAGCCGCCCAATGGATCAAACCCCATTGCTGTCCCACATGCACCCATCATGGAATAGAGATAGAGCTAAAGTGCCCGGATCAAACACCGCATGACACTTCCCCTGATGCCCTACCCATACCAACACGTAAGCCCCTATTGGCGAGGGCTTGCAAACTGGGCTCGCAACTAACCAATCCTAATGTCAAATAGTGTATCCAAGCCTCACCCCAACATCCCTCAATACGTCCATAGAGATAGAGCTAAGACCCCCCGGTAGAGTCAGAGATTACACGGTCCAAGACCACCTCCCCTGATGCCTTACGACATAATAGTTCTGCTAAGGTAATAGCGATACGATGATGTCAGTGGACAAGATTTGAGTAGAGATAGAGATAGAGTCTGGTGACCTGGATAAACCACAATGTCACGTCCAAGTTTACACCCCAATTTTGGACCAACTAGAATGGTGTGATGAACCGTCTATGATCCAACTGTTTAACCAGGATCTCGAATAGGCCGTGTACCTTTGCTTAAACCATATACATCCACAACCATAATCAGAGTAAATAAACAATAGCAAAAGTTTTTAATATTAATGAACTGAGTATCTAACAGTGATAACATAAATAAAGTATCAAATTATCTCCAAAAGACTAAGACATAAAATAAAATAAATTAATCAATTACATCTTCTGAATAATCCAACAAATAAATCTAATAAAAAACGCATGAGTTGCACTCGCACGACGAATCATGCGACTCCATCATAGCTTCTGCATCCATCGCCGCAACATGCCCGTACATTGGAGCATTCATAAAATCTTCTACTGTAGGACCTGCATCATCAACTAAGCCCCAACCCTTTCAGGGCCTCAACCCGTACTCAATAATGCTCGTATATAGGAACCGTCCATGTTAATTCGACGTCGAAAGGGTGAGCACACATCATGGCTCAGTGAGCAAACAAAATAATGCAACAAATATATGCATGCATTCAATTCATATCTTTGGTCTGGTTCATAAGTTTGCAATGTGCAATAGAAAGGATACGTGGCCGCCACACCTCTATACACGAGTGTGTGAAGCTACCCAATGGATCAAACACCATTGCTGTCCCACATGCACCCATCATGGAATAGAGATAGAGCTAAAGTGCCCAGATCAAACACCGCATAACACTTCCTTGATGCCCTACCCATACCAACATGTAAGCCCCTATTGGCGAGAGCTTGCAAACTGGGCTCGCAACTAACCAATCCTAATGTCAAACAGTGTATCCAAGGCTTCATCCTAGCATCCCTCAATACGTCCATAGAGATAGAGCTAAGGCCCCCCGGCAGAGTCAGAGACTATACGGTTCGAGACCACCTCCCCTGATGCCCTATGACGTAATAGTTCTGCTAAGGTAATGACGACACGACGATGTTAGTGGACAAGCTTTGAGTAGAGATAGAGCTAGAGTCTGGTGACCAGGATGAACCACAGTGTCATGTCCTCCCCCTGATGCTCCACTCGCATCAAGTACACTAACCACACACATACATTCACATGCCTATTCCTAGCATCATCATCATCATCATCATCTTATAAATAAATTGAATTAAATATGCATGAACAGTAATAACAGAAATATTGGATGACATGTGAAATGCACAATACACGCATACAAGCATAGAATCATTCATGGCATTGGACTCAATAAATAAAAACAGTTTATTATTAGTCAATTAATTTAGGTCTTGTTCCTTCACCTTTGGTTGATAGTAGATCCTCGTTCAAGCTTTGTAAATCTCTTTTAAACCACTTGGAAACCTAACAAATTAATAGATTTTAAATTAGAATTAATTCCCATGAATTTAGACTAACAAAAACTGAAGGGTCGCAGGTGTGGCAGCACCTGTGGTCTCAGTTTCTGCAACCACAGGGCATGTGGTTGCAGGGTGTGGTCGTATATCCTGCGACCACACCCTCCCTAGAAACTTCCAGAGGGTGTGTGGTTGAATATGTGTGTCTCGTGTGGTCGCACATCATGCGACCACATGTGCGACCACACGTGTGATGGTCAACCTTTCACTCTCAACTCCAATTTCTTCATGCTTAGATTCTTTGGCTTATCACTATGGTCCTTCCTATGATTGTTCTATGGCTCAGGACTAGTATTTTTATACAGAATCCACATCCACATAAATTGCCTCCATGGATTCTCTTGGAATTTATCCATGCATTGATGATTTTGGTTTCACCTAAATGCTATCTCTTTTATGAACTATTCTAGTCTCTCAATTGACATGGGGAATGTTTCATACCTTAAACTTGTTGAAGATTCAGAGGTCTTCTCTGAATTTTCCCTTCTTAGTCTTCCTCTTCAATTCTCCTTCTCTTCCTTCTCTTATCTTTCTCTCACTTTCAGTTTGAGTTCTAAAAGGGTGAAAGAGGCTAAGGGACGTCCTATTTATAGAGGAAAATCCTCCATAATAAGCCCTACTGAGTTTAGGAAAGAACCCCCTTCGGATTAGGAAGGTTTCCTAAACTCGATTCTGTCTGGAATCCGTATGGTTGGAGGTGGGGTCGCCGAATCCATCGACCACACCCTTTGAAACATGCGACCACACGACCTAAATTCCTGTGGTTGCATTATTTTGAGGTGTGGTCGATCACACCTATTTAGGTATGCGACCACACGCTCATAATTGACTGTTTTTGGGTTAAATTTCATAACTTGGCCCGACCATTATAGAAAGACCTGATAGGAAGACCACTTGGCCCGACCATGATAGGAAGACCTGATACAAGGTGGTAAGACTGGTTAGTTCGATACAGGTCTTACAACTCCCCCCCTCTTATTAGAAATTTCATCCTCGAAATTTGTACATACCTTCTGAGTCGAAAAGGTGAGGATATTGCTTTCGCATAGCATTCTCTTCTTCCCATGTGATCTCTTTTACATCTTGGCTCCTCCAAGTAACCTTAACATAATAAATGTCATGGTTGCGTAGACGTTGAACCTTTCGGCTGGTGATTTCAGTTGGTGCTACTTCGAATGTCAAATCATCAGTTAGACCCGGTGGATCCACTGTTATAACGTGTGTTGGATCTCTGACGTACTTCTTCAATAATGAGATATGAAATACATCATGCACATTTGACATAGATGGGGGTAGTGCTAACTAATACGCCACTTTTCCATGTTTAGTGAGAATCTCATATGGCCCGACATATCTTGGACTTAGCTTCCCTTTCTGTCCGAATCGTTTTAAGGCTTGCATTGGTGATACTTTCAAGAATACCTTATCACCTATAATGAATTCAAGGTCTCGACGTCGAGTATCTGCATATTGTTTCTGACGATTCTGAGATGTTCTAACTCTTTCCTTGATAATATCGACTACTCGACAAGTCTCTTCAACAAATTCTGGTCCAACGATACTTCGGTCCCAACTTCATTCCAAAACAAAGGAGTTCGACACTTCCTACCATACAATGCTTCATATGGTGACACCTGTATAGTAGCCTGATAGCTGTTGTTATAGGCAAACTCGATCAATATTAGTTTCTCATCCCATGATCCTCTGAAATCAATAACACAGGCTCGAAGCATGTCTTCTAAAATCTGAATGGTACGCTTCGACTGTCCGTCTGTCTGAGGATGGAATGCAGAGTTGAATTTCAACGTCGTACCCATAGCCTTCTATAATCCTTCCCAAAACTTTGAGGTAAAGCGTGGGTCTCTATCGGACACAATGCTTTCAGGTACACCATGTAATCTGACAATATTATCCACATATAGCTTGGCTAACCTCTCTAGGGTACACTGAGGTCGTATAGCTATGAAGCGAGCTATCTTAGTCAGACGATCTACTATCACCTAGACCTCATCAACTACTCGGGGAGTCAATGGTAACCTGGTGACGAAGTCCATAGTGATGCAGTCCCATTTTCATGCTGGTTCTGGCAGTGGCTGCAACAATCATGCAGGTCTTTGCCTTTCAACCTTTATCCTCTGACAATTTAGGCATTGAGACACAAATTTAGCTACATCTGCTTTCATACCTCTCCACCAATATAGTTTCTTCAGATCATGGTACATCTTCGTACTTACAGGATGTATCGAATAAGCGGTGGTGTGAGCTTCCTTCATTAGTCTATGTCTAATATCCAAGTTTTCATTTTCAGGAACACACACTCTTCCTTTATATTTTAGTACATTTTCAACGTCCAAGGAGAACTCAGGAATAGTCCTACCTTTTTCAAAGTCTTCTTGCACCGTTTTTAGATAAGGGTCTGATCTAATAGCGGCCTTCACTTCATCTAATATATCAGGTACAATCTTCAATATTGCGAACATATTTGAAAATCAATGAAAAACCCTTAGTTGGTTGATCCACCCAGTGCATCTATCATGAACTGCTCATTACCATGATTGAATAATTTTCCTGTAACACACATTACCGCAGTCGTGTTAACATCTCCTTGGGATTTTATCATTGCTTTTCTGCTTAGCGCATCAGCAACTACATTAGCCTTCCCTGGATGATACTGGATATCACAATCATAATCCTTCAATAATTCCAGCCATCTTCTTTGTCTCATGTTCAACTCCTTTTGATTAAAAACATAAGTGAGACTCTTATGATCTGATTTAATCTGAAATTTCTCTCCATACAAATAATGTCTCCATATCTTGACAATATGTACTACTACCGCTAATTCCAAGTCATGAGTGGGATAGTTCTTCTTATGTGTCTTCAGTTGTCTTGAGGCATACGCAATTACTTGTTCTCCTTGCATAAGCACACATCCTAAACCTAACCCAGACGCATTAGTGTATAAGATAAATGGTTGTCCTGGGATAGGAATAGTCAAAATGGGAGCTGATATCAATCTAGCCTTCAATTTTTGAAAACCCTCCTCACATTTGTCGGTCCAAATAAAATTTTCTCCTTTCTTAGTCAAACTGGTGAGAGGTACGACGATTCTAGAGTAATCTTCCACGAATCGTCGGTAATACCCAGCTAGACCTAGGAAACTTCTGATTTTTGCAACACTCTTAGGTGCTTCCCATTTCACAATGGTTTCAATCTTGCTAAGATCCACTTTAATTTCTTCTGCGGATACAACATGACCTAAGAAAGCGACCTCATTTAGCCAAAACTCACACTTTGTAAATTTGGCATAAAGCTTCTCTTTTCTTAGTCGCTGCAGAACAGCTCTTAGATTCATGACATGAGTTTTCTTGTCCTTGGAGTAGACCAATATATCGTCAATAAACACAATGACTGATGTATCCAACATATCATGGACTACCCGATTCATGAGTTCCATAAAAATTATGGGTGCGTTAGTCAATCAAATACATGACTAAAAATTCATAATGTCCATATCTTGTTCTGAATGTTGTCTTTGGAATATCACCTTCCTTAATCTTTAGCTGATGGTATCCTGACCGAAGATCAATCTTGGAGAACACCTTGGCACCTTGCAACTGGTCGAACAAGTCATCGATTCCAGGCAATGGGTATCGATTCTTCATTGTAAGCTTATTCAATTTCCGATAGTTTATACACAGTCGAACACTACCATCCTTCTTCTTCACAAACAATACTGGCGCTTCCCATGGTGATATACTGGGTTTGACATAACCCTTGTCTAGTAATTCCTGTAACTGTACCTTTAGTTCCTTCAGTTCAGTAGGAGCCATTCGATAGGGTGCTTTAGATACTGGTGCGGCTCCAGGTATAAGATCTATAATGAACTCTATCGCTCGGTCGGGTGGTAGTCCTGGTAGTTCCTCAGGTAATACATTTGGAAATTCACGCACAACATCAATATCTTCCATTCGTGGTACTTCCTTGGTGAGATCAACCACGGATACTAGGTATCCAACTCCTCCTTTCTCAAGGCATTTTCTAGCCTTTAATGCAAAGAGGATAAGTTTTCGTCCACGGAAAAGTTTGGTTCCCATAAAACTAAACTCTGCTCCTTCCTTGTCTTTAAATGTCAGTTTCTTTTCTGCACATAATAGATTTGCAGAATGTCGAGCTAACCAATCCATTCCCAAGATAACGTCAAAGTTTGCCATCTCAAGTTGAATTAAGGTTACATTCAAAATCTTCTCATCGATAAGAATTGAACATGGTTCATAACCTTTTTTTAGTTCCACTTCTAATCCCATAGGCGATTGTAGTCTAAAGATCTGAGTAAAAGATTTAGCTTCTTTCCAAATGACACAGATATAAAAGAATGAGTAGCTCCATAATCAAAGAGTACTCTGGCGGGTATGCCATTAATAGGTACGATACTTGTGATTTGTTTTAATTTAGTCTACATGCTCACACAGGGTAATACAAAATGAAAGGTTCAGTTTATACCTGTGACCGCATCAGGCGATGCGGCAGCATCCTCAGATGTAACTACATAAACCTTTTCTTGCTGTAGCTGCTTCCTGGGCTTAGGACACTCCCTGGAATACTGTCCCACTTAGTTGTAGTTATAGTATTTTACTCCTTCATTATTTTGCTTTAGTTGTTGTTGGGCTGTTGAAGTAGTCTTGGCTACAACATTAAAGCCTTGAGTACGGAAGGGTTTAAATATCTTTGTGTTCCCTCCGTTGTATGAATTTTTGTTAGGCCTTTTGATACCTCTATTTTGAGCAAAGTAGCTCTCCTTCTGGCTCGACTCTATCACTCAAGCAATCTGCATTGCTTCATTGTAAACTTTCTTTTTCAGTCCCAGAACATGCTCACGAATGCTTTCCCTAAGTCCCATGACGAACCTTTAGGTCTTAGTATTTTTCTCTTGCATGCTAGCGAGTGCAAAGAAAAACAGCTCTTTATAACGCTGTTGGTATGCATCCACAGTCATCTGTCCCTGATATAAACTCAGGAACTCTCTCTCCATAGCATCTCTAAAACTTCTGGGAAAGTACTTCTCGAAGAATGCCTCTTTATAGATAGCCCAGGTCAATTAGGTGTGCTTGGTTAACAGATAAGTCCGAGTAGACTTCCACCAGTGGTGTGCATCGCCTTTCAGCATAAATGTGGCACACAACACTTTTTCTTCCTCATTAATAGTCATCATCATGAAATTTCTTTCCATTTTGTCAATCCAATGAGCTGGCCACAAAGGATCCGCTGGCTTGCCATTATATTCTTTAGGCTTTATTTTCAGAAAACGCTCGATCAGTCGAGAATTATCCAACTGATACTGAGCATAGGCTCCATATATAGGTGGTTGATATTGGTAACTGCCTTGGGCTACCTCAGGGTTTTATACTGGAGCTTGTACAACTGGCGTTTGAGGTGCTTGAGGTACCGTGTTGCTACCCCCTGGTATGGTGCTAGCTTGTCTGGCTGGTATAGGTGTAGTATGTGCAGCTGGGAAAACCATTCCCATAGCAGCTTGCATATTGGCTTGCACTTGTTGTATTTGCTGCAGCTGTTGTGCTAGGTTCATTACTGTTGTAGCCAAATCTGTAGGTGGGGCTAGAAAGTTTATAGGATTAGTCTGGTCATTGGCTCCTGGTGGTGCCACATTCTGATTCTCTTGTCCTTCAGGGTTTTCATGGCTATTTTCCTCCACAAGTGGTGGTGGTGGAATTGGGTTACGTCCTCGCCTGATTACTCTTCGACCAGTCATTTCCTGTTTTTGGTGGTAGTAGTGTTTGAAAAATCATAGAACATGTGAGGTAATCATAATATACGTCCTACCCATGTCAAAATCCAATTAATCATTGTAAAATTTCAAATATCCAAGTCATTCAGTCAAAATACAACATTTTTCATCGTGGGGTCGATGGTGGGGTCGTAATATATGCGACCACAGGGTATGTGACCTCACAAAACCTTGTCAGCTCACCTAGAGCCTGTGGTCGATCGTGTGGTTGCAATATGTGCGACCACAGGGTCCGACCACACGAAGTCTGTCAGCTCACCGAGAGCCTGTAGTCGATCGTGTGGTCGCAATATGTGTGACCACAGGGTCCGGCCACACGAAGTTGTCAGCTCACCGAGAGCCTATGGTCGATCATGGGGTCGATCGTGTGGTCGCATATTTGGTTGAATTTTGCGACCACACGACCCCAAATCAGGTTTTTACTGATTTTTGGAGTCATTTCCCACTTTCTCTTTTGCTTTCAACTCAACTCGCTTCCACTGAGTTGTGACAATGTTGACCATTCCTGTTTGGTGATTCTTTCTTCCATTCATGACCTCCGCTCCGTTCCTTCAAGTATGTTCTCTACTGGTCCTCATTTTTAAGCTTTTAAAACTAGGTTTTTCTCCATTTATAGCGTTTTCTTCAAATTAAAATTTTTCTAACCGTAAAAATTTTGATTTTTATTGGGGGTACCCAATGGATGAAAGCCCTCAAGAAAATTTGAGTTTCATCGGTTAGTTTTTGAGAAACTTGAAAATTTTCCATTTTTGACCTAATTTTTGAGATTTTTCCAAATTATCGAAATTTCTTCAAATTCGATCTTCCTAGTTTAAATTTCCAACTGTATGAGCCTTGCAGGATGGTTTGGAACATATGTAGGTCGTCTTTCCCAATGGTTTGGGTGAAAAGTGAGGCTTTTGGCCAAATTATGCCGTTGTAATACCAAAATTTTGAGTTTTTCTCTATAACTAATATCTTGCTTGTTGGTCTGTGTCTTTGCAGATAACGTGGCTCGTACCAAGGTCTCCAGAGTTCATGATCCTCTTCACTTCCGGTCTAATGAAGCAAAGACTGAGTATGCTCGTTATGAGCGTAAAAAGGTGGAAGGGGATCGTTGTGTAAACCAGGCTAATTTAGCCTTGTTTAATGTAGAGGGTGCCTTTGGTGATATTGGTTGACTCCCTGTGATCTTGTATGAGGGTTGCACCTGTCCTGCACTGGTGAAGTAGTTTTATTGTAATTTTCAGGTAGAGAGGGACCCAAATGATACGGACAGGGGTAGGGAGCTCGATCACTAGTTATGTTAAAGGGGTGGAGATCTCCTTTAACTGCCAGGAGTTGGCTGATCTCCTGGGTATATCAAACGGTGGCCCCTTAGTCTATTGTGCACCCAAGGAACCCCAATTCCTATCTGTGATGATGCGTGGAGAGATTGACCGTCAGCTTCTTAAGGATGATCGCTGGGAGATGAAGGCAATCAACTTATGGTCGGAACCTCGGGTGTACTGCAAGATTATTCAGCACAACCTGATTTCTCAGAGTGGGCATTATGAGAAGGTTTCCCAGTTGACCCAGTATCTCCTATACTGTATCTGCACTAGGCAACCCGTCTGCCTTCCATACATTATCATCAGGACGATGCGTCGTGCTACGATGCCTGGGCAGATGGGCAACTTACCCTATGGGCATTTGATCACTACCCTGCTCACTCGCCTGCATGTCGACTTAGTTGATGAGAGGATTCATGAGGACACCTTCTCGACTGACCTTGACTGGGAGGCCATCTGCAAGATGGGGATGTGTGATGCGCAAGTCAATGACGAGGAGATGAACGCTATGGTGCGTCCCCGTACTCGGGTAGAGATAGCAGACTCTGAGGCGGCAACAACAACAGCAGCAGAGGTCCATGGAGGTGATGCTGAGGTTGATGATTGTATGTTCATGGATGTAGATGCCATACCTCCTCCCTCACCACAACATTCTATTGGAGCTGGCCCGTCTCGGGTTCCTTCCCACTCAGCTGGTCCTTCATACCCACCACCTGATGACATGATGGGGCTGCTGCGTGAGATTTGGGAGGCCCAGCGTGCGACTGATCAGCGGGTGCAGATCTGGCAGCTAGTCTCCAAGTGACCCAGACTTAGGTAGCCTGGCTTACGAGGGTATGTGCCGAGGATTATGATCGAGATCGTGAGGCACCTCCTCCTCCAGCACCCCCAGCTCCATGATGCATTCATTTCTTTTACTTGTACTGCAGAGTAACTGTCCGGATTGTGGACCGTACTCTGATTCGGATATATATGTTGTTTTTATTCGATGTATATATGAAACTTGTTTCTCATCTTATATGTACATTATTCTCTTTCTTAATTTTTGTCTCATACAACACAGGTGCTTATGATGTTTTCTTATTACAGCTTTTAAGTTTTATCCTAACTCAGTTCACAACTTTTGTGGAAGTATACAGGTTTAATAGACAGAGCCCGAGCACTCTGATACCAAGTTGTCACACCCCAATTCTGAACCAACTAGAATGGTGTGATGAACCGTCTATGATCCAACGGTTCAATCAGGATCTCGAATAGGCCATGTCCCTTTGCTTAAACCATATACATCCACAACCATAATCAGAGTAAATAAATAATAGTGGAAGTTTTTAATATTAATGAACTGAGTATCTAACAGTGATAACATAAATAAAGTATCCAATTATCTCCAAAAGACTAAGACAAAATAAAATAAATTAATCAATTACATTTTCTGAATAATCCAACAAATAAATCTAATAAAAAATGCATGAGTTGCACTCGCACGATGAATCATGCGACTTCATCATAGCTTCTACATCCATCGCCGCAACATGCCCGTACATTGGAGCATTTATAAAATCTTTTACTATAGGACCTGCATCATCAATTAAAAATATTCGACGTCGAAAGGGTGAGCACATATCATGGCTTAGTGAGCAAACAAAACAATGCAACAAACATATGCATGCATTCAATTCATATCTTTGGTCTGGTTCATAAGTTTACAATGTGCACTAGAAAGGATAGGTGGCCACCGCACCTCTATACACGAGTGTGTGAAGCCGCCCAATGGATCATACACCATTGCCGTCCCACATGCACCCATCATGGAATAGAGATAGAGCTAAAGTGCCCGGATCAAACACCGCATAACACTTCCCTTGATGCCCTACCCATACCAACACATAAGCCCCTATTGGCGTGGGCTTGCAAACTGGGCTCGCAACTAACCAATACTAATGTCAAATAGTGTATCCAAGGCCTCACCCCAGCATCCCTCAGTACGTCCATAGAGATAGAGCTAAGGCCCCCCGGCAGAGTCAGAGACAATATGGTCCGAGACCACCTCCCTTGATGCCCTACGACGTAATAGTTCTGCTAAGGTAATGGTAATACGACGATGTCAGTGGACAAGACTTGAGTAAAGATAGAGCTAGAGTCTGGTGACCAGGATGAACCACGGTGTCACGTCCTCCCCCTGATGCTCCACTCGCATCAAGTATACTAACCACACACATACATTCACATGCCTATTCCTAGCATCATCATCATCATCATGTTATAAATAGGCTGAATTAAATATGCATGAACAGTAATAATAGGAATATTGGATGACATGTGAAATGCACAATACACACATACAAGCATAGAATCATTCTTGACATTGGACTCAATAAATAAAAACAGTTTATTTTTAGCCAATTAATTTAGGTCTTGTTCCTTCACCTTTGGTTGATAGTAGATCCTCGTTCAAGCTTTGTAAATCTCTTTTAAACCACTTGGAAACCTAACAAATTTATAGATTTTAAATTAGAATTAATTCCCATGAATTTAGACTAACAGAAACTGAGGGGTCGCAAGTGTGGCAGCACCTGTGGTCTCAGTTTCTGCAACCATAGGGCGTGTGGTCGCAGGGTGTGGTCGCATATCCTACGACCACACATGCAACCACACCCTCCCTGGAAACTTCCCGAGGGTGTGTGGTCGAATATGTGTGTCTCGTGTGGTCGCACATCATGCGACCACACGTGTGATGGTCGACCTTTCACTCTCAACTCCAATTCCTTCATGCTTAAATTCTTTGGCTTATCACTATGGTCCTTCCTATGATTGTTCTATGGCTCAGGACTAGTATTTTTATACAAAATCCACATCCACATAAATTCCCTCCATGGATTCTCTTGGAATTTGTCTATGGATTGATATTTTTTGGGTTTCACCTAAATCCTATCTCTTTCATGAACTATTCTAGGCTCTCAATTGACATGGGGAATGTTCCATACCTTAAATTTGTTGAAGATTCAGAGGTCTTCTCTGAATTTCCCCTTCTTAGTCTTCCTCTTCAATGCTCATTCTCTTCCTTCTCTTCTCTTTCTCTCACTTTCAGTTTGAGTTCTAAAAGGGTGAAAGAGGCTAAGGGATGTCCTATTTATAGAAAAAAAATCCTCCATAATAAGCCCTACTGAGTTTAGGAAAGAACCCCCTTCGGATTAGGAAGGTTTCCTAAACTCGATTTTGTCTGGAATCCGTGTGGTCGGAGGTAGGGTCGCAGAATCCGTCGACCACACCCTCTGAAACATGCGACCACATGACCTAAATTCCTGTGGTTGCATTATTTTGAGGTGTGATTGATCACACCTATTTAGGTATGCGACCACACGCTCATAATTGACTATTTTTGGGTTAAATTTCATATCTGGTCTTGTGGTTTCTTCATGCACTTGGTCCACTTGGCCCGACCATGATAGGAAGACTTGATACAAGGTGGTAAGATCGGTTAGTTCGATACGGGTCTTACACAGATAAGTTGGTTGGGTTGGCTTGGGTGTGAACATTCTGAGATGCAGTATTTTGAGCTCCAATATTTTCTTCCTGCCCTTGCTGACCTTCATTATTGTTGGTCTCCTTAGGTGGTGGAGGTAGGTTTGCATTCTGTCTCCTTCTACTTACTTTACGCCCAGCCATTTAAACTCTTGGTTGATGTGTTATTGGCGAAGCTATATATGTGAGACAAAATATAGTGGTGGTATTGGGTTAGTCTCACAATGGAAAGCGAGAAAAGAACAAGATTAATAGGTAAAAGTTCAAACAAAATCAAAATAGACAACAGTAGTCATACGGTCGATGGCCTACTGTCGCATGTTATGCGACCATAGGTGCACCCTTCAAAATCCTGGCAACTTACCGAGACCCTATGGTCGATCACACGATCGATGGTTTTGGTCGAATTGTGCGACTGTATGGTCAAAAATCAGTTTTAAAACTTGTTTTCAAGATTTTTGTAGGACCCGTATCAAACTAACCGGTCTTACCACCTTGTATCAGGTCTACCTATCATGGTCGAACCACATGCACCAAGTGCGTGAAGAAAATCACAAGACCATGTATGTGTCTGACCCAAAAATAGTAAATGTGAGGGTAGGGTCGCATGCCTAAACAGGTAGGGTTGACCCCACCTCAACAGAAGTCCAACCTATGATTTTCTAGTCTTAGGGTCGCATGACTAGAAAAACGTATGGTCGACGGATCTTGCAACCCTACGTGCGACCCTACGATTTTAGACAGAAATCGTAAATTAGGAAACTTTCCTAATTCCAAGGGGTTCTTTCCTAAACTCAATGGGACTTATTTTGGAGGGTTTTTCTCTATAAATAGGATGTCCCTTAGCCTCTTTCACTCTTTTTAGAACCCTAATTGAAAGTGAGAAAAGAGAAAGAGAAGGAAAAGAAGAAGAGAAGGAAAATTGAAGAAAAGGCTAAGGAAGAGGAGGAAGTTCAGAGAAACCTCTGAATCTCAGCCAACTTCAGGTATGAATCTAAGTCCCTTCATAAATTAAGAGCCTAGAATAGATTAGGAAGAAGTTAGGATTAAGAGAAACCCAAATCATCCATCCATGGACAAGTTCCAAAGGAATCCATGAAAGTAATCATCATAGGTAATGGAAAGTATGTAAAAATCATAGTTATGAGCCATAGAACAATCTTAGAATGGACCTACAAGACCCCAGGATCGACCACATGCCCTCGAGAAGTCCCAGGGAGGGTGTGGTCGCACGTAGGGTCGATTGGTAACTGACCCCACGTCCGACCCTATGTCACACCCCAATTCTACACCATTCAGAACGGTGTGATGAACCGCTAATAAACCAACGGTTCAACCAGGATCTCTAATAGGCTATATCCATTAAAAATCAAATCATGCACATCCACAACCATAATCAGAATAAATACACAATAGCGGAAGTCTTATAGTAAATGAACTGAGGAATCTAATTGTAATAATCATAAATGAAGTATCAAATTATGTTGTATCAACTGAGACATAAATAAATAAAATATCAATTTCATTTTCTTAATAAATTCAAATGAAAAATCTAATCGAATACACATGAGTTGCACTCGCATGAGGAGTCATGCGTATCCACTAAGTTTTTTACTTTCATTACAGCAACACGCACGTACATCGGAGTACTCATATAATCTTCAATAGTGGTACATGCATCATCAACTAAAAATATTCGACGTCGAGAGGGTGAGCACACATCATGACTCAGTGAGCAAACAAAACAATGCAACAAACATATGCATGCATTCAATTCGTATCTTTGGTCTGGTAAATAAGTTTGCAATGTGCTATAGAAAGGATAGGTGGCCTCCGCACCTTTATACATGAGTGTGTGAAGCCGCCCAAATAACCCGGTTACTCGTCATCCCACATGCACCCATCATGGAAAAGAGATATAGCTAAAGTGCTGAGGCCCGGCCTATGACACTTCCCCTGATACTCTACCCATACCAACACGTAAGCCCCTGCTGGCGAGGGCTTGCAAACTGGGCTCGCAACTAACCAATCCTAATTCCAATCAGTGTATCCAAGGCCTCACCTCAGCATCCCTCAATACGTCCATAGAGATAGGGCTAAGGCCCCCTGATAGAGTCAGAGACTACACGGCCCGAGACCACCTCCCCTCATACACTACGACGTAATAGTTCTGCTAAGGTAATGGCGATACGACGATGTCAGTGGGCAAGACTTGAGTTAGAGATAGAGCTAGAGTGCTAAGGCCTGACCTATGACACCCCCCCTGATACTCGCTTGCATCAAGCACACTAACCACACACATACATTCACATGCCTATTCCTATCATCATCATCATCATCGTGTTATAAACAATAAATTTAAGTATGCATGAACAATATTAATAGAAATATTGGATGACATGTTTAATGCACATACAAGCATACACGCATAGAATCAATCATGACATTGGACTCAAGAATAAAATAGTTTATTATTAACTAATTAGTTTAAGTCTTGTCCCCTTACCTTTGCTTGATCATAGATCCTCTTTCAAGCTTTTAGAATCAACTAAATATCAATATTATATCACTAGAAGACCTAATCAAGTCGATAGAATTTAATTAGAATTAATTCTGATTTTAAAAAGCATGCTGTCAACTGGGGGTCGATGCTAGGGTCGGAGGTTCCATCGACTCTGAATGCTACCACCCAGATTCTGGACTTCCCGAACACTGGGGGTCGATTGTTAGGGTCTGGTAGGGTCGATTGGCCATCGACCCCCTGTGCGACCCCCTATGGGTTTAGTCAAATTTTCATCCTACATTCCATTCCTTCGTGTTTGGGGTCCTATGATTTGCTTCTACAATCCATTCCACACATGTTCTATGGTCTAGAACCATAGTTCATTCACCTATATGATTTTTATGATCTTCCCCATGGTTTTCCATGAAAACCTAACCATGGATGGATGATTTGGATTTCTCCTAGATCATTCCCTCTTCACTATCTATTCTAAGGTCTGTAAAATTACATGGAGATAGTGTCCATACCTGAGAATTAGGCTAGTTTCTCTGAAGCCTTCTCTTTGATCCTCTTATCTACTTTCCTTCTCTTCTCTTTCTCTTCTCTTTCTCTTTTCTTTCTCTCAATCCAATTAGGGTTCTAAAAGGAGTGAAAGAGGCTTAGGGACGTCCTATTTATAGAGTAGAAACTCCCAAAATAAGTCCCATTGAGATTAGGAAAGAATCCCATTGAAATTTAGAAAGTTCCCAATTCACGGTTTCTATCGGTAGACTGGGGGTCGATGAGGGGGTTGGAGATCCCGTCGACCCCTGGTTCTAAAATGTCTGACCCCCGGTTAAAAACTCAGGGTCTGACTTTTATACTGGGGGGTTCCGACCCTGCCTTGCTAGGTATGCGACCCTCCCCTTTATTTTTGTGTTTTTGGGTCAGTTTAATACCTGGGATCGCGATCTCCCTCACGCACTTGATCCATTTGGCTCGACCATGATGGGTAGACCTGGTTCAAGGTGGTAAGACCGGGTTAGTTTGATACGGGTCTTACACCCTACCCCTAGGGTCGATTGGTAACCGACCCTAGGTGTTGCCCTACCTGCGACCCTATGATTTTAGCTAGTCTAAATTTATTGGAATTAATTCTAATTAAATCTATCGACTTGTTAGGCATTTCTAGTGATTTAAAGGTGATTCATAAAGCTTAAACGAGGATCTACACTCAGTCAAAGGTGAGGGAACAAGACCTAAACTAATTGACTAATAATAAATTATTTTCGTTTATTGAGTCTAATACCATGTATGATTCTATGATTGTATGATTGTAATGTGCATATCACATGTCATCTACTATTCCTGTTATTACTGTTCAAGCATATTTAATTTAGTTTATTTACAACATGATGATGATGATGATGCTAGGAATAGGCATGTGAATGTTTATGTGTGGTTAGTGTACTTGATGTGAGTAGGGCTTCAGGGGAAGTGTGATGCGGTGCGGTCCTAAGCACTTTAGCCCTATCTCTACTCAAGTCTTGTCCACTGATATCATCGTATCGCCATTACCTTAGCAGAACTATTACGTCGTAGGGCATCAGGGGAGGTGGTCTCGGATCGTGTAGTCTATGACTCTGTCGGGGCGCCTTAGCTCTATCTCTATGGACGTATTGAGGGATACTGGGGTGAGGCCTTGGATACACTGTTTGACATTAGGATTGGTTAGTTGCGAGCCCAGTTTGTAAGCCCTCTCCAATAGGGACTTACGTGTTGGTATGGGTAGAGCATCAGGGGAAGTGTGATGCGGTGCAGTCTTAAGCACTTTAGCTCTATCTCTATTCCATGGTGGGTGCATGTGGGGGCGACAATGGTGTTTAATCCGTTGGGCGGTTTCACACATTCGTGTATAGAGGTGCGGCAGCCACCTATCCTTTCTATAGCACATTGAAAACTTATGACCGAGACCAAAGATATGAATTGAATGCATGCATATGTTTGTTGCATTGTTTTGTTTGCTCATTGAGCCATGATGTGTGCTCACCCTTTCGACATCGAATGCTTTTAGTTGATGATGCAGGTACCACGATTGAAGACAATATGAATGCTCCTATGTTTGGACATGCGGCGGCGATGGACGCTGAAGTTATGGTGGAGTCGGATGATTCGTCATGCGAGTGCAACTCATATGTTTTTTATTAGAATTTTATTCAATTTATACAAACGATGTAATTGATTAAATATTTTATTTTATGTCTTAGTCAATGGAGAATAATTGGATAATTTATTATTTTATAATTGTTAGACTCTCAGTTCATTAGTATAAAGACTTCCATATTGTGTATTTACTCTGATTATTGTTGTGGATATGTATGGTTTAAGCAAACGGACACAGCCTATTCGAGATCCTGGTTGAACCATTGGTTAATTAGCGGTTCATCACACCATTCTGAATAGTGCGGAATTGGGGTGTGACAACTTGGTATTAGAGCTCTCAGGCCCTGTCTATTAAACCAGTATATTTCTACAAAAGTTCGTAAACTGAGCTAGGAAAAAATTTAAAAGCTTTAATAAGAACACACTGTAAGCAGCTATGTTGTTTGAGACAAAAATTAAGAAAGGAAATAATGCATATATAAAAAGCTGAAAGAAGTTTTATATAGATCAACTAAAAAGCACGTTGATACATATCCAAAGCAGAGTACAGTCCACAACCCAGACAGTTACTCTGTAGTATAAAAGAAAAAGATAAAAAGAAAGTATACATCACGGAGCTGGAGGTGATGGAGGAGGAGGTGCCTTGCGGTCTCTGTTGTAGTCCTCAGCATATACTCTAGTCAACCAGGCTACCTGAGTCTGGGTCGTCTGGAGACTAGCTGTCAATTCGGCCATCCACTGATCAGATGCACGCTAGGCATCTAGAAACTCTCCCACTCTCAGGTTCGTCACGCTCTGAGCCTCCCTGATCTCACGTAGTAATTCCATCATATCATCAAATAGTGGGTGTGAAGGACCAGCCATGTATGAAGGAGCCCAAAATGGACCAGTTCCAGTAGAATGTGGAGGTGATGGAGGAGGTATAGCGTCTACATCCATATACATGCGATCCTCATCCTTATCATCACCCCCGTGAACCCCTGCTCCGGCTGTTGCTTCTACTGCCGCCTCAGTGTCTGCTACCTCTACCCGAGTACGAGGACGCACCAGAGCATTCCTCTCATCATCACTAACCTGAGCATCCCGCATACCCATCCTACAGATGGCCTCCCAGTCCAGAACCGATCAGAAGGTCTTCTCCTGAATCCTCTCATCGACTAAATCAACGCTTATAGGCAGGTGAGCAGAGTAGTGATCAGACGTCCATAGGACAGGTTGCCTATCTGACAAGGCAGTGTATCATCGTCCTCAGGATAATGTAAGGTAGGCAGACAGGCTGCCTAGTGCAAATGCAGTAGAGGACATACTGGGTCAACTGGGAGATCCTCTCATAGTGTCCACTCTGGGGTATCAGGTTGTGCTGGATGATCTTGCAGTACACCCGAGGCACTGATAAACTGAGTGTCAATCTCAGCACGCATCTCTAAGGAAAGGAACTGGGGCTCCCTGGGAGCACAGTACACCAAAGGGCAGTCATTTGATATGCCCAAAAGATCAGATAACTGCTGGCACCAAAAGGAAACCTCTACCCCTTTGACATAGCTCGTGATCCTGAGCTCCCTACCCCTCTCTGTGTCATTGCGATCCCCCACTACCTGGAGATTGCAATAGAACTGTCTCACCAAATCTGGACAGGTACACGCGTCATAGGTGATCACAGGTGTGAGGACAATGGGAAATCGATGATGATCCTCCTCTGGATAAATGTATCCTGTATCGATGAAGATCGATTTGTTCTGTTGGAGTCGCCACCTAGATTAAGGTCTAGGACCTGACTCGTGACCCAATGTATCGGTTCTTTGGTCGCAAGAGATCGGGTAAGTATTCGTGGTACGGTTATGGGAAGGTGTTAGGCACCCAAACCGCCCGACAATATCGGCCTCCTAAACTTTCCTTAAATTCTAATTTTGACTATGCTTGGTCAACTAGATGACTAGGGTCAATGGGGGACGCCCTAAACCAAGTTGCAAGTTATTCTAACCTAGGGTTCACCCAATCATGTTTTAAAGTAAATAAACGAGCAAATGTAATGTACAATATTATACAGTGAACCGAACCAAATATGGTTCGGTCTTGGACTGAATCTGAGATGTATAAGACATCTCAAACTGCCTACGTATTCTAATCCTGGAAATCAAGTCCAAAAACGTAGTTCGAAAAAGGTTTTGTGATTAAAAATTATGGAAGTGATTTATGCATTTGCTTCAATTAAATTCTTTGTTGTTCAAGTTGAAGTTTATGCTGGATGTATGGTTGATGGGTGGCTTTGTACCGTATTTGGGATTCCCAAATTGCCTACGTATTCTAGGGTTTGCCCTAGAAATCAAGTACGACGTAGTTCAAAATTTGTGAGAGAATCGGATTTGGAATGTGTACCAAATCCTTCCAATTTTGTCAATAGGATCTAGGAATGAGACCTAAATTCCTACCATTTTTATTTGGGATGTGTACCAAATTCTTTCTATTTTTGTTAATAGGATCTAGGGATGAGACCTAAATTCCTACCATTTTTATTTGGGATGTGTACCAAATTCTTTCTATTTTTATCAATAGGATCTAGGGATGAGACCTAAATTCCTACCATTTTTATTTGGGATGTGTACCAAATTCTTTCTATTTTTGTCAATAGGATCTAGGGATGAGACCTAAATTCCTACCATTTTTATTGTTTCCATTCTTAGGTTTTTTTAGGGTTTCCTATCCCTTTTCATTGTGATTTTCATTTTTTAGGGTTTTATACCCTAATTATTCTCTTTATTTCTAGGGTTTATTTTGCCCTAATTGCTATTTTTTATTTTTAGGGTTTCACTTTCCCTAATTATTGTTTTCTTTCCATCTTAGGGTTTCCTACCCTAATTGTTCAATTCTTTCTATTTCATGGTGTATGTTGCCCTAATTGCTATTTTTTTATTTTTTCTCTTTCCAAGATAAATATGGCAAATGAAAATATTCCAACTATATCAATGGTAGTATTCCAAATATAGCAGTGTAAGCATCCAAATATAGCATGTTGGAAATATATTCAAATTTAGCAACAAACAGCAAAGATGGCAAGTGAGCATGTGAATCAATACGAACATGGTAAGTGTGCATCCAAACATGGCAAGAATCATCCAATATGGCATGTGAGCAGTGTAAGCATAAATATGGCAATAAGCATGTGTAGCATTCCAAAACAACAAGAACATGTAAGGATCTAAAGATAACATGTGAAAGCATTCCAAGTATGGCATGTGAGCAATGTGAGCATCAAATATGGCAATAAACATGTGTAGCATTCCAAAAACAATTAAGTTGGTTTGTTTCTGTCTTTCTATTAAGTTTTTTTTTCTCTCTCTCTTATGTCGGATTTCCCATCTTTCTTTCCTTTTTTTTTTCTTTTTTTTTCTTTTCTCCTCTTTATTCTCTCTCTCCCTTTTTCTCTCTTTCACATGAGAATCAAAAAAAATATAATTAAACCTCACCACCCACTCTCATGTATTATATGCATGAAAACCAAAGAATCCAAATATAAATAAACCTCTCTATCATGTATTGCATGCAAAAAGATAATATAAAACTCATCTCTCTCATGTTTGCTGAAATTAGAAAATCAAATAAACAAAAATACTTCACTCAACAACATCCACTCATTCTCTCTCATATGAGTTGAAGCTAAACAAACTAATAAAAACAACATTCCACTCACTCTCTCTCAACTCTCCCTCTCTTTCTCTCTTAACCGAACCAGACCCTTGCACTCTCTCTCTCTTTATTTCTTTCATTCACTAGCTCTCTCTCATCACTTATTGCTTAAACATGCCTCCTTGTTGAAGCCAATAAAACGAACAAAAAAAAAAGCACTACAACTTAAACCGTGTTTGACAAGCAATATGGGACCAACAAGCAACAAGGGATAAATCAATCTCTATCCATTTAGGGAATAATATGAAAAGAAGACAATGATATACCTTATCGAAACTCATGCTCATACTTTGTCTCATGCTGAACCATGTCACGACAACAATTTCTTAGTAACTTGAGCACCTTTGTCCGCATCATAGTCCCAAACCGTATAGCAATATCATGAACCATGGATCTCTACAAATGTCAATTTCTTTTCATGGTGACCTCTAAGCAACCCACCACGAATAGCTTTACTCTAGTTGGTGGATTGAAAATTGCAGGGAGATACCAAAGAGGATTGACTTGAAACCAAACCAAGGCTCGAGAACGGATTGGGGGGTTGGGATTCGGTGTGATGTATGTGGGGTGAGGGAGTTAATGATGAATGATGGAGGGATGAAAGGTACAACAGCGGTGATGATCGGATTCAGGTACGAATGCATACCTTTTTTCTTTTTCTTCTTCTTCATGCTTCTTTCTCTTTTTCTCCAAAAAAAATGTGAGCCTTCTCCCAAACCTAAGCTTTTCCCATTTTTTCTTTCCCTTTTTTTTTCTCTTTTGGAAAAATCCCCTCCTTCTCTCCAAAACCGTGCCCTCTCTATCTCTCACGTTTCATTCCCTCTTTTCTCTCTCTTCTCCCTTTTTTTCTCTTTTGGAATATCCTCTCTACCTCCCCAAAACCGTGGCCTCTCTCTCTCACGTTCTTCCCCTTTTCTCTCTCTTATCCCTTTTTTTTTTCTTTTGGAAATCCTTTTTTTTTTCCTCTCAAAATCGTGCCCACTTTCCTCTCTCTTATCCCCTTTTTTTTTCTTTTGGAAATCCTCTTTTTCTCTCTCCCAAAACCATGCCCACTTTCCTCTCTCTTATCCCTTTTTCTCTTTTGAAAATTCCTCCACCCCTAAAGCCTCCTTCTCTTTCACGTCTCCTCTCTCTCCTCTTTCCTTTTTCTTCTCCAAGATCTTTTAGATTTCATCTCAACCCTAAAGCCTCCTTCTCTTTCACGTCTCTCTCTCTCCTCTTTCCTTTTTCTTCTCCAAGATCTTTTAGATTTCATCTCAACCCTAAAGCCTCCTTCTCTTTCACGTCTCCTCTCTCTCCTCTTTCCTTTTTCTTCTCCAAGATCTTTTAGATTTCATCTCAACCCTAAAGCCTCCTTCTCTTTCACGTCTCTTCTCTCTCTTCTTTCCTTTTTCTTCTCCAAGATCTTTTAGATTTTATCTCTTATATATAATAACATATATTATATACACATATATTTAATAACATACATATATGTATAGTATACAATATATATAATATATAAATACTATGCACATGGATGAACTGATTCGAAATGGGTTGAGACCGGCTTGGGTTGATTGAGTTAAACTGATATGGGTTGAGCTAGGTTGGACCAGAAGGCTTGAACTGAGTTGACTGGATTGATTGGAATTAATTGGATTTTCTCTCCTTGTCATTTCATGGGTCATTTCCGCTGTCATCCCGCATGAAATTTTCTGATTGCCTCTATTCCAAATTTTTTGTGTTCATTTTGTAGAACATTAAAAATGAGGAATATAGGAACTGGAATCACCTGAATCCGATGTAGAACGGAAAAGATATCCAGCTTTGAAGTTCTGACGATAATTTTGCATGCAAGCTTGCATGGGACCCACTGGTGACTTCTACCCGGGATTTTTTACGTCCACTTTATAGAACATCATGAATGAAGAATAATGGTCTTGGAATCATTCGAACCGATGTCGGATGATCAAGATATGATGATTTGAAATTCAAACAATCCAACTTAGGATAATTTGCATGAAGGCCCCTAGGATTATTTATAATAATTTCATAAACCTCCCTCATATGTATCATCTGATTAAAATGGTCATATCTTCTTCATTTGATATCGGAATTGAGCAATTCTGGTCTCCTTTCGAAGATAATTCTATGACCTATGCATCCATGCAAAATTATAACCCATGACCTTACTGTGGACCCATTGAAAACTTCCTCAAATTCGCAGTCAAAAATCTAAACTTTCGATCATCTTTCTCCTTTTGTTGTCCACACGCCCGCAGGGCTTTGTTTAGCTGGGATGGCAAAAATGGGGTGCTTACAACAGGGAGCCAGCCCATGTCACCAAATGCCCCCTCCACATTGAACAAGGCTAGACTAGCCAAGTCCATACAGTGACCCCCCTCTACTTTCTTACGCTCATAGCGAGTATACTGAGCTTTGGCCTCGCTGGAGCGGAAACGAACTGGGTCATGAGCCCTAGGCACCTTGGTACGAGCCATGTTATCTGCCAAAACAAAGAAAAACAAATAATAGATCAGTAATGGTGAAAAACCCAAAAATTTCAGCATTATAACGGCATAAATTGGCCAGAAGCCTCACTTTTCACCCATATACTAGGGCAGGAGGACTTACATAGGTTCTAAACCATCCTGCAAGGCTCATACAGTTGGAAATTTAATTTTGAAAGATCGAATTTAAAGAAATTTCAATAAATTCAAAAAATCTCGAAAAATTAGATCAAAATGGAAAATTTCAAGTTTCTCGATAACCAACTGATGAAACTCGAATAGTTTTTAGGGCTTTCGTCCATTGGGTGACCAATAGCAAAAGCCCCCAATAAAAATTAAATTTTTATGGTCAAAAAAAGTTTAATTTGAAGAAAACGATGTAAATGGACAAAAACCTAGTTAGAAAGCTTTAAAAATGTGAAACAGTAGAGAGCATACCTGAAGAGAAGGAGCGGGAGTCACGAATGGAAGATATGATCACTAAACAGGTAGGGGTCGATACTGTAGCAACTCAGAGAAACGGGTTGAGTTGGAAGAAAGGAGAAAGAATGGGAAATGAATCCAAAATAGGGTTTAAAAACCTGATTCTGGATCGTAGGGTCGCAGAATTCGACCAAAATGTGCGACCCTACGTTAGACCCTACCAACGACCCTAGCCTCTCGGTGATCTGACAGAGAACTAGGGGTCGGACCTAGGGTCGGACAATTTCCGACCCTACCATTGACCCTAGCCTCTCGGTGATCTGACAGAGAACCAGGGGTCGGACATATACCGACCCTACCATCGACCCTAGGCTCTCAGTAAGCTAACAGTGCTATTCAGGGTCGCATAAGGACCGACCCTACCATCGACCCTACGATGGAAAATATAGTATTTTGTCAGAATAATCTGAAAATTTAAAATTTATATTGACTAGTTGGATTTTTTACTTGACAACAACTTATATTGATTGCCTCACATGTGCTATGATTGTTTACAAACACTACCACCACCAGAACAGGAAATGGCTGGGTGAAGAGTGACTAGACAAAGCCGTAACCCAATTCAACCACCACCACCTGTGGAGGAAGACAACCATATAAATCCTGAAGCACATGAGAATCTAAATATGGCACCACCAGTAGCTAGTGGCCAGGCAAATCCTACAAACTTGCCAGCCCCACCTACGGATTTGGCCACAACCGTAATGAACTTAGCACAACAGCTATAGCAAATACAGCAGGTTCAAGTCAATATGCAAGCTGCTATAGGGATGGCTTTTCTAGCTGTCCATACAACATCTATGCCAGCAGGGCAGGCCAGCATAATACCAGGGGGAAGTAACACGGAACCCCACGCACCTCAAACACCAGTCATGCAGGCTCAAGTACAAAATCCTGAGGTAGCTCAAGGCAGTTACCAGTATCAACCACCTATGTATGGGGCCTATGCTCTGTATCAGCTGGACCACTCCCGACTGATCGAGCATTTTCTGAAGATGAAGCCCAAAGAATATAAGGGTAAGCCAGCAGACTCTTTGTGGCCAGCACACTGGATTGACGAAATGGAAATGAATTTTATGATGATGATAGTAAATGAGGAGGAGAAAGTACTGTGTGCAACCTTTATGCTGAAAGTGTGCACACCACTGGTGGAAGTCCACTCGTACTTATCTGTTAACTAAGCACGCCCAATTAACTTGGGCTATCTATAAAGAGGCATTCTTTGAGAAGTACTTTCCCAGAAGTTTTAGAGATTCTATGGAGAGAGAGTTCCTGAGTTTATATCAGGGGCAAATGACCGTGGATGCAGACCAACAACGTTATGAGGAGCTGTTTTTCTTTGCACCCGCAAGCATGCAAGAGGAAAGTACTAAGACCCGAAGATTCGTCATGGGACTCAGGGGAAGCATCCGTGAGCATGTTTTGGGCTTGGAAAAGAAAGTTTACAACGAAGCAGTACAGATTGCTCGAGTAATAGAGTCGGGCCAGAAGGAGAGCTACTTTGCTCAAAATAGGGGTATTAAAAGGTCAAACGAAAATTCATACAACGGAGGGAATACAAGGACATTCAAACCCTTCTGTACTCAAGGCTTTAATGTTGCAGCCAAGACTACTCCAGTAGCTCAACCGCAACAAAAGCAAAATAATGAAGGAGTAAAATGCTATAACTGCAATCAAGTGGGACATTATTCTAGAGAATGTCCTAAGCCCAGGAAGCAACTACAGCAAGGAAGAGTTTATGCTGTTACATCTGAGGATGCTGCCGCATTGCCTGATGTGGTCACAGGTATGACCTGAACCTTTCATTTTGTATTACATTGTGTGAGCATGTAGACTAAATTAAAACAAATCACAGGTATCGTACCTATTAATGGCATACCCACTAGAGTACTCTTTGATTCTGGAGCTACTCATTCTTTTATATATGTGTCATTTGGAAAGAAGCTGAATCTACCCCTCAAATCTTTAGACTACAAACTGCTTGTACGATCGCCTATGGGATTAGAAGTGGAATTAGAAAAGGGTTATGGACCATGTCCAGTTCTTATTGACGAGAAGACTTTGGATGCAACCTTGATTTAACTTGAGATGGCAGACTTTGACGTCATCTTGGGAATGGACTGGTTAGCTCGACATTCTACAAACCTATTATGTGTAGAAAAGAAGCTGACATTTAAAGACAAGGAAGGAACGGAGTTTAGTTTTGCGGGAACCAAACTTCCCCATAAATGAAAACTCATCCTCTCTGCATTAAAGGCTAGGAAATGCCTCGAGAAAGGAGGAGTTGGGTATTTAGTATCAGTGGTTGACCTCACCAAGGAAGCACCACGAATGGAGGATATTGATGTTGTGCATGACTTTCTAGATGTATTTTCTGAAGAACTACCAAGACTACCACCCGACCGAGTGACAGAGTTCATTATAGACCTGATACCCGGAGCCGCACCAGTATCTAAAGCACCCTATCGAATGGCTCCTACTGAACTGAAGGAATTAAAGGTACAGTTACAAGAATTATTGGACAAGGGTTACATCAGACCTAGCATATCACCATGGGGAGCGCCAGTATTATTTGTAAAGAAGAAGGACTGTAGTGTTTGATTGTGTATAGACTACCTAGAATTGAATAAGCTGACAATCAAGAATCGGTACCCATTGCCTCGGATCGATGACTTGTTCGATCAGTTGCAAGGTGCCAAGGTGTTCTCCAAGATCATTTTTAGTCAGGATACCATCAGTTGAAGATTAAGGACGGTGATATTCCGAAGATAACATTCAGAACAAGATATGGACATTATGAATTTTTAGTCATGTCTTTTGGATTGACTAACGCACCTGCAACCTTTATGGAACTCATGAATCAGGTATTTCATGATATGTTGGATACGTCAATCATTGTGTTTATTGATGATATATTGGTCTACTCCAAGGACAAGAAAACTCATGTCATGAATCTAAGAGTTGCTCTGCAGCGATTAAAGAAAGAGAAACTTTACGCCAAATTTATAAAGTGTGAGTTTTGGTTAAAGGAGGTCGCTTTCTTAGGCCATGTTGTATCCGTTGAAGAAATTAAAGTGGATCCTAGCAAGATTGAAGCCATTGTGAAGTGGGAAGCATCGAAGAGCATTGCAAAATTAGAAGTTTCCTAGGTCTAGCTGGGTATTATCGACGATTCGTGGAAGACTATTCCAGAATAGCTGTACCTCTAACCAGTTTGACTAAAAAGGGCAAAAAGTTTGTTTGGACTGATAAATGTGAGAAGAGTTTCCAAACATTGAAGGCTAGATTAATATCTGCTCCGATCTTGACTATTCCTATTCTAGGACAGCCATTTATTTTGTATACAGATGCGTCAGGCTTGGGTTTAGGATGTGTACTTATGCAAGGAGAACAAGTAATTGCGTATGCCTCAAGACAACTGAAGACACATGAGAAGAACTATCCCACTCATGACTTGGAATTAGCGGCAATAGTACATGCTGTCAAGATATGGAGACATTACTTGTACGGAGAGAAATTTTAGATTAAATCAGATCATAAGAGTCTCACGTATCTTTTTAATCAGAAGGAGTTGAATATGCGACAAAGAAGATGGCTGGAATTATTGAAGGATTATGATTGTGATATCCAGTATCATCCAGGAAAGGCTAATGTAGTTGCTGATGCGCTAAGTAGAAAAGTAATGATAAAATCTCAAGGAGAGGCTATCACAACTGCAGCAATGTGTACTACAGGAAAAGTGTTCAATTACGGTAATGAGCAGTTCGTGATAGATGCACCAGGTGTGTCACACCCCAATTCCACACCATTCGGAACGGTGTGATGAACCGTCAATAAACCAACGGTTCAACCAGGATCTCGAATAGGCTATCCCACATATGATAAACCAAAACACATTCCACATTAATCAGAGGTAATAAAGTAAATAGCGAAAATCTTATAGTAAATGAACTGAGAATCTAACTGTGATAACCATAAATAAATATCAAATTATTGACAAATCAACTGAGACATAATTAAATAAATATCAATTACATGTCTTTAATAAAATTAAGCAAAATTTAATCGAATACGCATGAGTTGCACTCGCATGAGGAGTCATGCATATCCACTAAGTCTTCAGCTTCCATTGTCGCCACATGCCCGTATACAGGAGCGTTCATAAAATCTTCAACGGTGGTACCTGCATCATCAACTAAAAGTATTCGAATTCGAAAGGGTGAGCATACATCACGGCTCAGTGAGCAAACAACACAATGCAACAATACAAATGCATGCAATCAATTCATATCTTTGGTCTGGTTTAAAGTTTGCAATGTGCTATAGAAAGGATAGGTGGCCGCCTCACCTCTATACACGAATGTGTGGAAACGCCCAATGAAAACGGCACTGTCGCCCCACATGCACCCACCATGGCCAATATACACCCCATGAAAATGACATGGCTGTACCGGTTGCCCATACCAACACGTAAGCCCCTGTTGGCGAGGGCTTGCAAATTGGGCTCACAACTAACCAACCCTAATGTCAAACAATGTATCCAAGGCCTCACCCCAGCATCCCTCAATACATCCATAGAGATAGAGCTAGGGTCTGGTGACCAGGCTGAACCACAATTCCACGTCCCCCTCCTGATGCCCTACGACATATTAGTTCCGCTAAGGTAATGGCGATACGACAATGTTAGTGGACAAGACTTGAGTAGAGATAGAGCTATAGTCTGGTGACCAGGCTGAACCACAATGTCACGTCCTCCCCCTGATGCTCCACTCGCATCAAGCACACTAACACTTGCTTAGTGGACATGACTTGAATAGACCATGACACAATATACCCTGATGAGAACGGCATCGAAGTACCGGTTGATACCATCCCTACCCGCACCATGTACACCAGCCAAACACAAACATTCACATGCCTATTCCTACCATCATTAACATCATCATGTTATAATCAATAAATTTAAATATGCATGAACAGTAATAATAGAAATATTGGATGACATGTTGAATGCACATTACAAGCATACACACATATCACAATCATGGTATTGGACTCAAGAAATAAAAACAGTTTGTTATTAACCAATTAGTTTAGGTCTTATTTCCTCACCTTAGCTTGCTAGTAGATCCTCTTTCAAGCTTTAAGAATCACCTTTATATTGTTAATATATTGCTAGAAGACCTAACAAAGTCGATAGAATTTAATTAGATTTTATTCCAATTTTTCTAACTTACTGTTAACTGTAGGGTCGATGCTAGGGTCGATGGGTCTATCGACCCTAGGTGCGACCACCTCTTTTCTGGATTTCCCGAACACTGGGGGTCGATGCTAGGGTCGGATCTGCCATCGACCCTAGGTGCGACTCCCCATGGTTTGAGTCGAAATATCAGATTTCGTTCTCTCTTTCATGGTTGGGTTCTATGGCTTACTTCCACAATCCATTCTATACATATTCTATGATTTAGAACTATACTTTATTCACCTACATGGTTTTAATGATCTCCTCCATGGTTTCCATTGAAACGAAACCATGGATGGATGATTTGGGTTCCTCCTAGATAATCCCCTCTTCATTATCTACTCTAAGGTCTTAAGAAATTCATGGAGATAGTATCCATACCTGAGAAGTATGCTTCTTCCTCTGAATCCCTTCTCCTTGGTCTTCTTCTCCACTTTCCTTCTCTTCTCCTTCTCTTCCTTCTCTTATCTTTCTCTCAATCCAATTAGGGTTGTAAAAGGAGTGAAAGAGGCTTAGGGACGTCCTATTTATAAAGTAAAACATCCCAAAATAAGTCCCATTGAGTTTAAGAAAGGTTCCAATCGAATTTTAGGAAAGTTTCCTAATTTTCGGTTCGTGCTGTCTTTCCCGAATACCGAGGGTCGATGGGAGGGTCGGACAATTCATAGACCCCCTGTGACCCATGGTTGAGGGTCGATAGTGAGGGTCGATGAAAGGGTTGGACCTGCTTGTTAAGACATGCGACCCTACCCTCATTTTGACTGTTTTTGGGTAAATTTTCATATTGGGTCTTGGGTTTCTTCACACACTTGGTCCACTTGGCTCGACCATGATATGTAGACGGTTCACGACACGAAATGTAAGGTTAGACCGGGTTCGTGGCGTGCGGGTCTTACAAGGTGAATCAACCAACCAAGGGTTTATTCATCGGTTTTCAAATATGTTTGCAACGTTGAAGATTGTACCTGATATAATTGATAAAGTGAAAACAGCTATTAAATCAGATCCTTATTTGAGAACGGTACAATAAGACATCAAAAAAGGTAGGACTATTCCTGAGTTCACCTTAGATGATAAAAAGGTACTGAAGTACAAAGGAAGAATATGTGTTCCTGAAACAGAAAATTTGCACATTAGACACCGACTAATGAAGAAAGCTCATACCACCGCCTATTCGGTACATCCCGAAAGTACAAAGATGTATCATGATTTGAAGAAATTATATTGGTGGAGAGGAATGAAAGCAGATGTATCTAAATTCGTGTCTCAATACCTAAATTGTCAGAGGGTGAAGGCTGAACGACAAAGACCTGCAGGACTGTTGCAACCGCTGCCAGAACCAGCATGAAAATGGGACTGCATCACTATGGACTTCGTCACCGGGTTACCTTTGACTCCTCGAGTAGTTGACGCGGTCTGGGTGATTGTAGATCGTCTGACTAAGACAGCTCGCTTTATAGCTATACGACCACAGTATACCCTGGAGAGGTTAGCCAAGCTATATGTGGATAACATTGTCAGATTACATGGTGTACCTGAAAACATTGTGTCCGATAGAGACCCACGGTTTACTTCAAAGTTTTGGGAAGGATTGCAAAAGGCTATGGGTACAACGTTGAAGTTCAGTACTGCATTCCATCCTCAGACAGACGGACAGTCGGAACGTACCATTCAGATTTTAGAAGACATGCTTCGAGATTGTGTAATTGATTTTAAAGGATCATGGGATGAGAAATTACCATTGATCGAGTTCGCCTATAACAACAGTTATCAGGCTACTATACAGATGTCACCTTATGAAGCACTGTATGGGAGGAAGTGTCAAACTCCTTTGTTCTGGAATGAAGTTGGTGAACGTAGCATCATTGGACCGGAATTTATTGAAGAAACTTGTCGAGTAGTTGACATCATCAAAGAAAGAGTTAGAACGGCTCAGAATCGTCAGAAACAGTACGCAGATACTCGACGCCGAGACCTTGAATTTGTCATAGGTGATAAGGTATTCTTGAAAGTATCACCTATGCGGGGTTTAAAACGATTCGGACAGAAAGGGAAGCTGAGTCCGAGATATGTCGGGCCATATGAGATTCTAGCCAAACGTGAAAAAGTAGCTTATCAGTTAGCACTACCACCATCTATGTCAAGTGTGCATGATGTATTTCATATCTCCTTATTAAAGAAGTACATCAGAGATCCAACGCACGTTTTGACGGCAGATCCACCAGATCTAACTGATGATTTGACATTCGAAGTAGCACCAACTGAAATCACTAATCGAAAGGTTCAACGTCTACGTAACCGTGACATATACTATGTTAAAGTCACCTAGAAGAGCCAAGATATAGAAGAGACCACATGGCAAGAAGAGAATGCTATGCGGAAGCAATATCCTCACATTTTCAACTCGGAAGGTATGTACAAATTTTGAGGACGAAATTTTTAATAAGAAGAGAGGAGTTGTAAGAGCCGTATCAAACTAACCGGTCTTACCACCTTGTATCAGGTCTACCTATCATGGTCGAGCCACGTGGACCAAGTGCGTGAAGAAAATCACAAGACCATGTATGAGTCTGACTCAAAAACAGTAAATGTGAGGGTAGGGTCGCATGCCTAAACAGGTAGGGTCGACCCCACCTCAACAGAAGTCTAACTTATGATTTTTTAGTCGTAGGGTCTCATGACTACGACTAGAAAAACGTAGGGTCAACGGATCCTGCGACCCTATGTCCGACCCTACGATTTTAGACAGAAATCATAAATTAAGAAACTTTCCTAATTCCAAGGGGTTCTTTCCTAAACTCAATGGGACTTATTTTGGAGGATTTTCCTCTATAAATAGGACGTCCCTTAGCCTCTTCACTCCTTTTAAAACCCTAATTGAAAGTGAGAAAAGAGAAAGAGAAGGAAAAGAAGAAGAGAAGGAAAATTGAAGAAAAGGCTAAGGAAGAGGAGGAAGTTCAGAGAAACCTCTGAATCTCAGCCAAATCCAGGTATGAATCTAAGTCCCTTCATAAATTAAGAGCCTAGAATAGATTAGGAAGAAGTTAGGATTAAGAGAAACCCAAATCATCCATCCATTGACAAGTTTCAAAGGAATCCATGGAAGTAATCATCATAGGCAATGGAAAGTGTGTAAAAATCATAATTATGAGCCATAGAACAATCTTAGAATGGACCTACAAGACCCTAGGATCGACCACATGCCCTCAGGAAGTCCCAGGGAGGGTGTGGTCGCACGTAGGGTCGATTAGTAACCGACCCCACGTCCGAACCTACCCCTAGGGTCGATTGGTAACCGACCCTAGGTGCTGCCCTACCTGCGACCGTATGATTTCAGCTGGTCTAAATTTGTTGGAATTAATTCTAATTAAATCTATCGACTTATTAGGCCTTTCTAGTGATTTAAAGGTGATTCATAAAGGTTGAACGAGGATAAAACTTTAAAGGTATGAATCTAAGTCTCTTCATAAATTAAGAGCCTAAAATAGATTAGGAAGAAGTTAGGATTAAGAGAAATCTAAATCATCCATCCATGGACAAGTTCCAAAGGAATCCATGGAAGTAATCATCATAGGTAATGGAAATTGTGTAAAAATCATAGTTATGAGCCATAGAACAATCTTAGAATGGACCTACAAGACCCCAGGATCGACCACATGCCCTCGGGAAGTCCCAGGGAGAGTGTGGTAGCACGTAGGGTCGATTGGTAACCGACCCCACGTCCGACCCTACCCCTAGGGTCGATTGGTAACCGACCCTAGGTGCTGCCCTACCTGCGACCCTATGATTTCAGCTAGTCTAAATTTGTTGGAATTAATTCTAATTAAATCTATCAACTTGTTAGGCCTTTCTAGTGATTTAAAGGTGATTCATAAAGCTTACGAGAATCTACACTCAGTCAAAGGTGAGGGAACAAGACCTAAACTAATTGGCTAATAATAAATTGTTTTCATTTATTGAGTCCAATACCATGTATGATTCTATGATTGTATGATTGTAATGTGCATATCACATGTCATCTACTATTCCTGTTATTACAGTTCATGCATATTTAATTCAATTTATTTACAACATGATGATGATGATGATGCTAGGAATAGGCATGTGAATGTTTGTGTGTGGTTAGTGTACTTGATGCGAGTGGGGCATCAGGGAAAGTGTGATGCAGTGCGGTCTACTGACATCATCGTATCGCCATTACTTTAGTAAAACTATTACGTCGTAGGGCATCAGGGGAGGTGGTCTCGGACCGTGTAGTCTTTGACTCTGCCAGGGGGCCTTAGCTCTATCTCTATGGACGTATTAAGGGATGCTGGGGTGAGGCCTTGGATACACTGTTTGACATTAGGATTGGTTAGTTGTGAGCCCAGTTTGCAAGCCCTCGCCAACAGGGGCTTACATATTGGTATGGGTAGAGCATCAGGGGAAGTGTGATGCGGTGTGGTCCTAAGCACTTTAGCTCTATCTCTATTCCATGGTGGGTGCATGTGGGGGCAGCAATGGTGTTTAATCCGTTGGGCGGTTCCACACATTCGTGTATAGAGGTGCGGCGGCCACCTATCCTTTCTATAGCACATTGCAAACTTATGAACCAGACCAAAGATATGAATTGAATGCATGCATATGTTTGTTGCATTATTTTGTTTGCTTACTGAGCCATGATGTGTGCTCACCCTTTCGACGTCGAATGCTTTTAGTTGATGATGCTGGTACCACGGTTGAAGACTATATGAATGCTCCTATGTATGGACATGCGGCGACGATGGACGCTGAAGTTATGGTGGAGTCGCATGATTCGTCATGCGAGTGCAACTCTTGTATTTTTTATTAGAATTTTATTCAATTTATACATACGATGTAATTGATTAAATATTTTATTTTATGTCTTAGTCAATGGAGAATAATTGGATAATTTATTATTTTATAATTGTTAGACTCTCAGTTTATTAGTATAAAGACTTCCGCTATTGTGTATTTACTCTGATTATTGTTGTGGATATGTATGGTTTAAGCAAACGGACACAGCCTATTCAAGATCCTGGTTGAACCGTTGGTTAATTAGCGGTTCATCACACCATTCTGAGTAGTGTGAAATTGGGATGTGACAATTTCCCTCTCATTTCTTTTCCTCCTTCCTATGGTCTCAACTCAACTCGCCACCAGTGAGTTGCTATAGTATCAATTGTACGAACTTAGTGATTTTTCCATCGATCTACGACCTACATTCTGTTCCTCCAGGTATGTTCCCTACTCTTTCTTCTTTTTAAGCTTTCATACCTAGGTTTTTACCATTTGTAGGGTTTTCTTCTAATTAATATTATTTAAACCGTAAAAATTTAATTTTTATTGGGGGTTATTGCTATTGGCCACCCAATGGATGAAAGCCCATAAGAAAATTTGAGTTTCATCGGTTGGTTTGGTAAAATTTTTGAAATTCTAAATTTTTTACCTAGATTTTGGGGTTTTTCTCAATTGTCAAAACTTCTTCAAATTCGACCTACCTAGTTGAAATTTTCCATTGTATGAGCCTTGCAGGATGGTTTGGGACCTATGTAATTCCTCCTGCCCAAATGTTTGGATGAAAAATGAGGCTTTTTCTATTTTACGTTGTTATGCTGTCAAATTTTCAAATTTATCTAACTTGTTTTTCTTATTTTCTTCTCTTGCAGTTATCATGGTTCGCAGTAAGGTTCCTCGAGTTCATAACCCACATCGCTTCAAGTCCTTGGAAATAGAAACACAATACCCTTGGTTTAATCGAAAGAAGGTGGAAGGGGTAGATGTGTTAACTGAGCCCATTTAGCCTTGTTTGATGTGGAGAGGGCATTTGGTGATATGGACTGTTGCCAGTGATTCTGTATGAGGCTTGTACACACCCAAATTTAGTGAAATAGTTCTACTGTCACCTTCAGGTGGAGGGTGACCTAGAGGATGTTGACAAGGGCCGAGAGCTTCAGATCACCAGCTGGGTGAAAGGGGTTTCAATCTCTTTCAACTGTTAGGAGTTGGCTGATCTCCTAGGCATCCCAAATGATGGTCAGTTGGTTTACTTTGCGCCAAGGGAGCCACAGTTTCTGTCTACACAGGTGCGTGCAGAGATAGATAACCAAAATCTTCGAGATGACTGCTGGGAGATGAAAGCAGTCAACCTGCGTCTAGAGCCACGGGTCTACTGTAAGATTATTCAGCATAATCTTATTCCCCAGGGTGGACATTGCGAGATGGTCTCACAACTGACTCAGTACCTGCTGTAGTGTATCTATACTAGGTAGCCTGTCTGTCTTCCATATATTATCCTTCGGACTATGCACGGAGCTACATTGCCTGGCTCAAGAGGTAACTTGCCCTATGGGCTGCTGATCTCCACCTTGCTCGCTCTTCTACAGGTGGACCTAGTGGATGAGAGGATCTATGAGGACACCTTCTCAGCTGACCTTGATTGGGAGGCCATCAGCAGGATGGGCATGAGAGAGATACAGGTCAATGATGACGAGAGGAATACTATGAGATGTCCTTCCATTCCAGTAGCGACAACAGATGCAGAGGCAGCAGCAGTGGCAACAGTAGAGGCATACTATAGTGATGATGAGGAGGATGATGATAGGATGTACATGGATGTGGATGCCATACCTCCTCCATCACAATAACATTCTACTGGAACTGGCCCTTCATGCCCACCACTAGATGATATGATGGGGCTACTACGTGAGATTCGAGAGGCACAACGCGTAATTGATCGAAGAGAAAGAGAGCTTCTAGATGCCCAGCGCTCTACAGATCAGTGGGTAGCGGATCTGACAACTAGTCTCCGAGCGACTCAGACTCAGGTGGTCTGTCTCGCGAGAGTGTATGCTGAGGACTATGAAAGAGACCGTGATGCACCACCTCCTCCAGCACCTCCAGCTCCATCATATCATTTATTTTTTCCCTTTTTATATTACAGAGTAACTGTCTAGATTATGGACTATACTCTGATTTAGATGTACATTTGTCCTACTCCCATTTTAGTATATATATATATATATATATATATATATATTTATTTATTTATTTATTTATTTATTTATTTCCCATTCACATATGTGCATTATTCTCTTTTTAGCTTATGTCTCAAATAACATAGGTGCTTATGATGCGTTTTTATTACAGTTTTTTAATTTTTATCCTAACTCAGTTCATGACTCACGTGGAAGTAGTTAAGTTAATGGGTAGAACCTGAGATGCACTGATATCGAGTTGTCACATCCTAATTCTGGTCTAACTAGATTAGTGTGATGAACCTCCAATAAATCAACGGTTCAACCAGGATCTCGTATAGATCGTACCTACCATATCAAACCATACACACATTCTACGATAATAATCAGAGGTAATAAACAAATAAACGAAAGTCTTATAGATAATGAACTGAGGGTCTAACAATGATAATAAATAATTAATTCGATTATCTTCAAAACTCAAGACATAAAAATAATTAATCGATTACATGTTCCAATAATCAAATATAGCTAAACTAATCGAATATGCAATGGTTGCACACTCATGATGAATCATGCGCATCTTCAACAGCTTCTACGTCCATGGCCGCAACGTGTCCATACATCAGTGCATTCACATAGTCTTCAACAGTAAGACCTGCATCATCAACTAAAAATATTGGACATCAAAAGGGTGAGCACACATTACGGCTCAGTGAGCAAACAAAACAATGCAACAAACATATGCATGCATTCAATTCATACCTTTGGTCTGATTTATAAGTTTGCAATGTGCTATAGAAAGGTTTGGTAACTCCCGCACCTCTATACATGAGTGTGTGAATCCACCCAATGGATCAAACACCATTGCCATCCCACATGCACCCACCATGGAATAGAGATAGAGTTAAAGTATCTGGATCAAACACCATCAACACTTCCCCTGATGCCATTCCCATACCAACACATAAGCCACTGCTGGTGAGGGCTTGCAAACTAAGCTCACAACTAACCAATCCTAATGCCAAATAGTGTATCCAAGGTCTCACCCTAGCATCTCTCAATACATCCATAGATATAGAGCTAAGGTCCCACGGGCAAAGTCAGAGACCACACGGTCCGAGACCACCTCCCTTGATGCCCTACGATGCAATAGTTCTGCTAAGGTAATGGCTATACGACGATGTTAGTGGGCAAGACTTGAGTAAAGATAGAGCTAGAGTCTGGTGACGAGGTCAAAGACCACCATGCCACGTCCTCCCCCTGATGTTCCACTCTCATCCAACACACCAACCACACACATACAATCACATGCCTATTCCTAGCATCATCATCATCATCATGTTATAAATAAATAGAATTAAATATGCATGAGCAGTAATAGCATGAATATTAGATGACATGTGAGATGCACATTACGAGCATACACACATAGAATTAATCATGGCATTGGACTCAATAAAAATAAAGTAGTTTGTTATTATCCAATTAGTGTACGTCTTCTTCCCTCACCTGTTAGCAATACTCGATGTCCTTTCAAGCCTTGTAATTCTCTTTTAATCAATTTAACAACATAAAAGTAATATGAATTGAAGTTAGGGTTCGTATGTAACATGTTACAGTAGTCGAAAATTGAAACAGAGCACTGATAAGTGTCTGATTGGTCATATGGTTTCATACTGTGTCAATCTTATTGCCTACGATTGATACCCTACGGTCGCATATGGTGCAACCGTAGCTGCGACCATATGGTTCCTGAATCTTTCTAAATGCCTACGATCGATCCTCTGATCAGGCTGGTCATGCTATGGTCGACCATAGCTGCGACCTTGAGATTTTTGGTCACAGACTACACGTAATTCGAGTTCTTCCTGGGTCGAATCCTCTACTCTTCAATTGGGTTTATCCTAGGGTCATCCTATGGCCATCATTAGTAGTTTCTTATCAACCTTAATCAACAAACTCATCCCTCATGGTTATCCTTGGGATTTTCTCAAAGAATCACATAGATCATAATAGGTTGATATCTTTTATCCTTCATAGAAGTCTTATTCCATAAAGTTTACATCTCCAGAGATTCGGTTCATACCTTTGCCTGTGGTAGAGAGCTACTCTCTTCTCAGTAAAATCCTCTCCTTAACCTTTTCTTCTTCTCCTTCTCTTCCTTCTCTTCCCTTCTCTTTCTCTAGGGTTTACTAATGTTCTAAAAGAGTAAAAAAGGGATGAGGGACATCCTTTATATAGAGGAAAACTCTCTATATAGAGTCCTCTCTCAATTAGGAAAGAAATCCCTTAGTTTAGGAAAGTTTCCAAAACTCGGAGTCTAATCCGGGGTCTCACGATCGATGGCTACGGTCGTAGAACCCGTCGACCATAGGGTTGAAATCATTGATCGTAAGGTCATTGATCAGTGGCCATTATTTCTTTCCATATGGTCGATCATACCTACCTAGGTATCCGACCATATGCATACAATTTTAGGTGTTGAGTCGATTTTTATACCTGATTTGTGATCCATCTTCATGCGCTCAGTCCACTTGGTTCAGGAATGATGGAGAGACCTAGCACGACACAGTTAAATTGAGTTAATGGAGTGCGGGTCTTACAGTTACGCCCTCTCAGTTTTATGCTAGGAAAACCTAGGGTCAGTATCCTTGTCTTGTTAGAGACTAAAAGCTGAATATTGAGTAAATATGGAGCCCGTTGGGCATTACTTCATGGACTAGCCATCACACACTGTGGTGGTGAACCACGTAATATCCTTGTATTGATTGTTTTGCTTTCTAGTAAATTTTAGAGTGCATGGAATGGCTTGTAGGGTGGGTGTGTAAATCTGGTAGACCTGACCACTGAATGTTAGCGAGGTAGATTTGTGCGTGTGAAAAATTAGATCTCCATCAGCTCTGGACAGCAGTGAAATTATCAGGAAAAAATTTCAGACATTGATTCACCCCCCCCCCCTTTCAGTGTCATATCAAGTTCATCAATTGGTATTAGAGCACCAGGCTCAGTGATAGCTTAATCAACAACTGAGAAGATTAGGATACAGTCATGGCACCAGGAGAAGGTTCTTACAAGCCCCCATTGTTTGATGGGATAGATTTTGTGTTTTAGAAAAGGAGAATGGAGATTTACATAAGGTCTCTTGGATTTGATGTATGGACTTCTGTGGAGAATGGTTACACTTCACATGACACAAATGCTCCTACTGTAGTAGACAAAAGGAATTTTAAGAATAATAGAAAGGCTTTCAATGCCATTCAAGGGGGACTGACAAACAGTGAACTAGCTAAAGTCAAGGACTACAAGATAGTAAAGGAAGTTTGGGTTGGACTGATCAATATCTATAAAGGAGATAAGAAGATCAAGACTGTCAAGTTGTAAACATTCAGAGGTCAGTTTGAGAACCTGAAGATGGATGAGGATGAGACCATTGATCAATACATGAATAGGGTTAATGAAGTGGTTAATTCCATTAGAGGGTTTGGTGAAGACCTAAAAGGTCACATTGTCTGTCAGGAAATCTTAAGGTCTCTTACTCCCAAATTTGAGTAAAAAAATATCAGCTCTTGAAGAGACCAAGGATTTGGAACAGATCACTATTGATGAGATACATGGAGCATTGACAGCCTTTGAGATGAGAGTTGACCCGGGAACCTCTATTGATAAGCAAGTTGCCTTCAAGGCCATGAAGAAGCTGAAGATTTCTAAAGAGCCATATGAAGAAGATAGTGAAGATGATGCCACAATGTACTTCACTAGAAAACTTAAGAAGGGGACATGAAGATATAAGAATAAACTCCCATTTAAGTGCTTCAACTGCGGTAAGGTTAGACACATTGCTGTAAAATATCCAAAGAAGAATAAATTTGATAGTGATGATGAAGAAGACAGCAAGGACAATTACAAGGCCAAGAGCTTCAAGAAGAATAATTCTAAAAAAAAATCTTTATTTCCAAAAAAAACAATGACACTTCAGATGATGACTCAGATGATGTTTCAGAGGATGAGCCTAGTGAGGCTTTGTTTATGGTTTTCATTGAAGAACAGGAAGAGAACAAAGATAAAGAATTCACCTCATATGGCATTGAAGAAGATGAGAATGAAGAATTAAGCTCAAGTTCTGATGAAGAAGGTGAAATAAATTTTGAGGCAGAGTTTATAGCAGCTATGAAGGAACTTAACAAGGAATGGAAAAATAAGAAGTTTGTCTCAAAAGAAGTTAAAAAACAAAAGCAGTTAATTCAAAAACTAAGAGTACAAGATGAAGAATCAAATAAAGTCATTGATAGTCTCAAGACTCAACTCACATAGGCATCTACAGACCATTCCAGGATAATGACAGAGAATGTAGCTTTGAAAGCTCAACTAGAAGAACAATCTACTGTGATTAATCAATGTGAAGAGTATGAGAAGGAGTTTGCAATTCTGAAGGCAAAATTGATTGAGTTTAAAGAAGAAGAGCTTGAGAGACGACAAAAATTATCTCAACTTGATGAGCCAAGTAACACTCCGATGCACCTTAGTAGCAACAAGTTAGATGGCATTATAAATTCTCAAAGACATTCCAACGTCAAATTTGGTCTTGATTTTGATAAATGAGAGACTTCCAATAGTGCAAACTCAAAAGTGAAATGTCCCATCTCTTTTGTGAAAGAGAGTGAAAATGGCAAGGCTCCTATGGTTTATGTTCAAGAAAAAAACCAAGTTCCTATTCCTAAGACTAAAAATGCAAGGGAAGGCATGAAAGTGGAGCAGAGTAACTTCTATAGAGAAAATTATCCTAGTGCATCACAGAGACAGATGAGGTGCATGGTACCTTCTAAGCCAAGATCTTATTTTCAGGGATATTATTATAAATGCAATACCTATGGACACAAGATAGCCACTTACAAATTCAACATGAGAGAAGTCAGATTTGAAAGTAGAAATCAATTTGCTCCATTTGAAGAGAATTTTGTTGAGTGTTACAATTGTCACAATTTTGGGCATATAGCAAGGAATTGCAGAACCATCTTTCCCCCTATGTCACCTCCACAAAGACAATATGATAGAACTAAAAGTAAGGTTCCAAGGTAGAAGCAAGATGAAAGATCACAATCAAAGAAAAGAGTTTGGGTTCAGAAGAACAGTTCTTTGGTTGTACAGAAGGCACAAGATATTTCTACACCATGGATTCTTGACAGTGGATGTTCTAGTCACATGACAGGTGACAAGAAAATGTTTTAGGAGCTTCAACAGTATGAGGGAGGTACAGTGATGTTTGAAAACAATGATGGGGCCAAGGTAACTAGAAAATGTTCTATCAGCCTCAATAATGGAAAGGTGAAACTCCATGATGTTCTTTATGTATCCGGGTTCAAGTACAACATTCTCAACATCAGTCAGATTTGTGACAGAGGACATGAAGTAATCATCAACAACCAGGGATGTAAGATTAGAAGAGTTAACAGTGGCAAGATTGTGGTTTAAGGACAGAGGACCTTAAGAAACCTATACACTCTGACAGAGAGTGTTGAAGATTCATGCATGACCATGCTCACCAAGCAGTGAGGTGCTTGGAGTGAGGGGGAGCAGTGTGTGTTTGTTATATTCTTTTGCTCCCAATGATGGACTCGGGGGGAGTCTTTTGGTGTTTTTATGTTGAGATGTGTCATTGTGGTGTTCATACGTTGAGTAATGTATATTTGATATTCTTTTGCTCTCTGTGTTGGACTCAGGAGGTATTTTTTGATATGTTTCTATGTTAATGAGGTGTTGAGTTGCTGTTTATGGAGCGCCCAAAGGATTGGCAAGATGCGGTGGGCACTCCTATGTGGCATGTCCTTTTGTACTTGTCGTCAAAGGGGGAGAAAGATTACATGTGCGGAGTGAGTTGCCAACAATTTCAAAGGGAGAGATTGTTGGACTTTGTGTTGTCATTGTTGGCAACTTGGCAGATGCGGCAAAGTGAGAGTGAGCATACAATCAAAGAAATAAGGAGAGAGAGCATCAGTATAGGAGAGAGAGTATCAATGCAGTGACAGAGAGTGGCAGTGGTGCTTGTGTAGTAGCAGAGATGAAGTAGCCTTGAGTACGTGTTCTACAGCCTCTACAGAGTGTTTGAGAAGGTATGTAGTGAGTTGGTTGGATTTCTACATTGAGTTGAATGGGTAGGAGTAGTTTTGACAGTCAATAGTATTGTACATGTGTTCAGTGATGTTTTAAGAAGATACAAGGTGGTAAACTGTGTGTAGGAGTGCTTGTAAGCATGCACGCAAAGTTTCGGATCTGAATTCTAAGTTTTGACTTTAAGGCTAGTTTTGATGGGTCCTGCAGCAGGTTCATGGAGATCCGGCATTGAAAAGATGTAGAGCATCGAGTTAGATTCCCAATGCAACTTGAATCGCTCAATTCTGACTTCGGATGAGGAGATATCGTAGTTTCCATTGAAACAATTGAAAATGGCCAAAAACTCAAGCTCTCGATGAGTATATGTGATACAGGGTGACCATATGTGATACAGGGAAAACAGTAGCATTATCTAAAAGTTCAGGGGCCTCTTTGAAATTATTGACAATTAAAGGATGGCACGACAATTATCCTTAATTGAAAAAGAAACCATTTGGATGGCATCTAGTGAGCCACGCGTGTTAGATTCGCATCTGACGGATCACAAATAGGCGGGCTAAGGTGTATATGAGTAGCGCAGGTGCATGAAATCATTTGGAAAGATTCCATTTCCTTATATATTACTTGCCGAATTTTAAACCGCCATAACTCCTTCATCTGGAGTCCAAATCGGTCCGTTCAAGTTGTAATTTTCTTATTTTTGAGCTCTCTTTCCATCTGGTGGTACTTGGAGATGTGAAAATAAAAAAATGAAAAAAAAAATGAAAATAGAGTTTTGAAGCCAGACATAAGATTTTTTTAGGATTTCATGCCCTGTGGGATGTTCAATCACCAACTATCTCTTCTCTATGCATCAATGGAGTGCTAAATCTCTATAAGAGGTTGGTAGAACTTTTATGTTTACATTCACGATGATTATGGATTGTATGGAGGAGATTGGAAGCCTATGAGCAAGGTGTGCTCTATGAATCAAGTTTTTCCATCATTGAAGGCTGTTGAAGAGTTACTGAGACTAGTGTGAAGCTTCAGAGATATTGTCTACCATTCGAAAGCATTGCTTGTGAGATTTTTCAATTCCCTATCTATTTATTGTTTTCAATATATTGTATGCTAGAGTGGGTGAAAGTTGTTGAATACCTAGCTAGTGGGGAAAAATTGTAAGGCATTATTATAAGCCTAAAAAATTATTATTTACTTCCCGTGGGTGCGGGTTAAGTGTGGTGTGTGCAGCATGTGTTGAAAACTGGCTGTTAGAGGCTGAATCTTGGCATTGTTACGCCCTCTTGGTTTTATGCTGGGAAAACCTAGGGTTAGTATCCTTGTCTTATTAAAGACTAAAAGCTGAGTATTGCATAAATATGGAGCCCATTAGGCATTACTCCGTGGACTAGCCATCATACACTGTGGTGATGAATCATGTAATATCCTTGTGTTGATTGTTTTATTTTCTAGTATATTTTGGAGTGCGTGTCTACAATCCCACGTCCTCCCCCTGATACCCTACTCGTACCAAGCTCGCTAAGGTAGACTGCGGTACAAAAATGTGTTAGTGTGAGGATATATCCAAGGCTCCACTCCTCTTTACATTTCACACACTAACGAAAATAATCACATGCCTAAACAACATTCCTAGCATACAAATATGCATGAACAGATAATAACAATAAATAAATAGATGACATGTGAAATGCATAAGCAACAAATAAACAGATTATAGAAGCAACGGTTTACTGTTCATTATTAATTAGGGTTTGGGGTCTTGTCCCTTACCTGACGCATGATTGTAAGTCTCCTCTGCATTACAGAGTCTACTCACGTTGTTTACAAGTCCTACATGATAATATTTATTGATTAGAATTAGGTTTACAGGGTATAAGTTGATCAAAACCAAGTCTGGCCAACAAACTGTCCTCGGTAGATATATCGGTTAGACATACCGGTTGGAGTCAAAGTCCAGCCGGTATGTCCCTGCGATATATACCGCTAGGACCTTCAGTCCAGCCGGTATGGCTTGTGGTATGGCATACCGCTTGGACCTTCAGTCCAGCCAGTATGCCCTACAGTATGGCATACCACTTGGACCTTTTGTCCAGCCAGTATGCCCAGTGGTATAGGTCTGAGAGTTTATTCTTGGACCTCCCTTTTTCGTCAGTCATTGGCTTGGTTTCCAGGGTTTCTCCTAAACCATTATAGGGTTTGCAAGCATGTTAGGTCCATTAAATTTAGGTTAAACTTTGTTTTAAAAAAATCCTAGAATCGTGTTTCCATCCTTCTTAGAATGGATCACATAGAAAATTAAGGTTTTACAGATCTAGGGTTTTGGATCAATATGCCGTTTCACGGCATTGATCCATACCCAAAACTTTCCTACAAAGATAGAGCACTTACAGGTATGCTCTGAATGGCGGTGCTTCCCTCCCAATGGAAATCCCCTCACGTACGGCTTCCTTCCTCTCTGCTCCTTCTCAGATCTCCTTCCAGATGGCTCTAGGGTTTGAGATTCACTGAAAGGGATCTAAGGAGGAGGGGAGACTTATTTATAGAGTGGGAGACTACGTCTAGAAGATCTCTAAGAATCAAATTCGAAGTGTGGGATCCACTGGAGTCCGTTACCACTCGCGCAGTCTTATTGGTTGGACATACCGGTCTGACTAATAATCCAATCGGTATATCAGACAGGTATGCATAAACTTGGTCTAAAATGCTCATTTCTCGTACTTGGAGTCCGTGGTTCGTCATCCGGCCTCGTCTTCTGGTCCGGTTATGATTGGAAGACCTATCACAATGCGAAGCTTTGATTAGACTGGGTTTTCGGAGTACGGGTCTTACAAAGAGTGGGAAGAAGGGTGAGAGAAAAGAGAGGAAGAGAAGTAGGAAAGAGAAGAGAAGAAGAAGGAAGAGAGAGAAAATGAAGGGGGCTGGGTCATCGGCCAGGAAAAGAAAATGAAAGAAGATGAGGAAGATTGGAGGAGATCAAGGAGAGACAGTTGAGAGAGGGTTCTAATGAGGGTTCTGTTGTCTGCCAAGGAAAGGTGAAGAAGTGCGGCTGCGGTGTCAATTGGTTGCGCCTGAAGATCAAGGAAAAAGAAGTAGAGGAAGAGAGGGGTTTGGTTTTCTCCTTTATCAGCCAGGAACAAGGGGAGAATACCCCATCTGATCAATAGACCCTTTGCAACCGAGACCAGAGAATGAGAGCTTCAAGGGATTTTTTTTTTTACGTTTTCAAATTGGTTCACTTTGAGCACATTCCAGGTGCTCCCCTACCCTCTTTTTTCTTATTTTGTATCATCTTTGTGATTTTATTTATTGATATGTATGATTTCTAGGGTGTAACAGATGATATATATTTAGACCGTCGAGGCAGATTACCTCAATGGGATTGCATGTAGGTGATACTAGGGGTGTCAATCCTGGGACCGCATCGTGTCCACCGAGCCGGACCGACCGGTTAAAAACAGCACCGAACTGGACCGATTAATAAATGTGTTGATCTTAGGATCGGATCGATTACTAATAAATCATTCACAGTGCAAGGGTGCAAATCGACGATCACCCGATCGGATCGACCGATTAAAGCCTGAATGATTATAGACCGACTAAGGACCGATTAGACTGATATAAGTTTGTTTTTATTTTTTTTTTCTCATCCATTTTTTTAACTTTTTCCTTTATCTTTTTCATAATATCTTTTTCTCTTTCTAATAGTCTAACTTTTACTCTTGGAAAAAGCTAAATAGAAACGTGAGACTCAGAGTGCAAACCGAGTCTTGTTCGTGACTTAGGACTCCATTGCTCTAGGCTACAGCCTTAATAAATCAAATTGCAATGGGTCTTTTGATAGACCGAATAGCATAACCCAACATAAGACCGAATAAGATAATTGATTATGGACATTAATAAACCGATTGAACCGATTAGCATAAGACCGATTAGGGACTCAAACTGACCGGACCGAATATAAAAAAGTCAATGTCTTGCAAATCAAGACCAATTAGTTAAACATGTCGATTATGGTCCAAGGAATTAAATTGGTGGGGACCGGTTAGGCCCGATCCAGACCGACCTAGACCGACTGAATGACACCCCTAGGTGATACGTTGATTACCTCTGCTACAACTTCTCTAGTTGGTGAGGGGTGCATGATGATTCGAACATTATTGGGGCTCGCGACAACCGGGTATGGTTTCAGAACCTTCAAGTTCTACAGTTGTTGAAACCAATCATCAAGATATGGTTTTGCCAGCGCCCAGAACCAAAGCTGGATCACTGAGTTCTATTCCAGAATTCTGATGATCTCATCATCTTTTGGAGCGCAGGGTGCGGTGCAAGGTGTTTCAAATTCTCATCGTGTTTCAGAGGCTGGTTGTTCATTTCTTTAATTTAATGAATATTGTAAGGAACTTGAAAAAGGGAAGCAGAGTTGGTTGCAACATAAGAAAGAAGCCATGTGAATGAGTCGGTTAGAGCAGCAGTTGGAGTCGAAGAAGAACAGGAAGAAGAGGGAGAAGATGGAGGAAGTGGAAACTAAGATTAGGTGCTTGAGAGAGGAAGAAGGTAAAAATGGTACTTCACCCTTGTAAAGGGTTAATTTGGTCAATAAAAAAAATTAGGCCTCCCACCGCCGATATCTAATGGAATATTCTTAACGGCGTGGGTCTATTTGTATTTTAGTAGTATTTCTAGGGGAGACATTTGTCTTTTCCAGAAACTTTTGAGGGCATTTGTCCTTTAAGCATAGTATAAAGGAGGCAGTCGTCTTTTTCCCATATATATCGTCTTTTTCCCATATATATATATATATATATATATATATGTATTTAGTCACAAGATGAAATAATATTACTTTTTATCCGTTTTTATCTCTCTTATATCTGAATTTTTTTTATTTTGTTTTTTTCTTCACACCCAAACATAGCCTTAATATTGGACCCACATTTACAATGTAGATTTTTTTTTATTTTTTGGGTAAAATTTGTTAATTTTTATATAAAAATGTCTTTGCCCATTGATATGAATTCTTTCATGGGATGTCATTAGATCATCACGAAAAACCTCATTATACATAAGGTATTTTAATTTTTGGAAAAAGAGTGGTTTGGGTTTATACGCAATCGACTAGGCACCGATTGTCAATATCAACCGTCATTGACACTAGATCATGTTAATAAGAAAAACCCTTATACGAATGGAACATATTTGATCTTACACGAATATAATAAATATCCACATTCACAATACAGCTCCTTATTATATATAAAATAATTATTTTTAAAAAAAAATAGGTCCTCCATTTCATGAAAATAGGATATCCTATTTCCAGGTATTTTCATAAATGCCCTTGGTAATCTCAATCTAACTAGGGGTGTTAAAATTGGGCCTAAACCGGAAAGCAAAATCGAATCAACCAGATTCGCCTTGGATCAAATCGAAACCGAACCTTATTGGATAAGATTTAGGTTGTGTTTTTAGAACCCGATGAAAAACCAAAACCTATCAGCCTAATAATGGACTGATAAGAATTCATTAAGCTAACATTTTATTAAATATACATATAGGAAACCAACATCGAAACCGAACTAGTCCCATAATGGCCCAATTGAGTCCATTAATCCAACTTTTTTACTACATATACATAAGGTCAATCGAAACCGAACCATTGACAGATCGATAATAATCCATTAAACCAGCCTGATAACAAATCAACATCAGATCATTAACGAACGTGTACAGTGGAGCCTGCCTGCTTAAGCCCCAATCTCTTATTGAACATGTTTCGAATTGATTTCTAAAAAAAAAACCCTGAGAACAAAACCGGCCCGAGCTGCCCCGTTGTCACTCAGTTGAATGACAGCTGAAAATTGATTTGATTAACAATCTCAAAGCTCCTATGAGACCCAGTTGACACGCAGTTGAAATTGTACTTGAGTTTTTTAAATTCACACGTAAAGTTAAACAATAGATTGTCATTGATTCCTATCTGATTATGTTGTTGAGGCATTATAAGTTTCTGTCCCTTTCTCAGTGGAATCCCGAATTGAACAGGAAAGCAGAAGCAGTCCTCGTTAATATCATGGCGTCTTTGAATCACCTGGTTTTTCGGTCCTCTGCGTTGTGAGTTCCTCTTCCATCCTATATACTACACTATCGATTTTGATTTTAGTTCCATCTCGTACCGTGGAATTTCATGCAAGTTTTTTACATACCTGTGTTATTGATGTTGTATTCTATTTATTACAGACAATAAATTGGATGTTCTGCAATTTGAGTTCTTATTTCATTCCCCTTGTAATCCGACATTATGCGAAATCTATGAGATTTTTGTTTAGAATCGGAGGAAACTCGAAAGAACTCTTTCTATCTGCTCTTTCCGTTGCTTGCGTATTACTTTGAGAAAATCTGTAAAACCGATTTCGCAGAACTTCCATTGCTCCCGAACATCTTTGGCTTTTAGATAAATCTGCTGATCGTGGACGGGGGAGTCTTAAGTTTGGTTGGTTCTCATTGAATATTGAGGAACCTCTTCGTTTAATTCTTTCAAGAGCTCTTGCATAGTGGATAAGATGCGGTGGCTCTTTGCTTCATCCGGCGGCAACATGAGGACTGTTGGAGCAGACCTGTTGAGTGCTGTTGTACCTTTGATGAAACTCCTCTGCCTCACTGTCGTGGGTCTTATTCTCGGACACCCACAAACCCGAATTGTCCCCAGGGCAACTTTCAAGCTCCTCAGCAAGCTTGTGTTTGCTTTGTTCTTACCATGCCTCATCTTCACCCATCTTGGTGAATCCATTACCCTTAAGAATTTTGCGCTTTGGTGGTTCATCCCTGTTAATGTGTTGGTCAGCACCATCATTGGTTGCATATTGGGAATTTGTGTGGTAATAATATGTCGCCCACTTCCTCAATTTGTTCGTTTCACCATTATCATGACAGCATTTGGGAACACAGGGAATATCCCTATTGCTATTGTTGGCTCTGTTTGCCATGGCTCAGATCACCCGTTTGGACATGATTGCCACAGAACCGGTGTTGCCTATGTATCTTTTGCACAATGGGTTGCTGTGATCCTTGTATACACATTAGTTTACCACATGATGGAGCCTCGTTTGGAGTATTATGAGATTGTTGAAGAGGGTACTGAAATTGAGGAACAAGCACCAGTCAATGATCTCAGTCAGCCTCTCCTAGGCAAAGCTGAAAGGCCAGGCATTGAGGATAAAGGGACCGAACATTCCAAGACACCCTTCATGGCCAGCGTGTTCAATCTCTCAAGCTTATCACAGAGCACCTTTCCTGATATTGATGAAGAGGGAGGTGGTAGCAGCAGTCCCAAATCCATTAGGTGTTTGGCAGAACCCAAGGTGGTCCGGAAGATTAGAATTGTTGCCAAACAAACTCCATTACAGCACATCCTTCAACCCACAACGATCATTTCTCTATTAACAATTACTATCGGGATGGTACCCCAAGTCAAGGCCTTTTTCTTTGGAACTGATGCTCCGCTTTCTTTCTTCACAGACAGCATGTTGATCTTGGCAGGTGCAACAGTGCCCTCTGTAATGCTTATTCTGGGGGGAATGCTTGCAGAGGGGCCAAATGATTCTAAACTTGGCATTAGAACTACAATTGGTATTATTGTGGCAAGGCTCTTGGTGCTTCCTTTGCTGGGAATCTGTGTTGTTGCTTTGGCGGATAAACTGCATCTTCTAGTCGAAGGTGATCAAATGTATAGGTTTGTGCTTTTATTGCAATACACAACGCCAAGTGCCATATTGATGGGAGCGATTGCTCGCTTGAGGGGCTATGCAGTCAGTGAAGCTTCAGCACTGCTCTTCTGGCAGCATGTGTTTGCTGTATTCTCTCTTTCACTTTATATTTTCATATACTTTAAGTTACTTTCATATGTATGAGACTTTATTGAGCAATCTGATGCGCTTTCAAATCTTCAAACCCCCACCCTTCCTCCCCCACCCAAAAAAAAAAAAAAAAAAAAAAAAAAAGAAAAGAAAAGAAAAAGAAAAAAGAAGATACCATGCTTGACTTGAATAAGATTGTTTTGAGATCTTGGGCATCATCTTCTACATGTGGATCATGAATGGTATAAGTGATTCTGTCCTTTCAATCAATTGTGAAACAAGTAGGTAGAGTTTGAATTGTCTTGAATAACTCTTCTTAATCTCTGAGGGCTACAAGAGAGTCTACAACTAGATTTATTTGTTTGAATGCTAAGGTAATGTTTTTGTCATTGAAACTATGATAGAATAAGAATCCGATAAGGAAACATACTATGACCTGTAAATAAAATCTAAAGCATGGCTGATTTATCAATGAAATTGAATGAGTTGCCTTTGGTAAAGGAGTGATAAAATGAGCAAACAGAAGCCTACCAGCATGTGTAGTTTGTGGTCTCCTGATATATCACTTTATGTTAGTCTTGAGGAATGTGTTCGTTTTTTTTAAGCAATTAATTGTTATTTTTGTATATAATTTGATAACTATTTAACGCTAGCATGTACCTGTAACAGGGTTTTAAGGTTCAGCAAATCCTCATACAGATCTTGCGATCCAGATTGGGGTATGTTGAGACATCATGGGTTGGATTGGAATCAAGTTGGACCATTCTAACCCATTTACTATCCCTTTAACATTGATCTGTACTAATGTGTCAACACGTTGACAAACATGTCCTTTTGGTTAGCTCCAACTTTCTAGGTACTCATATTTGAAGCAAAGAAACATAATCTCTGTGAATTAAATATGTTTGCATGCTACTTTCCTTTTGTACATTCTCTCTTTATCTAAGAATATATAATCCAAATGTTGGGAATAGTCCCACATTGCTTAAACCTGAAACCTTGGGTGCTTTACATATGTGAGAGTCCTTCTACCTATAAGTTCGAATTTTTGATATGGAAACTTAACATGGTATTAGAGTTCCAGGTTCCCTTCTACGATCACCCAAAAGAGATACCACAGTCACCTAAAAAGAGGGACGATGGTCACCCAAAAGTGGGACCACATTTTCCATGTGTAATGCCACCTACAAGAGGGGTAGCAAGTGAAGGGGGAGGGGGAGGGGATAGTCCTACATTGCTTAACGTAATGGGGGATAATTGACTAGTCTAGAATGACAGAGGTCATGCTTTATTTATAGAATAAGAGGATTTACATGAAAGGAAAGAAAGAAAAGTAAAAGAAATAACATGAAAGAAAAGTAGGTGAGGAATGAATCAATACATATATCCTTACATACATTGAACTTGGACATAACCCATATTACAACACTCTCCCTTAAGTAGTTGGCGCATAAATATCAAACATGCCCAACTTGTCAATAATAGTTGCAAAACTCTTACTACTAAACCCTTTAGTAAAGACATATTCTAACTGAGCATCAAGCGGAACAAGGGAATACATATGACTCCTTGTTCTAGCTTCTCTTTGATGAAATGACGATTGATCTCTGCATTCTTAGTGCGATCATGTTGAACAGGATTATGTGCAGTGCTGAATGTTGATTTATTGTAACAATATAAATGCATAGGCCATTCCACTAGAACACACAAATCCTGAAGAAGACCAAGAAGCCAAATGAGTTCGCAAATGCCATAGGCCATAGCTCAAAACTCGGCTTCAGCACTAGATGAGCAACAACAATTTGTTTCTTGCTTCTCCAAGTAACAAGGCTACCTCTGACAATTATGCAATTTCCTGAGGTAGATAGTTTGTCATCGTGAGAACCACCCCAATCAGCATCAGTAAAGGCCTCATTATGAAAGTGACTATGAAGAGAGAAAAGGACACTTTTTCTGGTGTGGATTTTAAATATCTCAAAATCCTATAGGAGCCTCTAGGTGAGAGGGATCATGCATATATTGATTGATGACACTTACAGCAAAAGCAATGTCAGGCCGGGTGTGTATCAAGTATATCAGTCATCCAACCAATTGTGGATAGGTACCTTTATTTACTAAGTTTCCAACCTTATGCTTAAGTCGAGAATAAGTACTAGAGGAGTATCCATTGGTTTACAATCCAGCATTCCTATCTCTTAAAAGAGATCTAGAGTGTACTTCCATTGTGAGAGGAAGATACCTTGAGCTAAATGAGCAACTTCGATCCCCAGAAAATGTCTTAGTTTACCATGGTCGTTGATCTCAAATTCTATCTCAGGTAAGTCTTTAAGTTGGGTATTTTGTCCGCATTACTCCTAGTGATAACAATATCATCTGCATAGACAATCAAAACTGTAATGTGCTCGGTGCAGTGGTGGTGGTATCTGACACTTGATTACGTCGAAAAAAATACTTTAAAAGGTGGTTGAGTCGGTTGAGAAGGCTTTCCCTATGGTTGAGATGTGGCCGAGACCTACTCCTGACTTATCACACCCTCAATAGATGCAAAATCAGCAATAGTGTAAGCCACTATAGTTTCTAGGGGAACAATGACATACACATCTTCCTGAACATTCCAAGTGGAAGTTTTCCCGTAAAGAGGGGCCAGATAAAAGGCTGTAGACTCATGACATACAACATCCATGGTGACTAGCTGTTGCCGAGTCAAAGGATGATAGCACTTGTATCCCTTTTGTGTGGGCAAAGTAACCAAGAAAGATATAATAGAGTCCTCATGGATCGAGGTTCCCATGGGCATGATGGTTACGAACAAACACCACATACCCAAAAACCCGAGGTGGAACTACAAAAGAAGAGGAGCCCAGAAGCACATCAAGAGGGCAGCGAGAGTTCAAGACACGAGAAGGTAGCTGATTGATAAGGTAGGCTGCCATAAGAACTGCTTCACCCTAATATTGGGAAGGGAAAGTCATAGTGAACATAAGAGAGCGTGCCACTTCCAAGAGGTGATGATTTTTTTCATTTAGCAATGCCATTTTGAGCAGGAGTATCGATGCAGCTAGTCTAATGAATGATCCCATAATCTGACAAATACAACTGGAATGATCTGTCAATGTATTCCTTGCCATTATCAGTTCGAAAGATCTTCACAGTATAATCAAATTGGTTTAAAATCATCTTAGGAAATTTCTGAAAGTAGTTGGCCACATCACTCTTTTGGCGCATCAGGTAGATCCAAGTGGTACGATTAAAGTAGCCAATAAATGAGACAAACCATTGATAACTAGAAGTAGACATACAACGGGCAAGGCCCCGGACATCAGAAGCATCATACCAAAAGGAACTAAAGTTCTATTACCGGAAATAGGATGAACAACTCTAGTTTGCTTTGCAAAAACGCAAGCATCACAAAGGAAATTATTGGGATTATATTTCTTAATTAAAGTTGGAAATAAAGTAGATAAAATGATGAGAGGAGGATGACCCAAACAACAATGCCATTGATATAACTCGGATAAAGCAACGGTAAAGGAGTCGGGATGAGAAGACTGAGCCACCAAAGGGGATGGAGAACTGTTAAGCAAGGAGAGACCACTAACCACTTTACCACTGCCAACCGTATGACCTGAATTCAAATCCTGAAAGAAACATCAATCAGGTAAAAAAAATATTACTTTACAATTCAACTCCCGAGTTAGACTACTAATAGAAAGAAGTTAGTAGAAAACTTCGGAACATGTAAGATAGAAGAAAGAAATAAAGGAGTACAATGGATAGAGCCCTTGCCCAAAACAGTAGAAAGGAAACCATCAACAATACTTACTTTACTATTACCAGGCAAAGGGAGGTACCAAAAATTTATGTGGAGGACTCAGTCATATGGTTGGTGGCACCCGAGTTAACCATCCAAGGAATGGAGACGACTGAGGCACAATGGTCACTAAAAGAAATGCCTAAAGAAGTAGTTGGAGACAGAGCAAAGGCACTGTCAAGATGATGAAGGAAGTTGGGGATGGCGCTAAGGAAGATGGTAAGTCTAGCCTGGCCATTAGACGACACAAAGTCAATAACTCCTCTTAAGAGAGGGAAGAATCCTGAAGAATATCTTTAGTGACAATATGGTGCGTCGTAATGGATGCAGGACAAACATGACCACAAGTGTCAGAAGGACGACCATGTAATTTCCAACACCTGTCTCGAGTGTCTCGTTCCTTCCCACAGAAATCATACTTCACAGGAACCTTTTCAGAGGTAGAATCATCACTAACACCAAGAGTCAAACCTCCATGAGATAGGAACTCGAGCAAGAATAGAGAACTGAGGGTTCCTGTGTCACAGGAAGAACCATAGCAATGCGTCGAATATCCTCAAAAGACACCATAGCATAGGCCTGCTTAAGGGAGGGTAGGGATCACAATTAAGGACATGCACCCTGTAACAATTCCACAAAGAGATAACCAACAAGTTCTCAAACCAGAAAAAGAGAAAAGAAGATTGAAGATAACAAGGAGAAAATGAGAGAAAAAGATTTCGACAGCAGCAGAGAGCTACAGCCAAAATTGATAAAAAAAACTCTCTTCTCTTCCACTTAGATTTATAGAGAATGAATTACATCAACTACAAGGAAAGTCTCTAAAATAAGAGGAGACATAAAAGGAGAGATACAAGAAGCTAATAAGGAAACAAAGGAAACAACCCAAAAAGGAAACAGACCACCACTCGATATTGCTAGGCGGTAATTACCGCCAACAATATCGAATGGGCCCTTTTTGGGCTCACTTCGTAACACCCTTCCTCAAGCTGGAGTGTACAAATCTCCCAATCCAAGCTTGTAACAATTTAACCAAAAAGCAGGCCCAAACAAGGGCTTCGTAAGAACATCAGCGAGCTGATTTGAGGAAGATACAAAAGGAGTAACGACTAGCTTCTTCATAACAGCATCTCGAACGAAATGGCAATCCACCTCTATATGTTTGGTATGCTCATGGAACACTGCATTGCTAGCAGTATAGATAGCACTTTGATTATCACACATCAAAGACATAGGTCGAGAGATAGGAAATCTAAGTTCTTGCAAAAGGTTTCTTAACCACAATAATTCAGCAGTAGTTTGTGCCATAGCACGGTATTTAGCTTCAACACTGGACTTGGATATAATAGTTTGCATCTTACTCTGCCAAGTAACGAGATTACCTCCAACAAAGGTACAGTATTCGGTAGTGGAGCGCCTATCACCATCAGCTCCTGCTTAATCAGCATAAAAAAAACCAACAATATAATGGTGACGATGTCGATGATAAATAAGACCAACACTAGAAGACTTCTTGAGATATCACAATATATGATAGACAGCTTCCCAGTGGGCAATCTTAGGAGTATGCATAAATTGGCTAACCACTCCAACAGCAAAGCACAGGTCAGGCCTAGTTACAGTAAGATAGATTGGCTTTCCGAAGAGATAACCGGCAAGTTCACAAACTAGAAAAAGAGAGAAGGAGAGAAAAAGATTTCGACAGCAGCAAAGAGCTACAGCCAAAATCGATAAAAAAAACTATCCTCTCTACCACTTATATTTATAGAGAATGAATTACAACAACTACAAGGAAAGTCTATAAAATAAGAAATGACATAAAAGGAGAGATACAATAAGCTAACAAGGAAACAAACCAAACTACCCAAAAAGGAAACAGACCACCACTCGATATCGCTAAGTGGTAATTACTGCCAGCGATATCGAGTGGGCCCTTTTTGGGCTCATATCGTAACACACCTGAATCTGATCAAACTCGATATTGAGGCCAACAAGGAAATGGAATATCCGGAGTTTGTCTTCCCACTTTTTGAAGGCAGTGGCATCTGTATCACAGGTAGCATTAAAAGAACCATAAAAATCCAACTCTTGCCACATACCTCACAGAGTGAATGGTATTGGGAAATACATAACTTCTTTTGTTTGGTCTCAGAAATCGTCTTCCAGAGTTCATAGCACTAGCAGCATTACCAGCCTGAGAGTAGGTGTTTATGACAGTCTTCCAGATTTGAGTAGCAGTGTTGAAAAGGATATAACCCTAGAAATAGATTGATCTATGGAGTTGATAAGATATGACATGACCAGATAGTTGGAGGTAATCCATTTATCCTAAGAAGGACCGGTAGCAGAAGGCTTAACAGTGTCTCCTATAATGTGGAAAAACTTCAAGAACCAATAACAAGATAACACGAACAAGACCACATCAAATAATTGGTCCTATCTAATTTGATGGAGCAAGTGGGGAACGAAGGAATGTCACGAGAAGGGACTTCTTCCTGTCCAGTTGAGATTGATGAAATCTCAAACATGATTGCTGGTCAATGCTAGTCACAAGGAAAAAGAAAACACATGTAGACAAAAATATGGAAGCTTCAATTCTGCATTCCAACTTCTAGAGAAATCATCAAGAAATCATGATTAAATTTGTGATTTAGATTTGCATAGTGTAAGAGGCCCTTGGTGGGAGAAAAAAACTTACCACCATGGGTAAAGAGGAAGAGAGACCAAAGTGGTAATAGTGGTGGTAGCTTGTGGTGGTGCTAAACCGAGAGTAGGAGAGAGACAAGACCGACGATGGTTGGCGGTGGCAGCTGGTGGCATTTAAATGGAGGAAGAAAGAGAGAGGCAATGGTAGTGGGGGCGTATATGATGTCATGGCTAATAGCATTAGAGTTAGGATCCCAATATTGATCTTATTTCTGATACCATGTTGAAAACATTATAAGGGAATAATTGACTTGTCTAAAATGACAAAGGTCATCCTTCATTTATAGAGTAAAAGGATTTACATGAAAGGGAAGAAAGAAAAGTAAAGGAAAGAAAAATAAAGGAAAGAAAAGTAAAGGAAAGAACACGAAAGGAAAGTAGGTGAGGAATGAGTACTAGGAATGAGTTAGTACTCATTTCCCCACAGACATTAAACCTGGATATAACCCATATTACAACACTTAAAAATTAAAACCTTGGGTACCTTATATATTTGAGAGTCCCTCCACTTACAAGTTCAAACTTTTAAGATGGAAACTTAACAAGTAAGTCTTCCACTATGGATCTTTTGTAGTTTGCCCAGGATGGGGTTGGACTCATTGGTTGATAAGGCCACAGTTCGGACTTCTTGCTCATTTGTTTTGGTCATAAATTAAGTACTCCACTTGTGCATTTGGGGTCAGTGATTTTCTTGAGGTTAAAAGCTCAGGCTGCGAGTGAAGACCGATTTGAGTCTTAAAAGTTGTCAGTTTGTGTAAAAAAAGAGTTGGCAGAGGGTTAGGACCAATCCAATCTACCCATCTCAGGACTCTGTCAAAGCAGGACTTTCACCAGGTTATAATTACATATTCTCGAGGTTATTCATATCATGCATCTTGTTTATATTCCTTAAATGTTAAACTACATTGTATGACTGAGATACAGTAAAAATGTTACCATTCAAGTCAAACTTTGTAAAAAATTAATCTGTTTATCCTGAGCACTTTAGATAGTTTTCTCCCAGGAATGGTATATGGCTATATGGCCTACTAGGGACTGATCCTCCAGATTATGAAGTATATTAATTTGCCTCTCAAGATTCCGTTCATCATTTTTAGCAGAAGCTTGTACTGGTGAAGATTATTCCTCCATAACCAATGTATCTCCTCTTAATCTAGAATCTGAAGAGAACATAGATTTCACTTGATACATTACAATCATTTTTTAAAATATGATGAGCCTTGGACTTCATTGCTAAGTGTCTCTCTCCAAATTAGCTCCATCTCATTTTGTAAATTTGAAATACTTTTCAATTTCAAAGGTTGACTCCCTGAAATTTCTGGTTGTCTTTCAACTTTCTAGGATGGCATTTTCTATTCAAAGTATCCTTGAACCCATTCAAAGTATGCTTGAGCCTTTCTTAAAATTTCTCATTACTGTGAGACTGGTATATGGTTGTAGGGGCAGACCTTGTTTATAAATTTTTTTTTTACATATATATATATATATACATATATATATATATATATATATTAACCTGGTCCCCCACTATTTACCCCTCTTAGGTGGCCACCCCAAGAAGAAATTACCTCAGTATTGTTGTGTATATGAGCCTTCCCCCACCTTAAAGGAGTTGACTCAGAAACTGCAGAAATTTTTTGATGCGTCATCATTTTGTTGTTTGTTAATGTTCAAATAATTGTTTTGCTAAGGTGGGTAAGTTGATGGCCTTGAGTCATTGCCTTGTCAAGATTAGTCGTTGCTTGCTTCCCTATGTTGTTCAATATCTGAGGTAATCTACTGTTTTGACAGTTTGGATCCATGTTGTTTTTCGAACCCCTCTTGATAAGTAAGAAGAATTTAGTTGAGGAAGCAAGAAGTTCCATGGAATAAGCAAAATATAAAGACTAACCTCCGCTGAAAGTCCAGCAAATCATGAAAAGGAAGTGAGACTGATGGAAGTCTGCCTTCTTTATGGTGCTCTCTTCATTTTTGCTTTCCACACCCTACTCACTAGTGAGAGACTGTCATATGGGGTTTATGAATGCTCATCAATCATCCACTATTCTTTAGGTCATGAACGCTTGATTTTTCTTCAGAGATTTGAGGTTCAGATACCTTCTACCTGTCTGGTCAAATCAGGTGCTTTGTTATCTGGCTGGTATGCTGGGGAGGCTCCTGATCAAGTATCAGCAAACACTTGACAAAAGGAGGGTCTTGTATTCCTTGCTTTGTAGAAACTGTGGCAGAAGATTGCTTGGTAGGAGTCTCTCTATGGAGTTCTATGGGAGTCATAAGGATGAAAAGGGTGGTTTACGATTGAAATATTTCTCGTTCTGGATCTCATGGAGGAAATAGCTGACCGGTACAAACGTACTACAACTTAGAAAGTTTAGTCCTGATAGTATAAACACATGGTCCGTTTAGTGATGACGCTCAGGAGAAAGAATGACAGCATGTGAAGCAAAGGTAAAAGGACAAGAATGAGAGCTTAATCAGTCATCTAGAAGAAGTTTGGGTACGCTTTGGCATGTGTTATGTTGTTGGTGGATTCTAAGCCATGGCTGTTGATGGAGGGGTGCCAAGAGTGATGCATTCTAATAGTGATAATCAGAACGACTGTGTCTTACTGCAGTGCTGCAGTAACCTTGGGGCAAGGAGAGTCAGCATCAGAGAACAGTCTAAAAGGTTAGGAATCCAATTTGGAAGGGATTAGGTTGTTGTTCTGATGGTAGCGAAGATTGCTTCCAAGCCACTGCACTGAATGCACATGGGCCTGGCTTATTGTTTCTGGGTTCTTCCCATAATGGCATCGAAACAGGAGATTGAAATTTTTATTGGTGGTTCTGCTGCTTTGAGTTTTCTGGATTCAATGAAATAATTTCCGAAACAGAGCATGGAGACCATTCTTAAGCTTTTGGCTTTTGACGATTATGAAGTTCTGTCCCCAATGTTTTTTTTTTTTTTTTTTTTTTTTTGAAGTATTTACAAAATGCATGTGGAGGACTAAAGTAGGTTGCTTTCTCAAAAGGTAGGAAATCAGAGTCTCAAATGGATTAATCCTTCATTGAGGAAAATAGAGTTGGAAAGAGAAAATGCTTTTAATTGCAAAAGTTGTGTTTTTCATGTTTTTTGCTTTTACCTTTTTCTGGAACTTTGTTCCCTAATACTGTCGACCATCTTATCCTTAGAGGTTTGTTATGCTTCTCACTTGTTCATTGGATTTTATGATTTTTCTTAACTTTCTCTATTCCAGACAAGAAAATATGGTTGAATGGTATTAAAAATTAGAAGATGAATTAGAAAGCATGTTGGTTTTTACATGCAGAATAGTAATGCCCCATGAATTGACATGCATTTCCTCAGCTTCTACCAGATGCAAATTTTCATGTAGGCTTGACCTTTGACTTTATGAATGAATTACATTTTTTTATCAAACTGAAATACTTATATTGAAATTTAGAAATACCATACAAGTTTTTAGGAAGTTTTGAACGATAAGCTCAGGTCCCTACTCTGCTTACCAACGGATGGGAAGATTTTCACTTGGAGGCGACATACAGAAATGGGCATCTTTAACTCTGTCATCATGGTTCCCAGATAAAAAAGCCAGACCAGGTATTGGCAAAGGCATTTCATTTTTTTTTATCCAAAAACTATTTTCATTATGTACAGTGGTTACAGTTCTTGACCTCGTCTTCTAAATCACTAGAAACTAATCTTCTCTGCTTTTGACTCAACATGACTAGGTCTTGTTCTTAGATCTTACTATACACCATGAACTTGGCTATTGGCCATACACTTTCCTTCCAAGTCTTCTATCAAAGAACCTGATTAAATCAATGATACTTTGTTCTCTCTATTTGTCCAAGTTTTCCCATTAGTGGTTGCTAAGCTTGCTGGTTGTTCATTATGTATGTATGAGTTTGAAAGCAGCTTTATTTTCTGCTTCAACCTTTGAAATGATGTTGTCCTTCTTTTTATTATTTACGTATGCTTTGCAAAGATGTTTTAAGTTTGCTTCATTATGATTTATGTCCTTCCCACCTTCTTCAGGAAAGCACATGGCCAGGCTGTAGTTTCAGCGTTTACTTTACTTTAGATCTGTTAAGTGGGGCTGGAACCAACCACTTGGTAGGTTGCTGTTGGACCATAATTACATGGTATAACCATAGGGAAAATCTTGAGTCTGAGTGAGCCCTGGGTTGCAGCATATTTTTTAGTAGATGTAGGTGCAATCTGGGTTTTAGTAATCGGTATTGGTTCATATCGATATTGTCATTATCGGCCAACGACACAGATACTGATACGGCCCCCCTTTTTATTTGTTGTTTAGTCATTTATGCCATGTGTCTTTTTTACTATATTGTTGCTTTTTGATATTCAAGCCCTCCTTGTCCTTCCCCCCTCCAAAAAAAGAAAAAGATAATGTCTCTGAATGCAGTCTTTCTCAAGTGAGTACTCTGATCTAGTTCAACATGGTATCCAAGCCTGGTTGGGTTTACAGGTCTTACAGAATCATTGATTTTTATAGACAATTTCACAAAACTTTCTTTCTGCAACTTGGTGGTGAATTCTGCCCTCTAGAATGGAAAAAGTTATAGGAATAGAGTACATGACCTACCAGTACAGAAAATTTAAGTCCCAACTAAAGCTGCTGTATTGGTGGACCAAAGCAAGGTAATCAAATTAGGAAGGCTAAAAGTATTTCACAGAAATTATGAGCTTCAAATTTAAGCCCTCATAAATTAGTGTTTAAGTACCAGAGAATAAGAACCTGGCACGAAACTGTTAACTGTCTTTTTCGCAATCTCGCTTCATATGCAGCTACCTGAATCTACCAATTTGGAAATGGGTGGTGGTCCAATTTATAATCTATCAGAAAATAGGTACCTCAAACATAATATTTTTGAAACGTTAGATATTCCAGACAAAATATTTTGAAAATGTGATGTTCCCAAGTGTGATTTCTCTAAACATTAGTTACCCTAGATGTAATTTATTATCCATATTTTTTACTTTAATGTTGAAAAAAAGATCATGTCATTAGTGTGCGAATGCTTTCTCATGCCTTCTCACATCCTTACACGAATAAATCATTTTATTTCATCCCTATAAGAAATATGTTCATTTTTTGTATCAGAGCAAGAAATGTGTTAATCTGTCAGTTGGACAGGTTGGCTATAGAATGGATTTTGAAGGTCTACCAATGACTTCCTTCATTCGCAAGCCCATCTTATCATCCATATTAACCAGGCTAGCTTCAGACCATACTTGGATCATGTAGGCAGGGTTGAAGATTGGCAACAGATGTTTGAACCCTGCCTTCTCCTTACCCTTCAAAGCCCATATCATAACTGATACCTGATAATCCATATAATCTGCCTGTTGCCATCTGTCATTCCTTAATGGAAATTGTTATGTGTTTAATGGAACCTGCTCTAGTGTATGAGCGTTAGATTAGATCAACTTAATATATAATAGATTAAAAGGCTTGATTTAACGTCTTTCGTCAACTCTAGAGCTTTTTGCATATCGATCAGGTATCTAACAAAAATGCAAATTGATTCAGTGATAGGATTTCTCAAGGTGGTGTGCATTTACCTCTGTGTTGTGGGGGTAAGACTGCATATATTCTGCTTCTCCCCAGACTTTATAGTAGCAAGAGCCTTATGCACTGGGAAGCCTCACCAAAATAAAATAGCACATGAGTAGTTGTCATTTATGAATCAAAGAATTGGAATCGTATTCAATCCAACATGATTAAATTAGATATAAATGAATGAAGAAAGTCTTTCTTCACCGTGGCTGAACATGGCAAAGAGAAAAGAGAAATCATGTCTGGAAAGAGATTGATCCGACTGATCTCGATCGGGCCGATCCTGATACCGATGCTACCTTTTCCGGATTGGTCTTGTATAAAAATAAAATAAAATAAATATGGATGGTTGACCTGTAGCAACCATTCAACTTGGATGAGATTTGATTTTCTTTGGATCGGTTTTGTACATGGTCAATACCTTGTCCAACACCTAGATTTAAAACCTTGATATGATGGAAACCTCCCAAATTTAGAATCCTCAACCCTATTCCCATTTATTTATGTTTTTCTAGCACACCAAGAATGAAGTAGTATGATCGGTAGAAATTGGAAAGAGAGCTTCAGTACAATTATCGTTGCTTGGTGAATTGAGACTCGCTAGACCTTTCTACCCTTTGCTTTGGGCATGAGTATAATTCCGAAGAAAGACTGTTGGCAACAAGTGGAGACATTGTTAGAATATACTTTGTCTAGGGTTTCTAGCAATTCATACAGTGATCCTAGAATACAATGGACATAAGATAAACACAATCAATTAAGACATATCTGATTGTTGAAGATTGATTTTTATTGTTAATATCAAACCTTTGATTCAAGTCTTCCACATCTCACAGAAGATCCCTTTTCATTCTTTCTATATATGGGAGCAGAGAGAAATTATGCAATTTAGGCTACATGGATTCTAAATCTAGTATTTATAATATTATTCCAAACCCTGTACCATCCCCACAATTAACCAAATTAGTTTATCCTTAACTTGTGACAAACTAGACCAAAATTGGTCAACTTAGTAATATGGACTCCCATTACTCAATGAGTCTAGTAATTAATTAAGTTCATAATAAAAAAAATCTTACAAACATTTATTTTCTTTGTCCCCAATACGGGTAGGGTAGAACTCGATAGGACCATCAATTGATCGGCTCATCCACTCTAGCAAGATCAAAGAAGAGAATAAAAAAGAAAAAAATTAGACACTGCACAATTACACCTGTGTGCTTTATCATCCCTCAAGAAGACTCTTTCCACCATTTGTGGTAGGAAGACCTGAAAATTGATATCATCAACATAGGCTTTCCTTTATGTTATCTGTCACACCTTTTATGTTATCTATCACAATCACTTTCCTTTTATGTTATCTACCACAATCATGGCATCCAGTTCTATTTTTTAAATTACTTTCTTTGTACAAATGGCAAAAGCTTGCCTAAGTTGTGTATCCTTTCAAGATGCAAATTGAATGACATATTTGTAAGTTTATTTAGAAATATATGTCATCTTCTTTTAGACGCAATTTGGTTTATTCTTAAATTTCTTTTTTAATTTAAAAGTAAAAAAGGTTTTATTAATTTTGTAAGTGGCTTATTATTATATCATTGTTAATACTTTTCTTTTGTCTCGCACTTAAGGGGTTTCCATAATTTTTTGAAATTGATGTACCGTTATATCCTTGTCAATACTTTTTCTTTTTTCTCGCATTTTTTTTCGAATGGATTTATGAAATAATAGAATTATCTTTGCTAAGACTCCGTTTGTTTTGATGTAAAATTTTAAGTGTAATATTTTATATGTAAACAAAAATTTTAATGTTTGTCTCCAGTTACTACAAGAAAGATGAAATTTCTTTTTTCCTACTCCTCTAAGATCACTATATTTTACTTTTTGAAAAGAACCATTGAAAAAAAAATTTATATATAAAATGTTATATGTAAAATCTTATGCCAAAACAAACAGAGCCTAAGGGAAAAGGAAAAAAAAAAAGAAAGTGTATTACAGTAAAAGGGCAAAAATATAAAGTTACAAATTATTTGACACCTAAGAAGTGTCAATAAAAAAATTTCAAATATAATTACATTAAGAATCTAATGGAAAAATTGTTCTTATAAGCCTATGGTAGAAACTTTTCCAATGTGTTCACTTTAAATATTATCATGAAGTGGGTAGATGATGTGGCTATGTTGAGTAGAGATATCATTGTATGGATTATCAGCATGTAAGATTTCAAATCATAATTCAATCAAATATTCATCTATCTATTGGCATGCATCCCCATGTATGTTCATAATGCCTACCATGCATTATCGAGCACTTTTCAAAGCCCCAGGTTTCTAAACCTCTAGTTGCAATGCGACAAACTTAGATAGAGTTGAAACTTGACATGTGAACAGATGATCTAAGGATCATATATATATATATATATATATATATATATATATATATATATATATATATATATATATATATATATATATATATATATATATATATATATATATATATATATATATATATATATAATTTGGGCAACGTGGTAGTTGTTGGCAGTTATAATTTGGCATCATCTAATATGTCAAGTGGTAATTGTTGAGAAAAAGATCATCTCCTATTGTCCTATCTCTCCAACTATGATCCAGCAATGGGAGTTTGACTGGCATGCATACCAATGTTTTGGTATATACACTGAGTGAACTCCGGTCGTTGAATCACGGTTGACGTCCATCCAACGATAGGAGAAGATCCAAACCCCAAATTTTGACCGTTAAAGTAGGAGTGTAACAAAAGTTCCTACCTAGGCTTATAGGTACTTGACTAAGAAAGGTTGCTAACAACACGATCCTATCCATCTGTTTACTTAATTAGAGCATAATGACATAGTTACTTTTCCCGGTATTAAATAAAGTGGGATAACCTATGAAATATCATTTAGAGTTTCAATCCAAAACCTCAAGGCTTGAGGTGTTAGAATTTTTAATGCAAATTAGGGTTTTCCCATGGGATTTCCCATGACCCCTAACGAATCCATCACACAGATTATTAGAATACAATAGGCAATTAAAGAGATAATAGAACACATACCATTTGTTGTAGCTTGATTTTCGATAATTTTTTTGTAGCTTGAATGCCTTGATTAGAGTCTTCCACAGCCTCTTGGGATCCCTTTTTGTCTCTGTGCGTATGGGAGCATCAGAGAGATAAAAAAATCAATGGATGCGGGGACCCTAACCATAGTATTTATAATATTATCCCTAACCCAGAACCATTCCCATAGTGGACCAGGTTGGTAGTCTCTAACCAGTGACGAACCAGGTCTGAATCGATCAAACCAGTAATTGAACTATTACTTAACAACTGGTTAGGTAATTGATCAAGCCCACACAATGGGAATCTAACAATCTCTCACTTGGGCTAGATTAATTACAAAATCACCGTCGGTGTGGCCATGGAATCCTATTACATAATAAATCGTGTCAAACTTTGATCCAGCCATCAAGCTTACCAATGTCGAGCAACAGCGGAAAATACTCCAATATATCTGGTGTACTACCTTCTGTCAGCTACATACAAGGGTCTATTTAATGACATGAATGGCTTAGAGACATGCATACATGAAATTTTTATTTCATGTGGATCCAGATCGAATAACTTTAGATCTAATTACCTTGATAAAACCTCAGAGGCAATTAACCTTGATATTGACTGTAGCAAACCGCCACATGCCCTTTTGGTCAATATCGTATTTTGACACACCACTATGAACTATGGCTAAATACCGCCTCCGTTCATTTGGTTAAATATCGTCATTGTCAATGACATATCAATGAATATGCAACATACCAATAAATGAATGCTAAAACAAAAATAATCATGGTAAAAAAAATCTGAGCCAAAACCATAAACAATGTAAATAAACATAAAATAAACATAATGAAATAAATCATTACCAACGTTAGAAAAATCTCCCACTAATCAAGCACATTTAATGAATGAACCATTTTTATATTGGACATACCATCCCTTGAAGACTCCCACTGACAAAGCCTTCGTCAGAGAATCTACAATCAAGTTGTTCAACAAATGTGCTCTACAATGATATAATTTCTTTGACATTTTCTCTCACCTAAAGAGATTTGAAATCTAATCTCTATTATACTTTGAATTACTAGATTTCACATTATTCTTTGATAACAATAAAGCTGAACCACTGTCATAATACATCTCAGTAGGCCTAGGTAAAACTTACTACCTTCCATGTCTGAAAGAAAACTCTTGAATCAGATACGCTACTTATTAGCTTCGTATATAGTTACAAAATCTACCTTACCAAGAGGGCGATGGATGGATAAACTTCTTTATATTTTTTTCCAAAGAATACATCTACCATAATAATAATAATAATAATAACAAATCCTGAGATGGGATTCCAGCCACCAATGCAATCACCAAATACTACATCACAATAGCTAAGAGTGTCACTACTGCCATAAATGAGTAGATAATCCTTGGTCCTCTGTAAGTACCGCATTGACCTTCTATTCCCGTTGTTCAGTGAGCTATACCAGCATCTAACTGAAAACGTCTCAGAACACTCTAAACAAAGGCTATGTGAGAATAAACATAATATTGAGCATACACCAAGCTCCCTACTACAGATGCTTTCTCTCAACATCATTTCTTGAACATAACTCTGTCAATTTGCTTCCTTTATTGACTTGAGTGTTCTCAACTTACCTGTTACACATGAACAGTCAATCATTCAAGAACACAAACAACGTATGCACTTTAAGAAAAATTCAGAGTTTCACTTTTCCTGTCACGAAAAAACTCAATGTCAAATACAAAGGTATATACTCACATATTCTTCATCTCGAATTTATTAGACATTGAAACTTTGGTTTCAACTAGTAAACCATGTCACTGCTAGTAAGTGATAAACCATCAACACATATGACTAGGAAATGAATCCACTCTCACTGATCTCTACATATATACAATGATCAATGACATTCTCAACAAAGTTGAAAGAAGATACAACTCTGTCAAAACTCCAGGTACCACTACCTGGATGTTTGCTTAACCCACATATTGACTTTATAAGTCTAGAAAATAGATTTTCTTTCTCTTTTACTTCAAAACTTTCTGGGTAAAGCATATAAACACATTCTTCTAGATTTTTTTTGATCAAAATGATCTTTACATCTATCTGATGTAATTCCAAAACAAAATACACAACTAAAACCTCAAAGATTTGAAGTCCATACTTTTCATTCTCTTTGTATGATTCCACTTCGCTACAAGTCTTACTTTGTAGCAATCAATTCTCCCACTGGAATCATATATTTTCTTGTATACCCATTTTGAGCCTATAAATACACTGCTCATGACAAGAGTATAAAATCTCAAATCTCGTTGATGTTTATAAACAACAATACATCATTTATGATTGGTAACCACTCAAAAGTAATTTCATTATTGACAACTTGCTCAAAACTATTGGGATCTTCATCTTGTCCAAAACTGGCTCTACTATTTTGATTATTCCTCAACCTGAATGAAGATAGTTTCAACAATTATCTCATTACACTCTGATAATATTTTTGATACCTTAACTAATTGCTCCACAATAATTTTCATGGGGTCTCATTAAATTTATGTTTCTTGGATGTGACTACTAACCAGTATCATCAATGAATCTTGCTTAATCCTTCAGACCTGAGTGGATATCCCAAAAGATAACAACTCAAAATCCTAAAGCAACCCACTCTATCATGAGGGTTATGGAGCCATGTCGCCTCTACAGTCCCAAAGAAGAAAATAACTTAAACTGAGATCAACTTACTTGTTACCCTATCAATACTATGAGCTGCAATATTGATCACTCCATAGGATCTCATACACTCTCGAGTTCTCTTGATCATATCTATTTGCCACTCTTTTGTTGTTGAATCCCATCCACAAGTCGTTAAGCTGTAAGTTTTAGCACTTGTAAATATTTGGCCAAAATCATTGGAAATGTATTAATATCATCCGATCTCCCTTAACAATTTACTTTCCCCTTCAAATCCAACAGTCTTAATCCTTTAATAAAAGATTTTTCTTTCTTTCTTTTCAATATATATTGAAAAACATCCAGTGAACTGATTATTACAAGAATTCCTAGATGAAATCTCGATGTCCATAAGATCCAATAATTCTTTGTTGCAAATACCTTTTAATATTTCTTAATCTTGTCATCTTTCCCTTAAACAATCCTTATAAGTACACAAGTCATTAACTTTAGGGATTTTTAGAATTCTGTTCTTTACAATCTTTTACAGTCTTTCCTTAGATAAGAGTGTTAAATGTCAACGCTAAGGATGAAATTAGGATATACTGTCTAACTTCTATAGCTAAGTAAACTACAGAGAGTAAATAAGGATTTTTGCTACTCTTATAGGTTTGGATTACTTTTACTACTTAAGTCTCCAATCTCCATCACCTTCTCACTTGAAAGTTTCATGATCCTACTTTTCTTCCAGTTATAACATTTTCTACATGTTCCTTCTGAGTTCTTGTAGCTCCATAAAATCATTTTCCTTGTCAAGAGTTTCTTACTATTCCTTGAAAAATTACTTGTCTTTCTATAAGACCCTACCCTTTCACTTACCGCATTTGTCAGAGTGTGGCTCACATGTCATCACTGGCATTCCTACCTTTCCCTTTTTTTTGAAATTTTTTCCTTATTGTAAAGGAAGTCAACTCATCTTCTGTCCACTGGGTTTATGGGTCACTAGGATCTAACTTTGCAGTTTAGGTGAGAAAGTAAAAGTCAAGTAAATCATCTACAATGTTTCAATGAGTTACCTACAGAGATGCACATATCCTAGAGCTTATCAGTGATGGCTAACAGCTTCAACTTGTGCTTTCTTACACTTCATTATCATCCTATACCATCAAAACTGGTATAGAAAGTCTTGAGAATAAAACATCTCTCCATTCCATTTTAAACATCAAAATTTCTTCGGATTTCACTCTGAACATCCATTCCCAATGTTCCTTATCTGAACTTTTCTTTACTTGATCTTAGGGATTGAACATTCCTAAAGACCATAATACAATCTTTGTTGAGTATATCTAGGTTAAATACTCATAGACTAGCTTTTATTTTTTCATGTCAATTCATAGAACTGGCTTGTCATGACAGACATCATGAGGTGTTTGATCATTATATGTTATCTAATATGTGTATTATAATGCAAACATTGAGAAATAATAAAACATACATACAAGATAAATCAAACTTGCAATCATTAAACATATGCAAGTCCATTTCTTTTGAAGAGTCAATCGAAACTACACCCTCATCCTTTGGGACAAGAACACACTGGTCTTCTTACTATCCGTGAAGAATCAATAGATACTACACCGTTATCCTTTGGGACAAGAGCGCACTGGTCCTCTTACTATTCGTGAAAAGTTAGTCGAAACTACATTCTTATCCTTTGGGACAAGAGTGTACTGGTCCTCTTACTATCCGTGCATAACCTATGAAGGGATTATGACTCTCAGAATCTCACCACCTTTGGGTGTATGAAATTCTTAAAGTCAAGATCATTCATTCATGTGCATGAGTATACATGATCTTTGACACCACTATCTTTGGGTGGACAATGTCACTCTTTGCTGCTTTCACAAAAGTAAAAATCTTGACAACGTCACCTTTGGGTGAGCACTGTCCTTCTTTGTTGTGTCTATAAATGCATAAGTACTAGATTTGAGCATATCATGATAGAACCGAGCTTGTCACTTTGGTGGTCCCATCCAATCCTTACACAACATGTACAAATCATAATTTGAATAAATTGAGACAATATCACCTTTGGATGAATACTGTCATTCTTTAAAGCATTTTACAAACATAGTTGCTTGAATTTGAACACATCATGACAAAATAAGGTATACCATTTTGGTGGGATCCACCAAGTTCCACTATGATATGAACAAATCAAACCGAGCTGGTCTGGATCGACCAAACTAGTTCAACCTGGTCCATGTTATCCGAGTTAGGGGGCCAAAATTTCGGTTCACAAAACAGGACTGTCGGGTTAAGCCATCCGGGTAGTCAGGCAAACTCATCCAGGTTACTGGGTCGCTCATCCAGGTTGACCCACCTACAGGGTCCTCGGGTGGTCATGTCTGGGCTTGACGAGCTGGGCTGGTTTTGGCTGGCCTGGCTTGGCCTGGCCGGGCTAGCTTAGCCTCGGCTGGGCTAGCTCTGGCTAGGCCGCTCTGGGCTTGGTGGGCCTGGGCTGGCTGGACTTGGCCCGAGTCAACCCTGCCAAAACCAGCTAGGGTTTATGATTCTACGTCTAGTCGACCCGGCGATGACTCGGCGCCGTCAAAGTTTTTTTTTTTTTTTTTTCAAACAGCTGGTGCGTGGATCTCACGCGCTTTTTCAGGCCTCGAGTGAGGGCACATCCGGCCACCTCCGATGACCAATTTTATGTTGATCGATTCGTCTTTCAGAGTACTACAACCCGGCATAATTTATTTTGAATTTTACCGATTTGAAAATATTTCGAACGATTCCAAACTTTGATAGTTTTGTAGAAAAAATTAAGGAGAAAAATTTCTTTTCTTTTCAATCCAATCTTTCATATAGTCTTTAATCATCATTGTCTATGATCCTAGGTATGTGTGGGTGGCTCTGATATCAATTATTAGAATTTTTAATGCAAATTGAGATTTTTCCATGGAATTTCTCATGAACCCTAATGAATCCACCACACATATTACTAGAATACAATGGGTAATAAAAGAGATAATAGAACACATACCATTTGCTGTAGATTGATTTCTGACCGTTTCCTGTAGCTTGAATGCTTTGATTAGAGTCTTCCACAACCTCTTGGGATCCCTTTTTACCTCTATGCGTATGGGAGCATCATAGAGATAAAAAATCAATGACTGTGGGGACCCTAACCATAATATTTATAATACTATCCCTAATCCAGAACTATTCTCACAGTGAACCAGATTGGTAGTCTCTAACCAGTGACGAACCAGACCTGAACCAGTTAAACCAGTAATTGAACTCCTACTTAACAACTGGTTAAGTAATTAATCAAATCCATACAATAGAAATCTAACATAAGGTGAAGCCAACCCAATTGAGTATTAAGACACATCCAAGATCCAAGATCCAAGATCACTGATGTAGAATTATACTTCTATAACTCCCAACATCTTAACACCTAGTATATCAACATAACTTTGCCTTGTATTCCTAGATTCATATCCATCTCTTCATTTGCTCTTAACCTAAAAAGTTAAAATCATCATTTATGACTGTTGGGAAATACTATAAAGTTCATTACAATAATGCATGTTTGATGCACCTTTAATATAGACTTTAATTGTGAGTCTACGGAAAATAGTTTGTAAGACTGGGTTTGGTAGCAATTCTACTATTTTGAACCGTTAGTACTTTTCTTGATTTTGTTAACAAAGAGTAATAACATGAATGGATTGGCGTCTGGTAACTTGATAAAAAAAAAGAGTTTTCATTGTTGGTTAGACGAACGATGGTGATAATTTGGATGATTGCAGGGGTGAGCGGTGAGGAAGGAGATCGTCTCCTGCGGTAGGAGGCTCCTACGATTGATCCAAGGGTTTGGGGATCAGTCTGGTCGCCTACCAATACATTGGGGGATGGACCGACTAAAATCCAGCCCTTGGCAGACTTTAAGATCGCAAGAGATGATTTCTATGCAAGCGGTGAATGGTGGGTAGTGGGAATTTGCAGCGAACGAATGACAATGATGACTGTTTTTACTCTGTCAAAATTGTTCGCGCACGTGAAAACAATTTTTTTTTTTTGACTGTCATATGTGAATAAAAAAATAGACTAGCTAGGCCAAATTCTATTTTGCTCACCACCTGTTTCTAATGAACAAAGAATCAATGAAATCATTTTCAGAAAATGTTACCAAACGCACCTCATGGAACCTGTGGCCTTTTCATGCTTTTAATTTCTACTTTATAATAGGAGTGCTAATAGTCCGCGTGCAAACTGCAAACCAGGCACCATTAGCATGCCCACTAGTAGAGTGAGCTCCACTCTCATACAAATAGTGAGCACCACTCTGATACAAGTTAATAAGCTCATTTCATCATTAAGTGTAGGTCCCTTTATTGCATGTATTACATTTTTTTTATTGCATTTATTACTTGATGGAAAGATGATGTTGGATGCATAAGATATGGTTCGGATTTCCCATATAGCCTCTTTTTTTTTTTTTTTTTTTTTTTTTTTTTTTTTTTCTGATAAAACCATATAGCCTAATTCAATCAAGTACTCTTCCAACCACTATTAAGTACTCTCGTATAGTCTTGGATTTTCATAAGTCAAATTTGTCTTAAAATTTACTAAATCGTATTAGTTCATTTCATATCTGATTTTGTCATAACTTGATCTTCAGTAGGTCTTTCAAGCGTAGAAATGATCTACTCGTTCATAAATTTTGAGTCACATGTGATCTGTTGAATGTGCAACAATCAAACTGTGTTGGAGCCACTTTTCTTTTCTATTGGAGATTTCTTATATGCTCAAGTCATCAGTTCAATATTATTATTATTTGTTGGTTCATGTCTACTCATGGAAGAGACACTTTTCTCTATCTTTGTTCGTGTTGGAGCCTACCTGCTACTATTGCACGTGATGCAACCTACTACTACCATACTTGTGTTGAGAGGTTACTACTGTTGCCTACTACAGTTGAACTTGATGCAACCTCTACAGCTGCCTGCAGCCTACTAGTACTATTGCACGTGATGCAACCTCTACCTACTTGTTGTACTTGATGCAACCTACAGCCTACTACAGTTGCACGTGATGCAACCTCTACCTACTTGTTGCACGTGATGCAACCTACTTGTTTGTGTTCGAGCTAATATTATTGCTACTCCTGGTACAACTGATACTACTACTATAACTGCTGCTTGGTGTCTAATCCATCAAGCTGATGTTCTTGTCTACTACTGCTTCAGCCTTTTGTCAAGCCTGCAGCCCTCTTTGTTGAATTGAAACTTCTCAATTCAACTTCCTTTGTTCTAATTTTGGTGGGTTGCTCACCAACCGTTGGGCGACCCTACCAGCCAAATCCTAACCCAAACCTTGCTGAAACAAGAGCTCTCCAACTGAAGAACAAACTTGCAACTAAATCGGGTCTTGAGTTTATCGCTTGAGTCTATTTTAGTCCTTCATACCTTCTACTGTGGTTGAGCATTGGAGCTGATAAGCATTGAGTTCAGTAGGGCTATGAGTTACGACTTGTTCCCCGAAATTTCAGATCAATCGGTGCCATGAGGTGGGAGCTCTCTCTTCCTTATCCCAACCTGGTTTCTGCCCCTGTAGTTCTAGTTGTGAACTTCATTCAAACGAAGGTTGAAGAAGGTGATATGAAATTTTTTTCTTATTCCACTTGTCTTTATCCCTTAATGAATACCCTTCAACCTCCTAGTTATTTCAATTTTACCAGTCCTTATATTTGCTTCCTAACTAATCACCGTCTTTAATTTTAATACTTGTCCTATCTTAAGGGCTTGTTTGTTTCTTCCCTACTTATTCAATTGGTCTTTTATTATCTTCGGGGGACCTAAATCACATAAGATTGGAATTTTGCATGGAATGATGGTTATTCTTGTTCGTATCTGACATATCTGGGTTTTTATTTGCTACAGTGAGGAGGTGATTGGAGATTATTTTATTGGCATCTTATTTACGGTTACTCTTGCTTATGGGTTTTATTGTGTTGCTCATCTTTTGAGATGTTGCTTATTGCTAGTATGTTGGTTGTATCCTCTATATTATTCCTCCACGTGGAATGCTCCATGTGAGGGGGAGATTCGAGATTTCTTATATGCTCAAGTCATCAGTTCAATATTATTATTATTTATTGGTTCGTGTCTACTCATGGAAGAGACACTTTTCTCTATCTTTGTTCGTGTTGGAGCCTACCTGCTATTATTGCACGTGATGCAACCTACTACTACCATACTTGTGTTGAGAGGTTACTACTGTTGCCTACTACAGTTGAACGTGATGCAACCTCTACTACCTACAGCCTACTACTATTGCACGTGATGCAACCTCTACCTACTTGTTGCACGTGATGCAACCTACAACCTACTACAGTTGCACGTGATGCAACCTCTACCTACTTATTGCACGTGATGCAACCTACTTGTTTGTATTCGAGCTAACATTATTGCTAGTCCTGCTACAACTGATACTACTACTATAACTGCTGCTTGGTGTCTAATCTATTGCTGATGCTACTTCTACTTGGTTCACAGTAACCTATATTGTGCTACTACTACTACTACTGCTGCCGCTACAAAATTGTTCTAGGCCGAAGCTCTCACATTCCCTCATGCTCCAGCTTGAGGGAGGGTGTTAAGATAGTTTCCTAAATAGTCTAGTTGTCTAATTGGTAATTGAAATAAGTCTTAGTCTTATTGACTAAGCAATCTTTCTTTCCTAAGTTAGTTTATTTCATTCTCTAAGTTAGTTTATTTCTTTTTTATTTTGTTTCTTCTAATTTGAGAGACTTTCTTGTAATAGTTGACTACTATTTTCTCTATAAATACAAGGACATAAGGAGAGGAGAACATACACACACATTGATTCCCTCTCATTCTTCTCCATTCTCCATTTTCTCTTTCTTTCTTTTCTATTTTGTTACACAAACTACTGAGCCTACTTTCATGTTAGGCACTCATTCTATTGCTTGCTTGGTCTATGATCAGCTCAACCACCGAGACAGAATGGTCTACAATTTGCTCTTGAGTATGTAACTTACCACTTATTGGCATTAAAAAATGTGCGTAATGAAGATTCTTACTACCAGCATGTAAGAATCGAATATTCATATATGGTGCAAGAGGTATCTACACATGCTAATGGGGTGTATTAAAGTCTTATAAAAATGAGAGTATAACAAAGACATTAGCTATGGATCACTTGAAAGAGAGGGAAGAGAAAAAGAGTTTGGATTTCAACAAAAAGAGAGATAGGGACAGAAATACACACTATTACAAAAATACACACTATTAGCGTGTACTTTCTATTCCCATAAATATAAAGAGAAAAATTACAAATACAAGATAGGGCTCATCTCAAGTTGAGCTCTCCTTTCAGCCATGATTCAACGATTGGAGTTCACTCGACGTGCATACCTTGTTGGATCACCAACTTGAGAAATGACTCAACTTGAGCGTAACCAAGTCCCAAATACACGGTAATCCCATGATTAAAATAGGATTGAACCTGGATCATCTCCTATTGTCAATCGCTTCTGTCGTCCATCAAACGGCTAAGGTAGTTGGTATGCATGTCGATGCAGCCCAGCCTGTCATGGGGAAGCTGAACGATTGGCAATTGGGGACATCTCTATAAGAAAAGGGGCTCATTTACCTAAAACAAGGGCTCATTTACCCAAAAAAAATGACAAAGTTCGTCTCAAATTGAATGCTCCCTACAGTTATGATCCAACATATTAATATGCGCACTGACCCCAAAACCCCAAAAAGAGCAATCAAATCGTCTTCTGCCGACCTGTCACTTGCCAAATGCGGGATTTCAGTCGGCCTATCTTCCCATGTATTGGTAGGTGGGCTGACTGATCCCCAACCCCTTGGATCAGCCGCAGGACCCTCCTGCAGTAGGAGAGGATTTGGATCCCCAAAAAGATAAGGTTTTCTTATAAAAATTTCCAGAAATGCTCCACTAGGCCGGAAACCTAAAAAGTCCCCTAAAATGTCAACAGGATAGAGCCCTCACCTCCGCCTCGGATCCGAATCGTCTCCTCCCTGTACTTCAGGGAGGAGGGAGGCGCCCCTGTCGGATGGCCGACACGTGGCTCTCGAGAAAATCCGAACCCCACGTCCTAGCAGACACCTAGCCGACAAGTCGAACCGACAGGGGGTGTCGGCTCGGACATGGGGCTCACGGGTCGGCCATCCGACGGGAGCGTCTCCCTCCTCCCTCCCTGTCAGGGAGGAGACGATTTGAGGATTGAAATCGTCTCCTGCCTGCGTATCTGCAGGAGACTCGGCTGCCTATGGTTGATGCGCGACACATGGCAACGCATTTATCCAACGTCCTTCAAAATTCCGTCACAAGAGGCAAACTTGTGAAGCTGCTGCAGCTTAGCAATTCCTTCTGCTCTGCAACCATGAAGCCACTGCAGCTCTCTTTCTCCTCTTCTGTTCTCTCTTCATTCTCAAATCAAAATCCGATTCCATTTTTCTTCTTCCTTCTCCTTGCCTGCAGACCATCGAGTACTTGGCGAGCGATGGTGGAGAGTGAAAGCTCTGATAGGGTTCCATGAGATTTGAAGAGAGTATCAAGTGTGCCGCCGTTCATATACTCCATGAGAATCGAGATGCTTTATGAGGGTTTCTCTAAAATTCTGTGGCATCTGACAATGAAGGGGAGTCTGTACGGCGGCGGATTTCTATCTCACGGAAGATCTGACGGCGGACAGTGGTGTCACAGTCTCCATTGACGACTTTGAGGGCGTAGATGGCGGAGGTACAGACTTGGTAGACTGTGCCACCATTGCCATGGCCTAGGACTATAAGCTTTTCAAAATCAGAGAGGCGATCGACTTCTTGGATGTGATTGTAGTAGTGGCGGTGCCACCAGTTGTGGTGGTGGAGGATGAGAGCAATGTTGGGGGAAGAGGATTGGGGAAACGAGGAAGGCAGTCAGCGGGACTCTGGTAAGGGAAAATGGAGATTGGGGTTCCGGCGTTGTCTAACGATTGCCATTTTTGGGTTGAGAGTGATGGGGTCGAGGTTTGGTGACGACCACTTATATTCTGTGTCCCACACTAAACCTAACTCCATAGAGTGGATTGGTAAAAGAAAGAAGAAGCAAATAGAAAGTTCAGATGACCCAACTGAAAGGGAAATGAACTCTCAATTTTTAGGGTCTTTAACTTTTAAGATCAAATGACTAGAAATATGTCGTGGACAAGAAAGGGAACTTGGGAAAACGTTGCAGTGCTTCTCTATGTAAATGCAACAGTTAGCATATGACTGCAGACACACTAGTGAAGAAGAGACCTTCTAAAAACTTCAACTTCCCCATTCAGATCCTTTGGCCTCCGGAAGATGACCGTGACGACTCGGGAGAGATGCAAGAAGAGAAACAGAGACAGCGACGGAAAGAATGGAAAGAGCAACAAAATGGCCATTTGCTAAGATACAGCGGCTTCACGAGCTTGTGTCTTATGATGGAATTTTGAGGAACGTCAGATAAATATGCCGCCACATGTCACGCATCCACGGTAGGCAGCCGAGTCTCCTGCGAATACCCTCGCAGAGATGATTTGGATCCACAATTTCAATCCCCTCGGCCTCCCAGCCGGTCAGCCCTGTCCAATCCCAAGAAATTTTTTTCTCTCTCCCACTCCATTTAATATTCTGTTTTTCCAAAGGTAGAAATGGACTAAAAAGAATGGTTCAGATCTTCTCTATTTTTTTTATTCTTTTCTTTTCCCTCTTATATAGTATGAGCTTCCTCCTCTCTAAATCATCTTCTGCGACGCCATTCAATTTATGGGCGGCGCTTTATTATCTCCTTCGTGGCTTCTTCTGCGAGGCTAGATTTTCCTCTACTTTTCCTGTTTTTCTTCAACCAATTGGTGTTTCCAAAGATGGATGCGTATATTCTGTTGTAGTTTATACCTGTTCTCTGCCAACATCGTCTTGTCCGAACCCTAGAAAACCCATCTGTTATCTTATCTACTTTCTATCCTCTTCTTCTTTATCCATTCATTCCCTATTTAGCCATGGCGATCGCTTTCCCGCGTTTCGTCCGCTCCGAGAGTTCCGCCATTGAAGAAGCTAACATGGCTTCCTCCTCATCGTCGTCGGTTCCTTCTCCACCTCCCCCACCCGTGTTTCTGACTCAAGAAGAGTTGAAGCAAATTGCTGCGTATAAAGCCGTTGAGTTTGTTGAATCAGGAATGGTTTTGGGCCTCGGAACCGGCTCTACGGCCAAGTATGCAATCGAGCGGATAGGCGAGCTTCTGCATCAGGGGAAGCTGAAGAACATCGTTGGAATACCCACCTCGAAGCAAACCCATGAGCAGGCGTTGTCGTTGGGAATTCCTCTGTCGGATCTTGATTCGCATTCGATCGTTGATCTTGCGATCGACGGTGCGGATGAGGTTGATCCTTATCTCAATCTTGTGAAGGGCCGAGGTGGGTCCCTTCTCAGGGAGAAAATGATCGAGGGTGCGAGCAGGAAGTTCGTAGTTATTGTCGATGAGTCCAAGATGGTTCCCTATATAGGTGGTAGCCATCTTGCCATGCCGGTGGAGATTGTCCCCTTCTGTTGGAAGTTCACGGCGGAGCGATTGCAGAGATTGTTTGAAGACTCTGGTTGTGTTGCCAAGCTCAGAACTTACAAGGATAGTGATGAGCCTTTTGTGACGGACAATGCAAATTATATTGTGGAGTTGTATTTTGAGAAGGATATTGGGGATCTAAATGCAGCTAGCGATTCGATTCTCCGACTTCCAGGCGTTGTTGAGCATGGAATGTTTCTCAACATGGCCTCCACTGTTATTGTTGCTGGAGAGCTTGGAATAACGGTGAAGAACAAGTAGGCTTTAAGAAGATTTCTCTCAATATAGTTTTACTGATCAAGCTTTAGATAGTAGCTAAATTATATATGTTCGCAAATTGACTATTCTTGGTTGCAGTTGGTCATCGGAAATTGTTGTTATGTGCCAACATTGTCAAAGAGAAGGATGTTCTTCCCCAAGTATCGATTTAAATATTTAGTGGGGGGCAACTGTCCTCGGAATTTTGATCGGGTTTTGAGACCTCATTTTTATACCCAGGCCATGCCTTTTGTGGTTTAGCTGCCTTAAAACTTGGTTTTTACCATCTCATATTTTGCTTAGGATACCATTGAATGTTCCTATTTTATTCTGATAAATTTAGATGAAAATATAAGTTATCTTAGCAATTAATTGTTGTATTTTTTTTCTCCCACATTTCTCATTACCATTGACTTGTAACTAACTGAATATTGAAATCCAACTTAAATTAGTACAACTCAACATATATTCATCACATGGATTACTTGTATTTATGATTACGCACCCCCTGCTGGGTCTTGACATTTGCAACTGAAAACCTATCACCTCATCCTATCGTTGAATAAACTTAATTTGATTAGCATACCAGTGCCTCAATTCTGTTATTTTCTCCATCTTCCATTGACCTAAGTACTTTCTAGTTATAGACTTTTTTTTTTGGAAGGAAGGGGGGGGGGGGGTTGGTTAAAGTTGAAGTTGATGCTAGTAGTACAGTCTGAAGGTTGTTTGTCGATTTTATTTTGTAGTCTGATCCATGGTCATGTGGATGGTTAATATGCATTCACTTTCTAAGGCTTTATTTGTTGGAGTCCATATTAAAGAATCCTTCTGTTCATATTTTATATTTAAAATGGAAGCTTTTGATTGATAATCATAAACCTAATTGAATTTTGAAGATTTAAGATTGTTAAGATTATATATCACTTTTATATTTCTTAAAGTATTTTTGGTTAACTTGTAGAATTAACTCAATAGTAAGAGATGTATAAATAGTGAATTTAGTCCTTCTAGTATCCCAGTTAGTTTTTTAATATCACAATGGCTTTGTAGATTGTAGATATGGTTAGAGATTGGAAATCTTTGAACTGGAATAGTATCTGGAAGACCTTTGGGACAGGCACATTGTCATATGATTTCTTCGAAATAGGTTGCTTCTTTTGCTAGTTTGTTCTCATGAGAACTCTTTCTTATCAAGCAGAGTTTGTTCTTACCATAGAAAAGTTATCAAGCAGAGTTTTGAGGTTCTTCAAACCCTCCTAGCTGCTTCATAAATTCTATAATAAAGGAGGCAGAAAGACAGTAGTGTGAGTTACTATGTTATCTTTTATGAATCAATCCTTCTCGCATGCTTTTTTATTTAAATATATCTTTTTCATTAAGGGGATGAATGTTATCTATCAGACTGATTTTAGTTTACTAAAGCTGTATTTATTCCAAGATCACTACATTTTGGTTCTCCCCCCTTCCCTCCGGGCTCTCCCCAACCCCCCAAAAGAAGGAAAAAATATATAACCATTTTTTATAAGCTATGGATATGGTAAGACCTTGCCAGGATATTTTAAATTCCATGGGGTTGTGGATACCTCTTGAAGACTAAAGGGCTTCCTCCCTATGCTAGATCATTATTACACGCCATAGACATTAGGAGAATCCTTAATTGTAAATATTACAATTAGAAGATCCTCAAAGAAGCTTTGGCCATATGCTTCTTTTGTTTCTTATTTTTTTGGGTAAATTACAGTTGAGGTACCTTATGTTTTGAAAAACTATGTTTGGGATACCTCATGTTTCAAAAACTCTGCATTTCTACCCCCTCGCCTCACTCCTGGCTCCCACCACAACTTTTTGCCTCCGCCTTCTCGCCCCTCCCTGCGATAATGAACACTGGATATATATGATGGGTTGTTGGAGTGGGAGTTGGAGTTTATGGTGGTGATGGGTGACATCAAACCCCATTGGATCTATTAGGTGTGTGAGGTTACCAATTTCACCAAGATTTTGGAGGTTTTTCATTAGGGATTTGGATTGCTATTCCGACAGTGTTGATGGAGGAGATGCAAGCAGCTGAGGCAATGCAGTTGAGTGGGACAAGCAGCGGCAGCTTCTAGAAGGTATCTGTGAGCATGAAGAAATGGGTTCTTGTTCTCTCCTCTAGTTTTGTTAAATATTCTGCAGATCACTCATTCATCCTCTATCTCCCATTTTCTCTCTCCCATCCATTATTAGAAATCCTAAACATCACATTGAGCTCTGCAACAAACTCCAAGACTAATCTTTGTCTTTCCTCCTTCACTGTTCTTTTTCTGATTAAAAACTTGGAGACTAAATGCTTACACAGAATAAAGAAGACCCACCTGAGTTGAGCCTTATTCCAAAATGGAGAATTCAGATTTAAGGGAAGAAAAATTCGGGGAAATTTTTTTTTTTCGTAGTCATGGTTTGCTACTAATCTTGGAGACTAGCCATGTCTCCTATTTCAGGCGGAATGCTACTGGAGAGATTATTAACATTGCGATACAGATCAGACAACTCAGTAAGATTGGAAATTTCTCTGGGGATCTTTCCACACAAAATGTTGTAGTGCAGGTAGAGGCCGGACAAGCATTTTAGGCCAGCGACTGCTCTAGGAAGCTGTCCAAAGAGACCCTTCCCCTGCAATGAGATGTTAGTTATTTTGCCGTGCTCAAACGAGCCGCTGCATGTGGTGGGGGATTGATTGGAGGCCTGGGGGGCCTGAGGGGGTAGAGACAGGAGTAAAAAAGGGTTGGAGGTTAAAATTGGAAATACAAACTTTAAACTAAACCATTGTAAAAGGAGTCACAAACATAGTTTTTGAAACACGAGGTACTCAAACAAATATTGGGTACCTCAACTGTAATTTACCCTCTTTTTTTAAGGTTTTAGGGAGAATGATCCTCAACAATTACCATTTCTTTGGTCATCTGTAGACTGTAGTGATTAGTTTATTTCACGGATGGATGGTTTGAGTATTTAGGATTTGAAATTGAATGCTCTTTGTTACATCTGAGAAAGGAAAATTAAAAAGGGTTTCTGCCATTGTGGGGTCGGGTTAGAAGCAGATGTATTAACGAGGAATTCAAATCATCTCCTCGCAGGGGTTCGGGAGGAGACTTGGCTCCTACTAGTCGATGCTCGACATGTGGACATCGGTTGGATCTGAGCCCTCCATCCGAATTGATGCATAAACGGACACCCCTTATCGGCTTACGTTACCTTGTAGAAAAGGCTAAAAAAAAAGCAGAAAACAAAGGTTAATGGGAGTTTCATTGGTTGTTCCCCTACCCGTTCTTGGCTTTTGCTTTTTAGAAGAAAGTGCAAAATATTCCTGCTTCAGTTGTGGGAATCTATGCTAAAGGTGATAACAGCTAAAAGTGAATTATTATGTGAAGTTGTAGCAAATCCGAAGAATTGTTAGCCTGTGAAACTCTCTTCCCTGGTGTTGTACTGTTTAGGATAGCTTCTATGATTGTCTTGGTTAATGGTATACACATCAGCAATGCGGACATCCAGCTCATTGATTAAATAAATACTTCCCGGTTAATCTAATTTGATCTTTTTAGTTGAAGAAAGCTTGGGAAGAGTCATTGGCATAAGATTGGTGTACTAGGAATGGATCAATGATATGGTGAAACAATTACATGCAATGAATTTGAATTTAACAACTTGACCACTGGAGTTTATATATGCAATGAATCTAATATGCTTGACAGGGTATAGTTAATCTGCATTTCTCCATTTCTTTCCCCAGCTTTTCTGAGCAAGACTGGTACAGAGGTACCCTGTAAAGGTCCCTAAATTCTTATCTCCTTATGGCTACCTGCTGTAAAGAACCAGAGAAGCTACTCTGTTTTGGGGTCTCTGTGTGGTTTGTTTTGGCTACACAACGCATGCATTTTGGTTTGTTTCTCTATCCGTGAGGTGGGTTTCTGTAAATGCTATTGGAGGGAATGTGGTGTATGGTCGAAAGATCGCCGGTAAGAGAGAACGGCGGGGTTGGGATGTGGGAAAAAGAGCAAAGGTTACGGAAGGAAGAGAGATCATCAATTAGAGAGACAGAACGGTTGGGATTTAGGAAAAAGCAAGGTTAGGGAAGAGAGAGAGAGAGATCTAGAGAAGGGTGGGGTTTCAGGCATGAGAGAACGGTTGGGTTGGGATTTAGGGAAAAAAAACCCAGGTTAGACTAAGTCTGGTTGCAAAGGAGATTAAAAAGTGCACCGATATATGTGAATCCACTTTGAACGGATGAGTGTAACACAACATGATTGTATAAACTATTTAAATTTCAAATTGTAATTGGTAATTTTATTTTTTAAATGTAATGAATTTGGATGCAAAGTGAAGTGTAGTTTAATAACTAAATATATAATGATTTGGAATTAGTTAAATAGTCATTTGATGGATTCAAATCCTCTCCAGCGTTTCCCAGCCAAACATCGACTGACAGCAGACATGAGAGATTGTCTGTGCTTGTGAGATATTTCATTTATAATGTATTGTATACGATTACAAAGAGTGAAGAGTTTGTGTTTGATTAGGTTTACAATAGAGAAGTCCTACTGAGACTCTATGGCCCCGTTTGATAACACTCCAGCTCCCATGGAGTTATTTCTGGTCCAGAGTCGTTTTCCACTTCTTCTCTAGAGTCAGGATTTTTGGAGTAGAATAGTGTTTGATAACACTGCTCCAAAATCAAAAGACTATGCTTCCAGAATGTTGTTTGGTGGTGGTGGTGGTGGGTGGTGGTGGTGGTTGTGGGGATGGGTGGTGGCGGTGGTGGTGGTGGGTGGTGGTGGCTGTGGCGGTGGAGGTGGCAGTGGGTGGTGGCAGTGGTGATAGGTGGTGGTAGTTGGTGGTGGGTGGTGGTAGTGGCGCGGCAGTGGTAGGTGGTGGGTGGTGGTGGCGGCGTCGGTGGTAAGTGGTGGGGGTGGTGGTAGCGCAGCAGTGGTAGGTGGTGGGTGGTGGTGGCGGCGTCGGTGGTAAGTGGTGGGGGGTGGTGGGGGCGGAGGCGGTGGTGGTGGGTGAAGGTTGCTGGTAGTGGTGGTGGGTGGAGGGTGGTGGTGGTGGTGGTGGCGGCGGCTGTGGGTGGTGGTGGGGATGGTAGCTGTGGAGGGGTGGTGGTGGTGATGGCAGTGTCAGTGGTGGTAGTGATGGCAGTCGGTAGTGGTAAGAGCTCCGGAGCAAGAGAAGTAAATTTTTTTTAGCTCCAGTTTTTTAGCTCCCATAGACGTTTTTGGAGCGGTTCACTCTATGGGAGTCAAAACTTGAACCGTGTTTATCAATCGTCATTCTACTCCGGATTAGCTCCGAAACTAAGAAGTAAGGAGCTGGAGTGTTATCAAACGGGGCCTACATCACATGTAAGAGAATCCCATGCACATTGAACTCTATATCACATGTGAGAGTTCTATGTGCATGTGACTCTAAACCTACAGTTATGTGACTCCATGTATATCGCCTTTGGATGTATCAGTGGGAGAAACGTTATTAGGTAGTATGTGTAGTTGTTGTGAACTCTAGGATAGTAAATGTATTTGAACCTTAGTCCAAGTGTAGCATAAGAACCAATAAATTTATCACCCGACAAACTAGCTAAGAGTAGTGTGTAGGAATAAGGAATGGTTAACACCTCTCCCAAGTCCCACCTAGGGATGTAAATGGATCAAATTTGAATCGGACACATCACTATCCGAATTCGAATCTGTTTACCAACTATCCTATTTGAATCCAATCCAAAATCCGACAATTTTAGAAATCCCAAATTCGAATCTGAATTTTAGTCGGATATCTGGTCGAATCCGGAAAATAGAATTTGAATACAAATTGCAAGGAAAAGGAGAAAAAACTTTATTTTAAAACAAATGTATTGCCTACCCTAAAAAAATAAGAGATGAAACCCTAAATGGCTACTTAAACATTAAGGTTATATACGTCTTAATACTCTAAAACCTATGGTTATATGCATCTTAACACTAGGCTAAACGGAGCGGATATAATCCTGTCGGTTTGACTGATATCCGAATCTGCATTTGAACCCGACCAATGCTATCAGAATCCGAATCCGATTGTTCGAATTCGGATTCTTCTAAACAACAATCGAATTTGGATTCTTCTAAAAAGATGTGAATTCAAATCAGATCCAGGTTTTCGACTATCCATTTACATTCTTAAGCCCCACCTCCTTTATAGTTTCCAAAATATGATTGTCACACTTTCCTTCCCAATTCATCAATATATATAAAATGGCAACATCTACCTAGATAATATACAGACAAAATGTAATTAATTAGGAAATGGTCATCATTTCAAGTTCCAAGTAATTTTGATTTGGGTAATTTACACCAGAGGTACCCAACGTTCAGAGAAATCATACCAAAGAGAAATCATACCAAAGGTACCTCTTCTCATATTTCCAGCATTAATCCTATTTAATGTTGACATTCTCTAAGTTAACCATTAGATCTATCTCAAATTTTCAGGGACTGATCGTTTCTTGTTGAACTACCCTTATTTGGTGCCTGATTGTTGGTACATTTGCTGGAAAAATAGTAAGTTGGGGTGCGAAGTTTTCACCGGAGGTGTGTATCATAGTCGAGATTTGTGACTTGATGATGAGCAACCGTCAGTGAGGAAAGGTCACAGGAGAGGACAGGGGTAGGAGAGGGGATGGGCAATTGAGACAGTGATGAGCACATGGGAATCCAAGTGGTGAGTCATTGCGGCAATAGGATGGTGAGAGAGTGAACCAAAAGGGACTAAGAAAGTTATACTAAACAGGGGTAAATTTGGAAGTACAAAATAAAAGGTACCCCAAGTGTAATATTTTTGAAACATCAGGTACCTTCGGTATAATTTCTCAAAACATCTAGTATGATTTTTGAAACGTAAGGTACCTTTGGTATAATTTCTCAAAACGTTAAATACCTCTGGTGTAATTTACCCTTTTGATTTTGATCGTAAACCAACTTAGTTTACCCTTAGAAAATTAACTTTTCAAACACCTCAGTTGACCGTACTTGCCGTATTTCACTTCAGTTCACTTTGCAATAATTGTGTAAATAGATAGAATCATAGGGATTAGTACAAGGCATTGCATGGAATTCTAGGATAAATTCTTTTCAATACTTTCCATAAGAATAGGGTGAGTAGGAGTTGCATCAGTATCTCACTATCTGTCTATATTCTTCAGAGATTTTAATCATCTCATGCCTCTCATGTTGGCATGAGGAAATCCAGTGACTGTAGTTTACTCTGCGCACATACTAATGTATTGATATATGCGTACAGTGGATGACAGCCACAGGATATTTCCTCATACCAACATGAGGGGCATGAGAGGATTTGAATCCATTATTCAGGCTTCTCTTTCATCCCCCGCCCTCTATTGTACCATCTCCTGTAGTCCTTGCTAATTGATGGATGTAACCAAGAGTGCCACTAAGGGTACCCCTCCAAAAAAATAAATAAATCTTTGAATTCCTAGAATTTCCCTCTAGATGTGTCCAACGATTTGAGTTCTTAATTTAGATTGACCTCTTCCAATAATATAATAATTTAGTGGATTAGAATTGAGCAAGAAGTGTTCCCTCATATTTAGACGAGATAGGAAGAATCCCATGCCCCTTTTGATATGAGAATAATTCATTTGCATTTACTTGTATCTTTTTTGGGATTTCATTACCGTTCATATCCAATGGGTCCCACACTATTGAGGTGAGTCCCACACCACATTGACGGTGATAGAATCCCATAGAAAATGTATGTACATGCAAATGATCCCAACTTTGATTTGGATAGAATTTTGAAGATTTCCTATTCAACTTCCTTACTTTAGAATTTTTTTTTTTTTTGGATAAAAAAGAAACTTATTTATTGAAAAAAAATGGGTTACAGCTTAGACTTCATCCTCCACATGTCATGAACTCAAGAATTGGATACAGGCCAAAGTGACATCCCAGTTTAATGACACTGCCTTCCTGGCTAGGGTATGAGCAATATTGTCACCAACACTAGAAATAGCCACAAAAGAAACTGGCTTACAACTAGAGACCAAGCAGAAAATATCCTCTCTAATCAGATCAATCTCACTGAGGCAAGGAATGGTAGGATTACATAGCCAATAAATAACCTCATCGCAATCAAGACTCCACTATCAAGTTTTTGAAACCTTCCTCCACAGCCAATTGCAAGGCTGTTCTAATGGCCAAAGCCTCGCCTATTACAGCTAATGAAGAAAGGATGTTCTAAGAACCTACCTTAAGAATGTTGCCTTCATTATCTCTAAAGATAAAAACCGAGGCCACCTGCTCCAGAATCTTCTAAGAAGGTTGCATCAGTGTTAATCTTCACCATAGCAACCGGCGGAGGGGTCCAAATTATATTACTATTCTTCTTTAGGTCTTTATCAGACAGAAGAAAAGTTGAGCCAGAGGCCTTAGCAAACTCTTCAAAGGCCAGCAAAGCTTTATGGATGACTTCAAATGGACTCTAAGCTTTGCTCTAAAAATACAAATCATTGTGTGCTTTCCAAAGGAACCAGCAAATAAAAGAAGCAACTGACCAAGCCCTCCTGGCCGAATTTTTGGAGGATTTGAAAAGAGGTTCCTAGTCTTGAATCCATTGGTAAAGTTTGAGATCTGATTTTTTTGGGATTCTATGGGATAAAATAGAGCCGAACTAGACTACCTTAGCGAAAGGGCAGTGAAGGAGAATCTGCTCAATGGATTCGCTGTGATCACCACATCTTCTACATGATGCATCAATAGGGATCAGACGATGAAGGAATTCCTCACCCATAGCCAAGCCATTGTCACAGGCACGCCACATAAAAGATTTAACCTTTGACATTGTGTGATCGTTCCATATTCTTTTCCACACAATCTTCGGCATATAGCTCCAACTATGATTTCGGGAAGTAGAAGGCCTTCTTTGATCAAGATCCTCCAGATAATTAGAAGTCAGATGATAGGCCGACTTCACCAAGAAACGATCTATTTTATTTCCTATCCATTAAGTCTATCCTCTTAAGGATAAATATTGAGAGGAATTTTAAATATAGCCTCCTTAATTTCAACTGGGAAAATATTCTCAATAATCTCCACCTTCCAAACACAATTAGTGGGGTCAATGAGATCCGAAACCCACTCTATTGTACAATCCATGGGCTTTGAGGAATAAGGTTTGAAACCTTTAATAGAAAGAATCCATTGGTCTTCCCATCTTCTAATTTTGTTACCGAAGGCCGACTTGCCAAACAAGTCCCATAAGAAGATATTTTCTTCCTTCAATAAGACTTCTCCAAGCCCAAAATGGTCAATAACCAATTGAAGCATGTAAGAAATCCGTATTAGGAAAATAAATGGATTTTCTTACTTTAGAAGCTGATGGAGCTAATTTTAGTGCATGAGAGGCAGCTAGAGGGAGAGAGCTGGCAAGATTTTCAAGGAACCATCAATTTGATAAAAAGTATGGTGATGTATTGCAGAATCGATTTCCTTAATTAGAGATGCCTAACAATAGCTGGTTGCTAACCCTCTAAGCTATTGCAAACTTTTTTTTTAAGTGAATTTATTAGAGGGAAAAGAAAAGCAACCAAAAACAAAAGGGAGGGAGGGGGGAAACTATAGAGCAACTGTAGATGACGCTTGAATCACAACATGGAACCATAAAAAATCAAGTTTTTCTTCACCTACGGTTAAAAAAAAAAAAAAAGAAAAGAAGAAACCATTTCAACTATGATCTAGCCCTTTGTTTGAACATAGAAAGGGTATTTTAGATCTTTGTTAGTAGGATTAGGGAGCGGAGTTAATGACGAGTCCAAACAAAGAAAAAACACCATGGAAGAAGAGATTCCCTCTTCAATTGAGTGACAAAAAAAACTTTCACAACCACAGAGAAAAAGTACTAATGTAAATGTTAGAGTTGAACTGATGACCTGTTTGAGGTATTGATTTTCCCCAATTGAACTAACTCCTTAGGGATTTCTTGATACATTTTTGTTTTTATTTTCACCCACAATGACAGAAGAGGAAATAAATAAATATGTTTGATTGCAAGGGAAATTAAAAGGGAAGGGAAGTGAAATATTTAAATTTAAAAAGGAAACTTATATATGTATAACACAACATGAGTGTGTAACTATTTAAGCTTCTAACCATAATTAGTAAGGATACTTATTAGATGTAAAATTTATTTTACTTTTTGAATGCAAGGGATTTGGATGCAAAGTGAAGTGTAAATTAATAACTAAATATAGAATGATTTGGAGTTAGTTACATAGCCATTTGATAGCATCTGGTGTAATGGTTATGAGTTTCCTTTTTAAATTTAAAATTTTCACTTCCCTTCCCTTCCTTTTTAATTTCTCTTGCAATCAAACAAAACCCTAAAGAAAAGAAAAAAAAATATCAGAATAAATAATTAGTCCAGTGAATGATCCTTTTTCTCGGTAATTTATTACTCATTGAAACTGACATCACGTTTCATTAGAGGTATTACGTGAAAATCAATAAATTTAGAGAGTTGTATTTGGGTGATTTTTCAGCACACATTTCATTACGATAAGTGTTCTATATAAGGAGAGTACAAATCGTTGTGCGATAACAGAGAGCCACGGTATAAGGATTTTGTTATGCTACAACAGAGGGAAATTTAAATTTAAATATTCAAACAGATTTTGTCATCATATGTGTCGCTCATTTTGGTTGAGCAGTAGCTCATGTGTCGCTCTTGGTTTTCGGTTGATCAAATATGTATGGAGCGGTGTTATTACATGTGGCATGCTGTGAACTGATTAACTGATTTCACAAGGAGATGTATCAAGGTAGGACTCCATATCGCATGTGGGAAGTTCTGTTGAGCCTTTATCGCATGCAGAATCTATACGGTTATCATCCCCCCATAAGCTGAGCGGTGTGGTTCACAACCAAAGCTTGGATTGGAGCAATTGAAGGCGGTGAGCACTTAAGCCTTTGGTGAAGATGTCAGCCACAGCCACTTGATTGGCTGAAGAAACAAACTAGACATCTATCAACTTGCGTGCAACTTATGTAGTGGAAATCAATGGCCACATTCTTATTGCGGGTGTGGAAGACTGGATTAAACGCCAATGAAATTGCTATGATGTTGTCACACCATATCACAGGTGTTTGTGTGATAGGACACCTCAACTCATGAAACAATGAGGATAACCATATTAGCTCAGTAGCTGTGTGTAAGAGACACTTGTACTCAGCCTCGGATGAAGAGTGTGCCATGGTGGCCTATTTCTTTGCACTCTATGCTATAGGATTGTGACCAAGGAAAACGCAGAATCCGCCTGTGGACCGTCTGTCTACAAGGAAAACGGCCTAGTCTGCGTTGCAGTAGGCTTGTCTGGTAAAGGGGCCCGATCGGAGCTGGAGGCCAGTCTTTATAGTGCCTTTGGGAAACCTGAGGATTCGCTTAACTGCTGCAAAATGTGAATCATTTGGAGCATGAAGGAATTGTGACACCTGGTTGACTGCAAACGAAATATCCGGTCGGGTCAGTGTAGCATACTGTAGAGCACCCACCAGACTGCGATAATAAGTGGCATCAGTCAAGGTGGGGCTGTCATCGACTCCCAACTTGGCAGATGGTGCTGGAGTGGACACAGGCTTGCAACCCGTCATATTGGCATATTGGAGGAGCTTAGTGATGTACTGGGATTGATCAAGATAGAGCTTAGTCGAGTCCCTGGTTATGTGAATGCCCAAAAATTGGGAAAGCAATCCCAGATCCTTCATCTCGAATTGGTGGCCCAAAAATGAGATTAGATACTGAACTTTAGTAGTGTCATTAATGCTTGTTATAATTATATCATCGACATATAGTAATAGGTCGATGGAGGCAAACCCTTTGTGAAATATAAAGAGAGAGGGATCCGAAACTGACACTGTGAAGCCATAATCGAGAAAGCTGGCATGGTAGTGAATTTGGCATACCATGCACGTGGGGCGTGGCGAAGCCCATAAATAGCTTTCTGCAACAGACATACTTTTGTGGGCCGATTGGGTCGACATATCCATGTGGTTGAACCATGTACATTATTTCCTACAAATCACCATTTAATGCACATTTGACATCTAACTGTCTAGTGGCCATTGATTAGTAATTGCAAGTGATAAAATAGTGTGAATTGTTGTTGGTTTGACAACAAGGCTGAAAGTCTCAACAAAATCAACACCGGGTTGTTGTATAAAAAAAATAAAAAATAAAAATAAAAAAAACAAAAAAAAAACCTTTGTCCCAAGGTGAGCCTTGTAGCGATTGATGGTACAGTTGGAGTTCTACTTGATACGATTCACCCATTTACATTCAATAAAATCATAGAGGGAAGAGCCAGAACAAGGGTCCATGTATGTTGTAGTTATACAGCACTGAATTCTTGGTCCATGGCGTGATGCCAATGCAAAGAATTACACGCCTGAGAGTAGCAGGATGGGGCTTGTAATAGGGAGGAAAGAGTAGTAGAGAGAGGGTAAAGGCTCTGGGAAAGGGCTTTTCATTTAAAAATTCCAGATTGTGATATGGTCTTCATTAGGTGAGATCTACCAGGAGGAGGTGGTGGGGGAGGAGCTAGAGTAAGTGAAGGTGGAGGGGAGTGAGGGATTATGGTGGTGTTGTCGTGTGAGGACAGCGAGTCAGCAGGTTGTTGATCGGGTGGGGTTGTTATAGAGCTGGGCAAATTGGTCGACGAGGAAGGAGTGCTAGTCGACATGGGTGCTGGGTTGGTGGTGGTGGGTTTGGTAATGCCAAAAAAATCAAGGTTGATTGTTGGGTTGGTGGTGAGGGTTGAGCTTGGGAGGGGAGTCTTCGAAGGGGAATGGATTCTCGTCAAAAACAACATGACGAGATACATATATGCAGTTGGATGTGAGGTCAAGATATCAGTAAGCTTTTTGCATTGTGCTGTATCCAAGGAAATAGCAATGTGGGGATCGGTATTGGAGTTTATTGGTGGTGTATGGGCGGAGCCAAGAGTAGCATACACACCTAAAGATACGAAGGTGAGCGTAGGTGGGTTTAATGGTGAGTAGTGTTACATAGGATGTAACTATGTGGTTTTGCAAAAGAGGCATTCGATTGATTAGGTATGTGGCAGTGGTGATGGCTTCAAGCCAGAATTTTGGAGGCATGTGAGCGTGGGCGAGGAGAGCCAAACCATTCTCAACCAGATGGTGTTGTTTTCATTCAACAACCCCGTTTTATTCAGGGGTATGAGGGCAAGTGACTTGATGGGTTTTACCATTGGTTTAAGCATTACTTGTGAACTCACCACCACCATCGGTGTGAATAGTGACAATGGACTGTTGAAAGAGCTTTTCAATAGTGGATTTGAAAGAGATGAAAATATCATAAAAGTCAGATTTTAACTTCATAGGAAAAAGCCAACAAAATCTTGAAAAGTCATCAACAATGAGAACATAATATAAATAATTGGAACATGAGGGGGTGGGAGTTGGATCCCAAACGTCACAATGGATGAGTTCAAGAGGTCGTTGAGAAATTGTTGAAAACGCCGGGAAGGGCAGCTTGTGACTCTTGTCGAGTTGACAAGAGGAGCAAACACTAGGCGATTGTTTATTTGAGATGGAGATATTGTTGAAGAGGGTATGTTGAATGGAAGTAGAGGGATGACCAAGATGAGCATGCCACCAAGCAGGAGAGGAGGGTGTTCCAAAGTACACATGAGGAGAGTTGTTGGAGAATGAAGCTGGAAACTGAAAAAAGTAGAGACTGTTGCTAACGGGCCCTGGTAGAGAAGATTCCCGTTGGTCTTGTCCTTCACACGACAACCAAATTTATCAAAGATAAATTCACAATTATTATCACTTGAGAATTTATGAACAGAAAGTAGATTAGTGGAAGCACTAGGACAGTGAAGGATATTTTTTAAACGTAAGGGAGGTATGTAAAACGGTTGAACCAACATTACAGATAGGCAATGTTGCTAACGGGCCCTGGTAGAGAAGATTCCCGTTGGTCTTGTCCTTCACACGACAACCAAATTTATCAAAGATAAATTCACAATTATTATCACTTGAGAATTTATGAACAGAAAGTAGATTAGTGGAAGCACTAGGACGGAAGGATATTTTTAAACGTAAGGGAGGTATGTAAAACGGTTGAACCAACATTACAGATAGGCAATGTTGCTAACGGGCCCTGGTAGAGAAGATTCCCGTTGGTCTTGTCCTTCACACGACAACCAAATTTATCAAAGATAAATTCACAATTATTATCACTTGAGAATTTATGAACAGAAAGTAGATTAGTGGAAGCACTAGGACAGTGAAGGATATTTTTTAAACGTAAGGGAGGTATGTAAAACGGTTGAACCAACATTACAGATAGGCAAACTTTGTTCGTTCCCAACTTGAACAATATCTGCACCTTCATATGCAGTAGAGATATGCATATTCTCCATGTCAGGTGTAAGATGGCGAGAAGCACCAGTATCCGAGAACCATGTGTTTGTAGAGTACATGCATCAAAGAAGAAAACATAGCAGCCAATTTTTCCAGTGGTTGATGGCCTTGACAAGCATGATTCATTCTGTTGTAGCAGTCCAAGGCTTGATGCCTAGGTTTCTGACAAATCTGGCAGGGAGATAGACAAACAGAACTGTCTGTAGGAGGGAGGCAGGCCATATCATCACTTACTTTGGAGCTACAGACCGCTAACTAATCAAAGATCGATAGTCTTGAATCGTTGGAGATAATTAGTCATAGATTGAGTTCTTTTTTGACACGACTTAGTTGGCACTTGAGAGACATAATGTGAGCTACAGTAGTGGAAGCATATTGTTACTGTAAAAGATCCCATGCCTTTTGAGCAGAGGAAATGCCAAGAATGTAGGGTAAAGCAAATTCGCTCAAGGTGGCATTTATCCAAGACAATAGCATTTGGTCTTTTTCATACCAAGGAGAGTCAAGAAGGATGGGAAGAGTGGTACCGTCAATTAGATGCATCAACTTATGCCCACGAAGAATCGACTACTTATGTCCACGAAGTATCAGCTCGAAGAGTGATTTCCAAAGAAGATAGTTAATTGCACTTAACTTGATTGATATGAGACTTGCAATGTTGGATACAACTGAGTGAAGAGGAGGCAGCAAAAGAAGGAGCGGATGGGTTGGTAGAGGTGTCATCGGCTGAGGTATTGGAAGTGTTGGTGGTATTGGTTGCAATGAGTGTCTTCAAGTTGAGGAAAGATAAAAATAAATAAAATTGCTATGGAGCTTTACAGCTCTAATGCCATGAAAATCCATAAAGTTAGAGAGTTGTATTCGGGTGAATTTTCAGCACACATTTCATTATGACAAGTGTTATATATAAGGAGAGTACAAATCATTGTGGGATAAGAGAGAGTCCCATGATTTTGTCATCATATGTCACTCATTTCGGTTGAGCAATAGCTAGCGCATGTGTCGCTCTTGGATTTAGGTTGATCAGATGCATATGGAGTGGTGTTATCACATGTGGCATGCTGTGAATTGATTTCACAAGGAGATGTATCAAGGTAGGACTCCATATCGCATGTGGGAAGTTCTGTTAAACCTTTATCGCATGCAGAATCTAAACGTTATCATTACGTTGATGCTATCAAAATTATTATATGATGTAGGCATTCCTTACCTATTTAGGTTTAGATGACCTTTCAAACCACACAAACACGGATCCGCATCTCGCATCTTTTTTTTTCAAGTGGTTTTGGAAGGACAGTGATAACTTGTCTTGGATGACCGCCACATGGTTTTCGGGGAATCCAAAACCCACGTTCGAGCTGACACTCAGCCGATAAGCCGAGCCGACAGAGGATGTCAGCTCAGACGTGGATCTCGGATTCACCCAAGAGTCTCGTGGCGGCCATCAGAGATAAATTGTTGCATCCTCCCAGAACTATTGAGAGGAGACGATGTGAATCCACACAAACACACATACACCTAAAAAATAAATAAATAAATAAATAATAAAATAAAATGACCTTTTACCTAATCCAAATAGCCCTTGATGCATGTCTATGTCCATTTGGTTTGAAAGAAATCAAATGTGGGGCAGGCCGAGGTAAGAATGTGACCTGCACTTTGAGTATAGGTGGGGTCCTTAGGTTATTGTTGAGAGTTACATCTTTGGCACTTGGAAGACATCAGTGAAAATTATTTGTGTTGCTTTTAAAAAGAGGATTTTAGTGAAAATAAAACAGACATTGTCTTGTCAAAGAGAAGAAGAGAATGGAAGGGAAGAAAATAGTAAGAAGATTTATACTTGTATATGTTTTAAGTGAAAATAATTTTTTAATTTTATTTACAAAAGGGTTTATTTTTTTTTCATTTCAGGGTACAAATTAAAGTTCCTATTTGATAGAATTGAATAACTTTTGGAGTGTTTATTAAAAAAAAAATTGATTTTAGGAGTGAAAATAAGTGAAGCTGTATTACATGAACTAAACAGAACCCTTCGAGCAAGACCATTGATAGAATTGGTCTGAACCCTAGAAAAGAAATACAAATCCATTGATTTGAAATAAGATTCGAATCAAAATTGGAATCTGTGGTTCAATTTTGATTCCTCAAACCATTATTTTAGTAATCGATATCAATCAATTGTTATTTATACTAGATTCTTGTTTATTTTAAAATCAATATCAACCACATGTCAATTTAGCAGCAGTCGACACTAAAATACAATCTTGCTTCCAAAGATGATATATATCCTCACTCCATCTTCCTTCATATCATTTTTCCCTAAGAAAAGTAGGAAAACAGCCATTGCCCACCTCAACTTCCCACGAGCAATCTCCAATGAACTTTATTCCCTGATTTGCCTTTAGCCCTTTAAGGGCTTTTTAATACAACTGTCTCCATCTCCTGTGACAAGAAAAAGTAACAGAAATACATCCGGATCCGATAGATTATGTTTCAGAGTATATCCATTTACATCTGTACACCTAAACTTTGACAACCCATGTGGTCTAACTCTAGTTGTATGGATCCGGTCCATTATAACTATTCAAGGGCTGATTGACCCTGATCCGAATTGTATACCAATGAGCATTTTGACTTTTTGATTTGTGATTACCTAAGGATGTTAATTTTGGGATCGAACTGGTAGTTTGGATCGGTCTGGTCTAGATTAACCTGAAACTAATCTGGATCAAACTGTTACCAAACATTTTTCAAGTTGAGGTATGGCATATTCTATCAGTCCCGGTCTGGGCTTCTCGAAAAATCAGACCGATGAGTCTGAACCCAATAATGGTTTGAATCAAATTGATTTAGACTGAATATTAAACCCTTTTTCATTGCTTCAGCCTTCTCGATGGGTTTAATGGGTTTCTTACTTGACTTTTAACCTGAACCGGCTTGATACCAACCCAAAAAGAAACTGATATAGACGGGTCCGTTAGTTAATGTGCACAGCACAGTCCATTCAGTCTAAACTCCCAAACCTCTTAACAAACATATTTTGGTCATACCCTATAAAGTCCAACATCAATTTGACTCAAACCAAAACTGACCAGGACCAGCCTGTTGACACCCTTAAATTATTACCCATAACGGCAGTACACCAAGGGCACGTCTGTAATAAGCCCTGCATGTGTGCAAATGAAAGCAGTATGACATCATCACATATGTGAGAATCATCGTCATTCCTGAATCCTGATTCCTCTGAGTCCCCTTGGTTGATTTTCAAATTTTGTTGCAGAACCGACAAGCCAAAACACCGCTGAATCGTATCAAAATCTATGTCCTGAACAGACTTGAAGAAACTATATGGCTGATAAAAAAAATCTTACCATGGAAAGATGTTGAATTAAGTCGAAAAAAGATCATCTCCAGCCGAACAGCCCCTCGACATATTCAAAGTTTGGTTTTTTTTTTTTTTTTTTGGTAGAGAAAGTTTGGTTCATTGTTTACGAAACAGTCGAACCAACTTGGAGTTATATAATGATTAACCCTAATTCCATCTACATGGAGTCCGGTTCGGTTCGATCGATTCTTAACCGATTCCAACATGTGATACAAATGAGTCGGTTTCCATGTAACCGGGGCATCCCAAGATCTAAGGACTTAGACATCGAATGAAAATGTCTACGCGAGAAGTTTTAATTCACAGAACTGGAAAAGGTATCGATTACTTTGAAAATCAATATGGGATCGGTGTTTCCCACTATAGAACTAATGACAAAGTGACCAAAAGTACTAAAAATAAATAAAAGTATCAGTTATTGAATCGTTATCAACCACTCTCAATACCGATACCGATACCGATACCGATACCGATATCGATACAGATCCCCATACCAATAATAACCATTGGACAAAAATTAGAAAGCGATCGAAAATGATGGCAGACTTTATTCTAGAGTTTTATAACTTTGGTTGAGTTTGACTGACGAAGACCCTTCTAGAAAAGCTTTAGTTGAGTTTGACCTTTTGACGTATCGTTAAATCCATTCCCGAATTGATAAGTTTTATCAGTTTGGGGCCCACTATTTCATGCCACGCACTTCGGCTGTCGGCCGGTTTAAGCTCATAGTATTGTTGTTTTGTCCCCGTTGCCATTCGACTTCGGATCCACCGTATCTACATATACTTTTTATGAGATTCCATACTCACGAGGTGATGTGGGACCCATCTCAAGAGTGTATGATCTATTGAATATAGTCGGTGATAGAATCCAAAGAGAATATAAGTATATGCAGATAAACTATTCCAATCATGTGATAGCAACAAATTGATTTGAATATTCTTAACTGAAAGGTCTGAAACCCCCTGGATTTCTCGTGTTCGAACACAGCCTCTCGAGATACGTGATAGAGCTAAAATCTGTTATGGATATGGATTCATATCATCTATCGATAGTGCTTAGTCATGATCTAATGGTTGAAGCTCACTTAATGCGAATATTAATACATCAGTAAGTGCGCATGGTGAAATCCAGTCGTTGGATCACCGTGGACGAATTGGACAATATGAGGTGATTTTTTTTTCTACAAATACAAACAGGTATTAAAAAGGCAAATACTTCAATACAGGAATCAATAATCCGATATAAAAAAAACACATACGACATTAATATGCATGTGTTTAATATAGTAACCTTCGAAGCAAAAATTCGGAAATATTCACCATGCACTAAACATCTACAGAGAAAGGATTGGCAAGTTCGAGACGATTAGCAGTTCTTTTCTTTTTCTACACCAAATAATTGCTCGCTTGCGGTTTTGACTTGGGTTTGGGTTTGAGTTTGGGTTTAACTTTGGGTTAACCTTTTTCGGTTTTAGAACCAGCTCTCTTTTCAAAAAAAAAAAAAAAAAAAAAAAAAGCTTCATTTGGGTTCAGTTGTAGACCCAATTCTGTTTTTGAGTCACCAGTAAATCCCGCTAAAATAAGCTATTTGCAGACTTCCAGTGTTCTATGCTCCTTCTATAAATCCCTTTTTTACCAAAAAATAATAATAATAATAAATCCCTTCAAAATTGATATTAATATCATCATCAATAAAAAAAATTCTCATATATGAGAGTAGTTGGGTTCTTATAGTCGCACAATCTTTTTTTTTTTTTTTTTGGGTTCTAGTACACGAGGCTTCTACTATTGTAAGATCTGGAGAGAGGTAAAATGTAAGCAATCTTACTCCCACAATTTCGAGAATCAAACAATCATCAGCCTTGAGGTTAGCAGCTTATCCTTCAAAATTCAGAATGGGGTCGTCTACGGGGATCTGGTTTTGCCATCCAACTCTATTAAAAGCCATGCTTGCAGCATCCAAAAGAGCTCCATAATACTTGAGCTCAACAGTGTCATACGGATTTGATGGTATTACAAACCCATAGTCTAGAAAGAAAAATTATGATAGTACTAAACAAGTCATCTGATAACTTCGTTTCTACCCGTTGAACTTAATTTCAGGGATCTCCTATCACATAAGTTGAGTTTCTATCACGTGATTTATATCACAAGCCTTAAGCTCATTCCTTTAGAAGTATACCATCTTAATGGTCAGAAGCTAAATAATCACACCAGTTAGAACTATCCTGACTAAGGCTCTCTTTGATATAGTTTATATTTATGTTTATGAGTTATTTATAATAAATCTCTTATAAGAATAAAATATGAGTCATAAATAATAACTATCTAATACCATTAGACATAAAGAAATAATAATAGATTATCACAATAATGATAAATACCTTCTAACCTATTTGTAGATTTTAGGTTATATCAATTTATTTTAAATATAAATAAGTACCATAAATCATACCAAACAACTACTTATGTCATAATATATTATAGAAAAAATTTCATCTAACCCCCAAAAACTATGTCAAATTCGATCTGACCCCCAACAATTTCAAAAGTCTCATCTACCACCCAAAAAGTTTCCAAATGTCTCATCTACCACCCAAAAATTTTCCACCGTAAGTCAAAGAGACCCCACCCGTTAGTAGAGTTCTGTTAGTCGATGACGTAAGCACTATTTGAAAAATCTTGGGATGATAATACCCTTATTCTCAAATAGAAAGACCATTTTACCCCTATTGAACCATCATCTACAACCCTCATTTTCCCCAATCCTGCAACCATTCAGACTCTCCGCCAAGCTTACGCCTTCAACGCCTCCTCCACCGCCGCCGCTGGTCCTCATCCTCCTCCACCTCCACAAATCTGGTTTCATCGCTCTTATTTTGCTTCTAGTTTTTTCGATATCTTCTAAAGAACATTGCACTCTCTCTTTCTCTTCTCGTAGCTTCTCTTTTCTGATAATTGATTTGGGAATTGTCGCATTTGTTGCTTCCATTCTCTGCTCTATTGCTTTCTTGTACAATGCCAAGGTCGTCTTTTAAGAGCCAAATATAGGTATTTTCCTTTCAAATTTCTGTTTCATTTAGGATGAAATTGAAAAGAAGGTTGTTACTTTTCCTTTCAGGGGTTTATTTATTTATGTTTTCTTCATATAGGTTGCTTAGGGGTTCCCCCTCACATCACAGTTCTCCTCTTTGAATTCCCCTGTTACCGTATAGTCTCTAGTCAGGTGGATTTAGGGGTTTTTAGAGCAAGGAGTTGGATAGGGGATTAGAATCCGTCTAGGACCAGCTTTGTTTTTTACGTTTTTTTTTACTTTTCCATTTTAGGATCGCCCTCTACAACCCTTGTCGATTCTGTTGCTGATCAGGATTGGCTTCGGATTGGCCTGTCTGATCCTCAAATCACTAATCTCATCCAACCAATTCTCCGTCACTGCAACCACTACAATCGAACCCATGAAGATCTCTTCTCCGCCGGAGAAGCCACTCTTCTTCAAACCCTTGTTCTCCACCGTTGTAACCTTCAAACAACCAAGCCCTTGAAGCTCTCTTCTCCGGTGCTGCAACCTTGAAGGAAGGCACCTCTCTCGATGCCCAAATTGTCGCTGCCAGTTCTTTGCTAAACCTCGCCACAGATCAAGAAAGGGTTTGTATCATCTCCGGTGAGCTTGGGATTCGGTTGATTGTGCAGGTCCTCTTTGTGGGAGAATAAAAAAAAATAGGTCTATTTTTGCTTGAGAATGTCTTATCAAAGGGTTAAAAAAATAATTTTGATTGTGAAAGTGGTAAAAGGTCAAATTAGTAATTTTATCTCAATTTAATATTTTTTTAATTTCAAATACAAATGGTAGAAATGTCTTATCACATTTTCAGTCAAGTCCGTCAGTTAATTGGGGCCGGTTGAAGTTTATGCAAACCATTTGGGTGGTAGATGAGATTTTTAAAATTATTGGGGGTTAGATCGAATTTGACATAGTTTTTGGGGGTTAGATGAAATTTTTTCTATATTATATAATTAATTCTATGATACATACCAAAGAGAGCCTAAGTAATGTCAAAAGCACGCTATGTATTTAACTTCTCCAAATATATTGTATGATGACCTACATGTCTTAAATGTCTTTATATTTTAATACAAATGGTAGTCATATGTGTCTTACATGACACTTGTGACCTTCTTACCTCTATGCTTACTACTTAAAGTGTTGGGTTCCTCCTCACCCACATGAGTAGAGGGACCCACATCTCTTTATTTGGTAATGACTTACTGCCTTTCATAAAACCATTGTTTCCTTTTCTTTTTCTTTTTTCTTCTATATGAAGGAATCATACTCTCTATTTAAGGCTTTTGTAAAAGGCGGTACGGGGAGATCTTAGAGAGATGTTCTTGAGTTTTAGTGAAAACCAGAGAGAAAATAAAGATATCTAAAGTCAAGAAATCCAAGGTTTAGAGTGGAAAGAAAAATCTGGTTTTTTCTTCATTCCTCCATTGGAGAGTAAGAGACTCTTATTTCTTGTACATGTGGCGTGAAGGTATTCTCCCTATTCAGGGAAGAGAGAAGGTGACAGTTCTTCTCAGTATTTAGTACGTCGACATCGAGGTGAAAGTATTTTTGTTATTCTTAGGTTACCACCAATTATTTTGGTGAGTTATTGTATTACCCAAGAGTAGGTTATTTCTCTTGAAGATTAATAACCTCTAGTTGTGACTAGAGAATATTGTATTATGTACCCATTATTATTATAGTGGAGATTTACCTAGACTAGGTCCCGTAGTTTTTTCTCTTTCACCTTGGAAGGGTTTTCCACATAAAAATTATTGTGTCTCTTATGGTTTGATTGTCTCTATTTATTTTCGTTGTTATATCTCTGTGCATATTTTTGTGGTTGCGTATTCCATTGGTTTGCATACAGAAGGGAAAAGCCTCGTGTTACAGTTGGAAATCACTCATCGGTCTACGATCCGAGCAACCTGCAATCACAGAGATGATACAAGGGAGTTGGGTGACTAAGCCCCGGGTATACTCCGATGCCTAAGTCAAATTCTCAATGTAAACAGTCAAGAGATAGCAGGAAGCTATCTCCAGTTTAGAAAAAGAGGGGAACGATGAGAGAGTTTGAGCGTACGAGAGAATGGAGAGTGAATGAGATTGTGATTGATTTTACCTTGAAAAATCTTCATTTACTTATAGAGTTTGGGAAGAAACATGGAGGTATCAGGACTTAGGGAAGTAGATCGCCAATAGAACTGCCAAGTGTCGCTCTGAGGGACACCAGGTCATAAACTCCGAGTAAGAGTGGGAGACTGTAGCCAATGAAGCCAAGTCGGTTAACAGCAAGAGTGATACGCGTCACCACACAGATAGCCGTATGACCGTGATGATCGGCATCGTATCGTACTAGGAGAAGGACTCCTCTGACGTGACATAGTTGCCTTAGGACTCTGACTTCCGACCAAGAAACATAACCGAACAGGTTTATACCTCCGATCAGCATCGTGTCCTAACAGGACTGAAACTCCGAGCGGTAAAAGCCAAGTGCACCACATCATTCATGGTCGGCTTCGAGGATAATGGATGCCACGTGTAAGATTTTAAGTGGATGATGTTTTTCCCATATAACACCTTGTGTTTCCTTAACAAGTGGTATCAAAGGCAGGTTTTATAACCATGTGTGAACAATGGAGGGAACCCCAATAAGGATGATTAGTTTGAATGGGAACAACTTGATGATTTAAAAAGCTAAGATGGAAGACTTATTATATTGTAAGGAATTGTACGGACCCGTACAGGGTGAAATGGCAAAATCAGAAAAATTATTCGAAGTCGAGTGAAAGACCTTGGACCGAAAAGTTGTTGGCTTTATTCGGCAATGCTTGGATGACACAGTTTTTCATCATCTCTCCATAGAGACATCGGCAAAGTCATTGTGGAGTAAATTGGAAAGTCTGTTCAAAAGAAAGACTACTGGTAATAAAGCGTTTCTAATCAAAAAGCTTGTGAACCTAAAGTACAGATATAGATACTCAGTTGCAAAACATTTAAATGAAATACATAGTATTGTGAATCAGTTATTCTCCATGAAAATTGTATTAGATGATGAGTTACAAGCTCTATTACTACTCAGTTCACTACCAGACAGTTGGGGGACACTGGTGGTGTCTCTTAGCAATTCTGCACCAAATGAAAAAATCACAATGAGTCAAATAACAGAAAATCTGTTGAATGAAGAGACAAGAAGAAAGTCTTCGGATTCATCTCAACAAGAGGCACTTGTCATAGAAAGCCGAGGGAGAAGCAAATACAGAAAATCCCAAAACCATGGGAAGTCAAAAGAGAGATCCAAATCAAGACAAGGGTCACATGTTACTATTATAAAAAGGTAAGACATATGAAAAAAGAGAGTAGAAAATTCAAGAGAGATTTCAAGAAAGGAAATGGAGAAGATAAGAACGAAGATATTGTTGCCATCAACTCAATTGGAGACACTATTATTATCTCAAGTTGTGAAGAATCTTATCTTACATCTTCATTTCAAGACTCAAATTGAATTATTGATACTGGTTCTTCATACCATGTTACCCCTAGCAGAGAATTATTTACCTCTTACAAGACAAGTGATTTTAGTATTGTAATAATGAAAAATAATGTTGTTTCAAAAATTATGGGGATAGATAATGTGAGTGTTGAGACAAATATTGGATGTAAATTGACTCTCAAGGATGTAAGACATGTAACAGAACTCCGTTTGAATTTGATTTGTGTAGGGAAGTTAGATGCAGAAGGTTATCACAGTCACTTTGGTAATGGTCAATGAAAGCTTACCAAAGGTTCTCTAGTGTAGCAAGAGAAAACAAGTGTTGCACTTTATATAACATAAAGGTACAAGTGTGCAAGAGTAAAGTGAATACAACAGAGGGTGAATCTACTACAGATTTGTAGCATCATCCACTTGGTCACATGAGCGAGAAAAGAATGCAGAGCCTCACTAAAAGCAACCTTCTTCCAGACATAAGAGGTACACATTTGAATCGTTGTGTTCATTGTTTTGTTGGTAAACGACATCATGTTACTTTCATGAAGGATTATCCTCATAGAAAAAGAAATATCTTAGAATTGGTATATTCTGATGTTTGTGGTCCTATAAAAGTGAAAACACTTGATGGTGCTTCTTACTTTGTTACTTTCATAGATGATACTTCTAGAAAAATATGATCTATGCTTTGAAAACCAAAGATCAGGTTTTGGATATATTTAAAAATTTTCATGCTATTGTTGAAAGAGAAACAGGAAAATCTCTCAAATGTATTCGTACTGATAATGGTGGTGAGTACATTGATCCATTTGAGAAGTATTGTAGTAGTCAAGCTATTCGGCATGAACAAACAGTTCCCAAGACTCCGCAGCATAATGGTGTTGTAGAAATGACGAATCACACTATTATGGAAAGGATCAGGTGTATGGTCTCATAGGCAAAGTTGGCACGGTGTTACTGGGGAGAAGAGATGCGTACTGCAGTCTATTAGATTAATTTATCTTCATCAGCTCCTTTGAATGGAGATGTTCCTGAGAAGGTGTGGAGCTGAAAAGATGTTTCCTATGATCATTTAAAAGTATTTGGTTGGAGAACATTTGTGCATATACCAAAAGATGAGCGGTCAAAGCTTGACGACAAGTCAAAGTAGTGTATTTTCTTGGGATATATGCAGATGAAAATTTTGGAAACAAATTATATGATCTGGTTAAGAAGAAAGTTATTAGAAGCAAAGATGTTATCTTTCTTAAAGATCAAACAATTGAAGACTATAAGAAAATTGAAAAATCTCAACATTTGTTGATGACCTGATTGATCTTGATCCAGTTCCTCTACCCATGGTACATGATGATGGGGGAGATATGCAAAATGATAATGATGGTATTTTCACAGATAATACAGGTGATGTTGAATAGGGGGAGCAGCCCCTTCCAGAGCCACCAGTTGAGCTTCAATTGAGAAGATCTATCAGGGAGCGACAACCATCTACCAGGTATTCACCAAATGAATATATTATGCTGATAGATGCAGGTGAACCAGATTGCTTTGAAGAAGCACAAATTGATGAGCATAAAACTGAGTGGTTAAAAGCTATGCAAGAGGAGATGGATTCTTTGTATAAGAATCATACTTATGATTTAGTAAAGCTACCTAAGGATAAGAAGACACTCAAGAATAAATGAGTATTCAGACTAAAGATTGAGCAAAATAGATCACAACCAAGGTATAAGACAAGGTTGGTTGTAAAGGATTTTGGACAAACAAAAGGAATTGACTTTGATAAAAAAATTTCTCTTGTTGTGAAAATTTCATCTATTCGAATTGTATTAGGTTTAGCTGCAAGTTTGAATTTAGAAGTTCAACAATTTGATGTCAAGACAACTTTTCTTCATGGTGATTTGGAGGAAAAGATTTACATGGAGCAACCAGAAGGTTTCAAAGTTAAAGATAAAGAAAACATGGTTTGCAGGTCAAGGAAGAGCTTGTATGGTTTGAAATAGGCTCAAAGACAATGGTACAAAAAGTTCGATTCATTTATGATGGATCATGAGTATACAAGAACAACAGCAGATCATTGTGTGTTTATTAAGAAATTTTCTGAAGGTGATTTCATTATTCTTTTGCTCAATGTTGATAGTTGGACAGGATGTCAATAAAGTTGACAAGTTAAAGCAAGAGTTAAGCAAATCTTTTGACATGAAGGACTTGGGACCAGCATAGTAGATCTCTCGTGATAGAAAAGCAGGAAAAGTTTGACTATCATAAGAGAGGTACATACAGAAAGTACTCGAAAGGTTCAATATGGAGAAAGCAAAGCCAGTTAGTTCCCCACTTGCAGGTCACTTTAGATTGAGCAGTGAGCAAAACCCTTCAACTGAGCAAGGAAGAATAGAAATGAAGAAAATTCTCTATGCATCAGTTGTAGGAAGTTTAATGTATGCCATGGTATGTACAAGACCTAACATTACATTATGCAGTTGGAGTTGGAGTAGTGTTCTTGCCAATTCTGGCAAAGAGCATTAGGAAGCAGTCAAGTGGATTATGAGAAATCTCAAAGGTACATCCAATGCATGTTTATGTTTTGGTATTGATAAACCTGTGTTACAGGGGTACACAGATGCAGATATGGCAGGCAACATCGATTCAAGGAAATCGATATCAAGCTACCTGTTTACTTTTGTAGGGGAGCAGTGTCATGACAGTCTAAGTTACAGAAGTGTGTAGCTTTGTCAACTACAGAAGCTGAGTATATTACTGCAGTGGAAGTTTGCAAGGAGATGTGGTGGATGAAGAAGTTCATTCAAGAACTAGCTCTGACATAAGACAAGTATATTATTTTTGTGACAGTCAGAGTGCCATTAACTTAAGTAGGAATCTCAGTTTCCATTACAAGATCAAGCATGTTGATGTGAGGTATCACTGAATTCGGGATATACTTAAACTTAACAAAAGCAATTATAGGTTGAGAAAATCCATACTGACAAGAACGGTGCAGATATGATGACAAAAGCATTATCCAATGAGAAGCATGACTTTTGCAAAAGCATGGCAGGTTTGGGTATGACACATCTCCGCTCGTGGAAGGGGGAGTTTGTTGGGTTCCTCCTCAACCACAAGTGGAGGGACCCATATCTCTTTATTTGGTAATGAGTTACTGCCTCCCATAAAACCAATATTTCCTATTTTTATTCCTTCTATATGAAGGAATTGTACTCTCTCTATTTAAGGCTTTTGTAAAAGACAGTACAGGGAGATCTTGGAGAGACGTTCCTAAGTTTCAGTGAAAACCAGAGAGAAAATAGAGAGATCTGAAACTGAGAAATCCAAGGTTTCGAGTGAGAAGAAAAATCTAATTTTTTCTTCATTCCTCCATTGGAGAGTAAGAAACTCTTATTTCTTGTATGTACGGCATGACGGTATTCTCCCTATTCAGGGAAGATAAAAATGTGACAGTTCTTCTTAGTATTTATTACATCGGTATCGAGATGAGAGTATTCTTGTTATTCTTGGATTACCACCAATTGTTTTTGTAAGTTATTGTATTACCCAAGAGTCTCTGATGAACTTGATATGACACTGAGAGGGGGGGTGAATCAGTGTCTAAAATTTTTCTCTGATTATTTACTGCTGCCCAGAGCTGATGGAGATATATTCTTTACACACATACAAACGTATGCAAATCTACCTCGCTACCACTCAATGGCCAGGTCTACCAGATTTGCACACCCATCCTGCAAGTCATTCCACGCACTCCAAAATATATAGGAAAATAAAGACAATCCACAACACAGGATATACGTGGTTCACCAACACAGTGTGTGATGGTTAGTCCACGGAGTAATGCCCAACGGGCTCCGTATATACTCAATACACTTCTTTTTGCTGTCTACACAGCAGGGAGTACATACACCCAATTTACCCAGCATAAAACTAGGAGGGCACACATGTGCCAGGAATTCAGGTAACAAGTACCAGTGTTCAGCACACGCTACACACCACGCTTAACCCGCACCCACGGGAAGCAAATAACAATTTTTTTAGGCTTATAAATTTGCCTTACAGTTTTTCCCCACTAGCTAGGTATTCAACAATTTGCACCTACACTAGCATACAATAAATTGAAAGCATAAATAGATAAGGAATTGAGAATCTCACAAACAATGCTTTCGAATGGCCAACAATATCTCTGGAGCTTCACACTGACCTCAAGTACTCTTCAACAGCCTTCAATGTTAATAGAGATCGATTCACAGAGCACACCTTGTCCACAGGCTTTCAATCTCTTCCACACAACCCATAATCACCATGAATATGAAAATAAAAGCTATACTGACCTCTCATAGAGATTTAGCACTCCATTGATGCACAAAGAAGAGGTAGTTGGTGATTGATCACTCCCACAGGTACGAAACCCTAGAAAAACCCTTTGTTAAGCTTCAAAACCCTATTTTCAATTTTTCTCAGCGTTTTTACGACTCCCAACAACGCCCAATGTATAGAGCATCAAAAAAATATGAAAATTGCAACTTGAACGGACTGATTTGGAGCTCGGATGAAGAAGTTATGTCAGTTTGAAGTTCGACCAATCATAAAATTCAAAATGGAATCTTTCGGAGGCATACCGTGCACCTGCACTACACGGAATCGCCGCCCTCCTATGCGTTGTCGCTTTAAGATTGGTCCACTGCAGAATCTAAACCAGAACCGTTGGATTAACATTAAAAAGGCGGGATTTGTTTCTCGCCGCTGGATCTGCATAAATAGCGTCAGATCCTGTCGGCTTTAATATTAGCCGCACGATCTGGATCTTTGCGCCGCTGTACCGAATGCACGCCACATAGAATCAAGGCGCTGAGACCATGCAACATTGACCACCATATGAACCTACATCAGGCCAATGAAATGCCTCGCGATAGAATCTTGACGTTGCCGCCTCACTACACTCGAGCCTGCCTTGATCTAATCCATTCAAAGTGGATCTGAGCATCGTGGCTCAAATCCAGCCGCTGATCTTGCATCTTCTCTTCTTTTTATGCCGAAATTGCCCCTATACAATTTGTGAAATGCCGAAATTGCCCCTAAACAACTTATGAAATGACTTTTTCGAGCGATTCGACAGAAGCTGCGATATCTCTCTCATCCGACGTCGGAATTGAGTGATTCAAGTTGTGTTGGAAAGATAACTCGACGCTCTACATCTTTCCACTGTCGAATTTCCATGAACCTGCTGCGGGACCCACCAAAAATAGATCCAAAGTTAAAACTCTGTCAAACCTTGGAATTTGAACCCGAAACTTTGTGTGCATGCATGCCAAGTGCCGTGGGCTGCCGTGTTGGCATGTCACCTTGCCACCATACCTGTGGGTCCCACTCACATTTTTTCTCTCTCCTCTTTCTATATCTTCTGATTCTCTCTCTTCTTTCTCTCTCTTAAATTTCTCTCTTTAATGCCACAACACCAGAAACATGAGAAACATGAACATGATTAGAAAAGCTTCAAGAACACTGTCGCATCATCAGAAACTCAACCGCATCATCAGAAACTCGGCCACATCACCAGTGGGGTCCACAAACACTCTCTCTCATCAAAATCAGTGTAATATCCCATTTAACTCATTGTAAGTCATCTGAACACATGTAGAACCTTGTAGAACACATAAGCGAAGTTGCTCCATTTTTACCATTGCACTGACATTCTCTCTCCTGCACTGATATTCTCTCTCCTATACTGACACTCTCTCTCCTCATTTTTTTGACTGAATACTCATAAATACTGTCACATCAGCCAAGTTGCCAACAATGACAACATAAAGTCCAACATATGTTATTTCTCTTGGAGATTGGTAACCTTTAGTTGTGACTAGAGAAGATTGTATTGTGTACCCATTATTATCATAATGGAGATTTGCCTAGACTTGGTCCCGTGATTTTTTTTCTTTCACTTTGGAAGAGTTTTCCACATAAAAATTGTTGTCTCTTGTGGTTTGATTGTCTCTATTTATTTTCGCTGCTATATCTCTGTGCATATTTTTGTGATTGCATATTTTATTGATTTGCATACAGAAGGAAAAAGTCTTGTGTTTTTCCTAATATAAAATAGTATAATCAGCTTTGGTTTTCATCATATATATATATATATATATATATATATATATATATATATATATATATATATATATATATATATATAGGGAAAAGGACAAAACTAAACAAACTATTAAAATCCAAATAGACCCATGTCGTTAAGAATATTCTATTAGATGCTAACGCTGGGAATCAATATTTTCTTAATGACCAAATTAACCCTTTACAAGGATGACTGACTTTAAAAAAAAAAAAAAAAAAAGGGTGAAGGAGAAGATGGCGGTGGGTTTTCTCTTGACCAAAAAAAAAAGAAAAAAAAAAAAAACCCAAGGAGATGGTTAGCTTTGCCATGGCGGTGTCTATGATTTTTTTCCATTGCTCTTTCGTTTGGCGGTGCTCTGGAATTTTTTTTTTCTTCTCTTCCTCAGACCTATTTTTTTTTTTTCTAAATCTATGTTCTTGTATTTCTTGGTGATTGGTCATTTTTCAGATCTATGCTTGTTGTTTGCCTTTGTTCTCTTTGCTGAGTTCTGTTCAGCATTGTTTGCTTGATTCGTTATTTCTACTCCTCTTCTTCAAGAAATTGAATCAAGCTTCATAGTTTGTTTCATCACATTCAAAGTTGTTTAGATGAAGAAAACATGTTCAAGAAATTTCAGAGTTCTCTGTCTATGTTTTGTTTTAACAAATCTCGTTCCACAAACTTGAATTATAAAAATCCAGTTTCCGACTGAGAAAAAAATTCGACCTTGAAAGTGAATTTTTTGATCTCAACCCACAGATTAGCAACGGCGTAGCTTCTAGAAAATGATTTGAAACTATGCCCCAATTTGAAGCTCTGCCCCTTTCGAAGATTTCCATACCCTAGTGGAGCTTTCCCCCACCTCAACCATTTGTCAGATCGGAGCTGGAATCTCTTCAGCACAAAGGGGGTTCATCATCAGAATAGAAATGACTTTTGCATCCACAACTCTAGGTAGAACTGATGAACTTGATATGACACTGAGAGGGGGGGTGAATCAGTGTCTGAAAATTTTTCCTAATTATTTTACTGCTGCCCAGAGCTGATGGAGATATATTCTTTTACATACATATAAGCGTATGCAAATCTACCTCGCTACCACTTAGTGGCCAGGTCTACCAGATTTACACACCCACACTGCAAGCCATTGCACGTACTCCAAAATATAACAGAAAGCAAAACAATGGACACAAAGATATTACATGGTTCACCAACACAGTGTGTGATGGCTAATCCACGGAGTAATGCCCAACGGGCTCTGTATTTACTCAACACTCAACTTTTAGTCTCTAACAAGACAAAGATATTAACCCTAGGTTTTCCTAGCATAAAACTGAGAGGGCACACCAACGCCAAGATTCAGGCTTAACAGCCAGTGTCCAGCACCCACTGAACACACCACGCTTAACTCGTACCCACGAGAAGCAAATAATAATTTTTTAGGCTTATAATTATGCCTTATAATTTTTCCTCCACTAGCTAGGTATTCAATAATTTTCACCTACGCTAGCATACAATATATTAAAAGCAATAAATAGATAGGGAATTAAAAAACCTCACAATTGCTTTCGAATGGCCATCAATATCTCTGAAGCTTCACACTGCCCTCAGGTACTCTCTAACAGTCTTCAATGATGATAGAGATCGGTTCACAGAGCATACCTCGCTCACAGGCTTTCAATCTCTTCCACATAACCCATAATCACCATGAATGTAAACATAAATGCTCTATTGGCCTCTCATAGGGATTTAGCACTCCATTGATGCACAAAGAAGAGGTAGTTGGTGATTGATCACTCCCACAGGGCACGAAACCTAGAAACCCTTCTCTCTGTCTTAAAAATGTTCTTTTTAATTTTTCTCTTCAATTCTTTGACTCCCAACGGCGCCCAATGTATAGAGCATCTGAAAATATGGAAACTGTAACTTGAACAGACCGATTTGGAGCTCAAATGAGAAAGTTATGGCAGTTTGAAGTTCAGCCAGTAACAAATAAGGAAAGAGAATATTTCCAAACCATACTTGCACCCGTGCCGCACCGTAGCCGTGCCGCCTCTGCTTTGTCGAGTTCTGATTGGCCAATCAACGAATCTCTAAATTCGGCCGTCAGATCTCACTCAAAAAGGCAGGATTAGACGATGATCGTCAAATCCGCACAAATTGCGTCTCTGAGGATCGGAGAAGCCCGCAGCCACTAGATCAGCATCTGCTCGGTTGCACACCGTAAGCGTGCCTTACCAAATCAAAGGTGAACCTCCATACACCATGGCCCATTACGTTAATTGCCTCCGTCCAACCAGAAAGCTCGCGGGAGAATCTTGACGCATCAGACGAGTCACACCATAGCCCGCCTTAATCTGATCCATACGATCTGGATCTTGACGACGTGGCTGCTTTTAGACGACCGATTTTGGATCTTCTTCTTTGTTACTTGCCGAAAATGCCCTTGACATACCTAGAAATCACCTCTGTAACCGAAATGTTTCATTAAACAAACCTGTAGCGGAATTTGGTTCCCGAGAGGTGCTTCTCTCTAACCGGCTTTACTTTCTCTCTCTAAAAAATAAGTCGAACAGTGAGGGTGCAAGCTGGAGGATGCGGCAAGGGGCCATGCGCATGGGCATGCGGCAGTGGGCTTGCGGGCTAGCTGCTGCTATGCTTGGTGCATGGCATGCGGCATGGCCTGTGGGTTGCTGCTGCTGGTGGCTTCGGCTACTAGCATGCGGCATGGCCTGTGGGCTACTGCTGTTTGTACGGGCCTGCTGCTGCCAGGCATGCCATGGCTGGCCATGTGGTGCCATGCTTGGCCATGTGGTGCCACGGCTGGCCCTCGACCACGTGGTGGCTGCTGCCTATGGTGCCACGGCCCTCGGCTAGGCTGGCTGCCGTGGTGGCATGCCACCTAGGCACAGTGGATCGCACCCACATTTCTCTATCCTCTTTCTCTCTCTTTTGATTCTCTCTCTTCTTTCTCTCTCTTGAATTTCTCTCTTCAATGCCATAACACCAAAAGCACAAGAAACATGAACATGATAAAAAAAAGCTTCAGGAACATTGTCGCATCATCAAAAACTCGACCACATCACCGGTGGGGTCCACAGTCACTCTCTCTCATCAAACTTGATGTAGAATGCCATTTAACTCGCTGCAAGCCATCTGAAACACATGTAGAATTATGTAGAACACACATGCGAGGTTGTTCCATCTTTGCCATTGCATTGAAACTCTCTCTCCTACACTGACACTATCTCTCCTCATTTCTCTGACTATATGCTTACAAACAATGTCACATCCGTCAAGTTGCCAACAATGACAACATAAAGTCAACAAGAGCTGTGTAGGAAGGTGTCCTAAGATTTAATTTCTGATTTCATAACTTGATCAACACCACACCACTTGTCTTCCAATTTTATAGTCAAAAGACAATAAATTTCAAAATCAACCCTACCCCTCCCCCAATCTGCATCGTTCCACTGGAGTTCTTTTGTTTCTGATCTTGCATCTTAGATCTCGTTCCTGTTCATCAGTTTATTTTTCAATTTTTTTTTTGTTTTGTCGTCTTCTTCACTGGAATGAAAAAGGGGTTTTTCTCTTCTTTCCCTACAATATTGCTTTCAGAAATTTGATGGTAGAATTATCCACAAAAAATATAAGTATAACACCGTTAAAAATTGGGACTATTTAAATTTTAATAGTTTGTTTAGAGGAATAACTGTCTTTTTCAAAATCATTGGAGGTCAACTGTCAATAAGATAAATTACAGGGGAAATGATTGTCTTTTTCTCATATATATATATATATATTATCGAGATATTTTCTCGTTTGACGTTTATCCTCAATATTTTCTATGGTGGAATCAGTACTATTGACTATCAGTGCTATTGACTATCTTACCGATTAAATGTACCTCCATCATCATGTGTTGGATATATCACCCTTTGGAACAAGTTAATATTCCCGAACCCAAAAGCTTAGCTTTAGGATTCCATTGATCTTCTCAATTGAAAATTAAAACATTCTATTTGACATAATTAATTTCTTTTGAAAGAGCTCCTAATGCATAAATTGCATCCTTACTAAATCTCCACTTTTGTGGCTTTTTCATATTCATAGGCCAGTTATAATATTAGAATGCCTTTAGTAGGAAGACATGTGACCACCACACTTCATTCTTATGCACTTTATTAGCATGTCACATATAATAAATTTCCATTTTAACTATAGCCAACATGTTAATCAATACGTTCCTACCAATACCAATTCTATGGCCAATAAACAATATCCATGAAATTTTATTATCTTTTTCAATTACCTTAATGGTCTCAAGACATTACTTGTCATCACTTGGATTTATCCAAGTCCAACACTTATATTTTATATCAGTCAAAAAGTTATACCCAACCAAAAGCTTGTATAAGGTGACATATATTAAATCAATTAAGCATTCAATACGTTGTCAAAATTATTATTCAACTTAGACATGCCAACATGATGCTCATTAACATATATTAAAATTGTTAAACACTACTGCTAATAATTTAGTATGCAATAAAACCAAGCACTGTATAAAGGTTATCACACTCCATGATGCAACATAGCATACTTTTTCATGGATCATAAATAAAATGCCTCCCATCCATGGAAAAATCCGTTTGAGATTCTCTTTATCCAAACCAGTGTATAAAGCACTATTCGCACTAGCTAGCCCACACAAATAATATTATATTTAATAGCACATAGTATTCATCATGCATGCCACTTCAATAGTCTTTAAGCACTGTGTAAGCATCTTTTTTTTGCAATTATTTTCTGAATCAGAATCCTCTGTAGTGACGTGTCCCGATGCACTATGAGTGACTGTAATCTTCACTGTCACTTGACAATCAGACAAAGGATTTTTTTTGTTATTTCCATTCTCAGTCCAACGTTATCCGAGTGTGTAAGTATAAATCATCCTATTCCCAATCAAGTAAGTTTAATTTTACTTGTAAATCTTTGGAGATGACATGTAATTAAAAGTGTAAATAATGTTTGTTTTAGAAATAAGATATAAAAGAATAATAAATGAATAATAAATAAGAAGAAAAAAAATCAGCTACCAACCAAAATAGTTTCGAAACATCACCTACCACAACTTTCAAAAAACATTAGTTACACCCAAGTAACTGATGGAGGAGACTGAAATCACTGTTAGACATTTTTACCCTTTTTGTTTTTTATTCTAAAATTTTAGAAGCTAGTAAAACGACTAATATAACCCTTCACATTCGTTTTATAAACAGCCTAATAACCCCTTCAATCGTCTCTTCTTCAAATTTGCAAAATTTTTCCTGCGAACTTCCATTGTTGATCTACGATTCTCCTTCCTTCCCCAATATTTTGACGAACAACAAACATAGTTCTTCAATCGAATACAGAGCACAATGAGATTTGATTGTTGATTTTCAACCTCCAAAAAGGGGGTTTCAAATTTGAGATCTTCACGCCAGAAAGCACACATCCGTTGTAAACAAGAAAAATTAGATCATGAGAAAAAGAGAAATCCAGGTAGAGAAATAGGGAAATTGTAAATTGGAAACACACATCCCTTATAAATCAAGGTAGGGAAATAGACTAGTCTTGCATGGGAGATGTCAAAACTTTGAGGAAAGAGGGTTCTTCTTGGTCGTCAAACTCTCAAAAAAAATCGAAAGATAAAATCTGAAGAAAAAACACCATCATCGGACACCATCATCGGATCGATTGAAAAAAAGCATAGTACTCGGAGATTAAAATAAGGAACTCAAATCATCACCAATTGTTTTTACAGTCGCAGAGAAGAAACCAGAAATTCAAAATGTATAACTGAAAAAATCAAAAATACGGTGGCCTGGGACGATTGAAGGTATATCCAAAACAAAATCGTCACCATAGATGAAATCAAAATGAATATATGCCACAGTATTACGAACTTTCAAACTTAGACTTTAGAGACGAAGACTAAGTTAGATTCTCGCCTCTGTATTTGAAGTTTAATATGGTATCAGAGCTCTACGCTCACTTCTTTGCTTCGTTCTTGCAACTTCGTCATTCTTTCATTTTTCTTCACTCAACAACTTTCAGTAGTTAAGATTGATATATTTTATTTTTTTTACATATCTTTCCGTCTTTCTACTCTGGCTCTTGAAAGTGTGATTTTAGGTTTTGATTGTTCTTGATTTGTATATTCTGTGTTTTCTTTTAGATCTGCATCTTACTTTGTATAGATCTACTATTCTTTTGTGCAGATTAGCTATTCCTTTGTAATCGTTGTTATTTCCATCAATTGGGAAATTTTTGTTCAGATCTGAGCTCTTTGATTCCGACTTGCGTTCTCTATTCAAATCCAAGTTTTCAGCTTTAGATCTGAGTTTTTCTCAGTGATTGGTGATATTGTTCTTTATTTCAGATCTGTAATCTTTGGATGTTTTTTTAGAATTTCTCGTGGCTTCGATTCCGTCTTCATCTTTTTCGTCTCCCTCTTCTCTGTATTCTATTTGACACGAACAGAAATCAAAGTAAGATTAATGGATTGCCATTGCCATGAACGCTAGAATCAAAAGAAATATCGTTCCAGAATTGAAGAGAAGATTGTTGTCATCACGCATGTTAGAAATCGGAAGATAGATTGTTGCCGGAGCAGAAAATTTTAGAAATCCCAAGAATCGAACCAGTTGAAGCTTTTTTCCCTCTTTCATGCCCTTCTGCTTATTCTGCGGATGGATTCATTCCATAAAAACAGAGAAGGCGAAAGCGATGCTGAGGTATCGTTATCTTCAAAAGATGGCAAATCTATTACGTGGCTTTGAAGTTTTCCTGGTTCTCGTTTTATTCTCCTACTTCTCCACTCTCCTCCCCATTGCCTTCAAAATCTCCTCCAGTTTTTCTAGGATCTGTGTAGGGTACTCATCAACCCTCGCTTCGTCTTCCTTGTGGGCTAAAATAGTCTTTCAATATTTCCTCGAGGGTATTATTATCCATTTTAGAAACGATTTTATATGACATCAGCAACTAACGAGATTTGTTGAACGGAGTGGATCTATTTAATTAACGGTGGTAAATGTTTGGGTGGTAGCTGATGTTTTTTAAAAGGTGTGGATGGCAGGTGATGTTTCCAAACTATTTTGAGGGGTAGCTAATTTTTTTTCTAAATACGAAAGTGACATATAAAAGAATAAGAAATGAAGGAACAGAGTTGTAGGTTGTCGTACTTATAGGTTGGATGGTGTGTAGGTTCTCTTTTTTTTTTTTTTTTTTTTTTGTCGTTTAATCCTTTAATAATTTTGGAAGGTTAAAAATGTCATTTCATCCTCAATTGATTGTAAATGCAGCAAAGGGAAAGTTGATATTGGATGGGGTAGGTTCTCATATTTTTTTTTTGTCTTTTAATCCTTTAATAGTTTTGGAAGGTTAAAAATGTCATTTCATCCTTAATTGATTGTAAATGCAATAAGGGAAAGTTGATATTTAAATTTTGGAAAAATTACTCGTACCACCCTTGGATTATAGACTAATTATAATTACCATCCACTAGTTTCTGACAATAATACATGCCACCCTAATTCCATAAAGTGTAACAAATAGATCCATTCCGTTAACGGTGTTAAGTCTATTGGTAATTCAAATCGTTCTAAAATCTTAAAGACGAAAACCCCCTCCAACCTTTCTCTTTTTCTATTTCGCGAAGAAGAACAATCTTCGCCTTCGACAGCAGCTTCTACCTCAACATCTTCTATTTCGATAGCGTCACCTTCCACAGCCACTTCGACGACGATGACGTCCAACCAAAGTGGACTTGGGTACCGTCTGTGCAGCTACGGTGATTCAAAGCGTCGTCTATAAGGAAGAAAGAGTAAAACTGTAAACCCTACAAAGGTAAAGTAGTCTTTTAAAATTTAGACTTAACATTGTTAACAAATAGACATTTTTGGTACTCATTTATGAAATTATGAGTGATATGTGTAATTGTCAAAAACTAGTGACTGATAGGTGTAATTAGTCCATAGTCCATGGGTAATACATGTGATTTTCCCTTAAATGTAATACTTAACACCATTAGCCAAAAGGAGACGATTGTAATTGTTGTGAACTTTGGGGTAATAATTGTATTTGGACCTAAATCCGATGATGGTACAACTAATTTCTCAAAATAAAAAATATTTGAAATTTTGGAAATTTTCTTTTGGTTAAATAATCTAACAAAAACTCCCCCTAATATTTCTTACACGGTTCATATATGAAACACTTTCAGTCATTGTATAAGAATGAATACTTGATTCTCGTATACGTATCCAAAGACACAAATATTGACTGTGCCTACGTGGATGAAAATGGACCTCATAATTTTATTATATCCCAAAGAATATTTTTATAAGAAAAAAAAATCCATTTTTTCAATTGCTAAATCAAAGAAAAGAAAAACAAAGAACAGGCAAAAGCAAATATAATGATGAAACAATTATCACTTAATGTTTTTCTCTCATTCAATTCAAAATATTTTTTTCCTTGGCTTCGGAACATGGCTAATGTGCTTCCCATAATTGTTTTGACGAGTTAAAATTGGACCCATTTTACCATTTACGTATGGTGAAAATGAATATCTTCACATTGGACTTTGGAGGCATTAAATTTGAAGAACCTTTAACATGGGTACTTGCCCCCTTGTTCCCATTCCCATCACCATTCATGGAGTATGGGATCCACTTTTGGGGGTTGGAAAGGTGGGATTCACTGGTCATGGGGTGGTACTAAGGGTGTCAAAATAGTACTGATATCATTTATCAAAACCAGTACTGTACCACTTATACCGAAATCAATATACTATTTACTAATCAATATAGTAATTGTTGTAAAATAATACTTTTTAGAAAAAATTTCATCTAGATCCCATCAAAGATTGTTAATATCATCTACACCCACAAGAATATAAAAACATCACCTAGGTCCACTTAACTGATGAAAATCACTAAAATTATTGAAATCCAGTTTTACCCCTCATATTATAAATTGAAAAATTAAAAAATTATGTTGAATGACTAATTTGACCTTCTAATGAAACTTATATTCTCTCTCTTTCCTTTTCAGTCTTCACCCTTGCCGATGAGGCCTGACGAGTCGCTCCTTCATTTTTGATTTCTGGTATGTTACCTTACCTGGTTCTGTTTTCTTCCTCTGACCACTTCTCTGTTTTTGTTCATTACCGCCTCCGACATTCCACCTGTTTTTACCTTCATTATCGTCGCCGGCCATTTCCCTGTTTCCACCGACATGACCGCCATTCGGCCTTTGTTTTCTAGCCGATGTTCCATGTTTTACTTTCATTTTCCACTGCCAACCATTTTCGTGTTCTACCTTTGTTTTTGGCCAATGCTCCCTGGTTCCATCTTCTGTTTCCGCTGTCGTTTACCTCAGCCTCCTATCAGTTTCCCGCCGTCGTTTACCCCTGGTCCTGCCTTTGTTTCCGGTCAAAGTCCTCCCCATCCGACCTTTGATCTCCGATCCTGATTTCGATTCCTTTTCTTGATTTAGCCTGTTGACGCTGGCTGCCATCCCTCTCTCTATTCAACATGCTGAATTCAACCCTCCTCCGTCATTCCTTTCCGATTCTGACTCTACTATTCACCCATGCCTTTTCCGACTTCATCATTCCATCCCTCCCCCTTTCGATTATCTTCATTATCAAAGAGACTTATTGGGAGTCAATCTAGGAAAACCTAATTATCTGTTTCATTGTAGAGAAAAGCTGCTATTCCTCAGTGAGAATGAACGGATGATGTGAAGATGGTGGTTCTGATGGCAGTGTAGACGATGTTCATGGAATTTAAATCGACGTTTTTGGCTCAAAAATGACTTAGTTTACTGTTTTTGACGTTCGCTTTCTGTAAACGATAATTTTATGAATTTTTAGGAACTTTATCTTGGATTGATCGATTTAGTACCTAATGCAAGAACTATCTGTAATTCCTTAAAAGAAGTGGATCCCCAGGACTTGCTTTCAACATCTTCTGATAATAAGTAGCAATCTTTCTCTAATCTGCACTATCTCCGGTGGCAAAACCACCGCCATCAACAGAGCCCCCATTTCCTCCGCTAATCTTATTACCTTTTCCAACACCACGGCTGAAGAACTCCAACTTTTCCTCATTCTTCTCTGGAATCAGATATCCAGCTAAAGGCAACTTAGAAAATCTATCAAAATCATTCTTCAGTGAGCATGCCACATCAGCTTCTGTCTTCGCTCGCTAGATACTCCCCGAAGCTTTGTCCTTGATCTGGAAATGCAGCGACGGCGAAGATAGAGACGGAGACACTTCTTGTATTTGCCGGAGAACAGTGCAAAGGAGACGGAATCATGGCCGGTACAAGAGAAGGAGAGCTTCGGTGAACAAGGAACCATGAAGTATTGAACCGGTGAGGAAATGGTCCTGAAAAGAGCAGTTTTCATCGGAGATCCAAGAGAGAGAGAGAGAGAGAGAGAGAGAAAGAGAGAGAGAGAGAGTGAGTGAGTGAGTGTGTGTGTGTGTGTGTGTGTGTGTGTGTGTGTGTGTGTGTGTGTGTGTGTGTGTGTTGGATGTATTCCAATCCACCTAAATGGTATAATGGTCTTTTCAATAGGCCAAAAGGGTATTATCATCTCTGAAATATTTCAATCCACCTGACGTCAGCATTTGACAGGAATCAACTAACGGAGTGGACTTCTTTGATTACCACAAAAAAAGTTTTGGAGTGTAGATGATGTTTTTGCATTCTTGTGGGTGTAGATGATGTTAGTAATCTTTGATGGGGTCTAGATGAAATTTTTTCTACTGTTTATATAAAGAAAAATTTCATCTCCTTTACTTTGTTTTTAAGTCATCCAACCTCAACTTTGCGATTAATTTTATGCACACCCCTGCAGTTTAGTTGACTAACAGAGTATACAAAACTACCCAATTACCTTCTTTAATGACTTGACAATCAAATGACAATTTGGGATTCCAATCAAAGGAAAAAAGAAAATGAGTGTGTAGGAGGATAAATATGTCATTTACTAATAGTTCAGGAGAAGGTAAAATAGTAACTTAAGAAATTTGAAAAGTAGATTTGCTATTAGAAAATTATAGACCATACCACATTGTCATTTAAGAGATCTATCTGTTATGACAGGATATCAAATGAGGAGTACGTAAAATTAATCACGAAATTAGGAATTAATGACTTAAAAGCAAAGTATTAAGGGTTGGTGACTTTCCTATTTTGCTAAGAATTTTTCCATACAACAATTATGGGAGCAAAAATAGAAATCTTTTATACTTTATTTAGAAATATTATTCATATTGCTTGAGGGGTCCTTGTTTGATGAAAGAAAAAAAAAATTCATTGAATGATGGTGGTTGTGATTTTTGTAATTGAGGGTGATGTTTTTTATATGCCACTAACAAAGTTGCATTTACAAATAGTATGGAATTTCCGATATTTTTCATTTTTTTCTCACAATTTTTTTTTTCTCTTGGGAATCCATCCACAATTCACAAACAAACAAATAACAAAAACAAAACTAGAAAAGTCTACCTTCTCTATCATACAGAACTATTTTTTTAGCGTCCGAATCGTCTCCTATGCGTACGGGCATAGGAGACGCGGTGGAGACCGTCGGATGGCCGCCACGTGGAAATGCGGTCATCCGACGGTCTTAATAAAAATCCGTGTACAAAGAGAGGGTTTATGGCGTAATAGTGAAAAATTTTCTCATTTTGAAATTCGAAACGAAGAAGGGCAGAGTGAAAGTGAAGACGAGAGGGGAGAGGAGAAAACAGGAATCACGAAGCAGAAGCCAGGAGGAGAAGATGAAGCAGAGTGGTGGAGAAGACGGAAAACGTGGCAGTCCTCTTTCCATTTCAAGAAGAAATCACCATTGAGAGGGAAAGAAAGAAAATTTCTTCTTTTCACTCTGCTGGAGAAAACGACAGGTGTGAGACAAAGAAAAAGAAGACGAGAGAGGAGAGGGGAAAGAGGAGAAGACGAAGCAGAGAGGTGGAGAAGACTGAAAACACGGCAGCCTTCTTTCCATTTCAAGTTTGAGAAAGAAATCTCCATTGAGAGGGAAAGAAATAAAATTTCTTCTTTTTACTCTGCTGGAGAAGACGACAGGCATGAGACAGAGAAAGAGAAGACAAGAGAGGAGAGGGGAAAAAGGAGAAGACGAAGCAGAGAGGTGGAGAACAGGAGTGGCATGAGAAATTCCAAGGTACGAAGAGGCGTGAGAAATACCAAGACGACGTCGACGCCTCACCTCAAGGTACTAAATCTGCATCGTCTCTCATTGTGTTCTGATCTTCATCTTCTCAGAGTTGTTTTTGCTGGATCGTCTTCTCAGTGTGGACGAAATCTGCATCACGACCTCTTCATCTCTCACCATCATTCTCTAATCACCGGCGGGAACATTTTGCTGGTGGAACAATAAGAGTTTCTCTGTAAGTTTTCTTGTCACTGTTGTTTTTGCTGGATTAATTTGTGTTCTTGTTATTGTATTTTCTTATAAGCTTCTTCCTAAGAAATAGCTTAGTATTTGTGGGTGTAACTCGTCATTGTTTTGCCCCCCTTCTCTGTAGCTTAGTGTTTGTGGCTGTATGTCGTCATTTCCATTTTTTTCCCCTTCTCTGTAGCTTAGTGTTTGTGGCTGTATCTCGTAATTTTTTCCCCCTTCTCTGTATTCTCTGTAAGTTTTCTTGTCACTGTTGTTTTTGCTGGATTAATTTGTGTTCTTGTTATTGTATTTTCTTATAAGCTTTTTCCTAAGGAATAGCTTAGTGTTTGTGGGTGTAACTCATCATTTTTTTCCCCTCTTCTCTGTAGCTTAGTGTTTGTGGCTTTATGTCGTCATTTCCATTTTTTTCCCCTTCTCTGTAGCTTAGTGTTCCCCCCTTCTCTGTAGCTTAGTGTTTGTGGTTGTATGTCGTCATTTCCATTTTTTCCCTCCTTCTCTATAGCAGGAGCTTCTCTTGTTTTTAATATATTTGATTTTATTGAGAATATACCAACTTCCATATTTGAGATTGAAGTGAAGTTTCTTGATTTTACAATGCTTTAAATGATGTTTTTAAAAAAAAGGATGAGGGAGAGTGAGTGGAGTGAAAAAAAGAAAAGAAAAAAGAAGGGGTTTTGGGGCTGTTTTGGCCCTTGACGCCACCTCAAATATCTGGTTGCTAGCTTAAGGACAGCTCAACAATGAACTGTCATTTGTTGGTTAGTTGCAGAAATATATTGAATAGGAAAGAAGAAGAGATTGACTTATCTAGGAACATGTTTGTTAATGGGCAGCAAGCTTATTGAACCTATGGGCTGTATGAGAAGCTTATCTAAGAAGAGATTGACTTGTCTGGTCTTGAACTTAGGAGATTTTAAGTGTTTTATGTACTTTTGAGTATATAGTAGACTATGTTGTTGTAACAGTGTTTATAAATATTGTTTTTCATCAGTTAAAGTATCTTGTACTCAGGTGAAGGGTTTTAATGTCTAAGTTATGTTTTCAGTAAGAGTTATTTTTAGCCATCTGCCTCTTGTGATCTTGGGTATATTTGTCTGATAACGCTGGAGTCCCCGGGTTTGGAGCGTTACACATTTACACTTCAATTAAGTCTGAATGGCTCATCTTTTACATTTTCCTTACAAATTATACTAGTCATCATTCGTTGAACCATTGATAACAGTGATTTGGGATTGAGTTGATCCCACCTTACCTTTGTGGGGTAGATTCTGTATAATATTAAAAAAAAAGTTTTCCTTTATTTTGGATTTTACTAAACAATTTTAGTTTTCCATGGTTGGATAATAGAGATTGCAACTTATATTTTTCTTCTGCCCTTTCTCTGAAGAAAGAAAAATGCATCCAGAATTTCGTGGCCTTTATTAGCGAAAAGGATGTTGGCTTTTAATTCTCGTTCAATAAGTAGTCTTGAGTTTGAATTTCAAACTTGTCTTTTGATTCTTCCAGCTTGTGATTTGAATTTTCTTGTTACAATATTTTAATGATACTCAGTTTTGGGTACCATGAGACTTTGTTAATTTCAGGTTATTCTATTGATAATATGGATGCCAAATGTGAGTCTTGTGGTGTAACATGTGTGAATCGTACAACTAGTAACGAGAAATTTTTTGGAAGGAAATACTTTCGTTGCCCAAGGTGTCAGAGGTTTGTTATGTGGGTGGACCAATTGAATCAATGTCCATGTGAAGCAGGGCAATGCAAAGTAAGAACGGCAAAAACAACAACAAACAATGGACGACAATTCCGGTGTTGCCCACATTCCACAGGAGTCAGTATTAATCTACTGTGTTTTTAATTATCATTTTCAATGATAGTTGTCATGTATAATTGTCATTTTCAGTGACAGTTTTTTTGTAAAATTTTCTTGGTGCAGATGGATAATCTTGGATGCGGGATGTTCGAATGGTTAGACACAACGGTATGTGAGCAAGGTGGTAGCACCACACATGCAATTGCTGAGTCAAGGGAATGCTCCCAGCAGACAGGAGAAAGCTCGCAGACAACAACATTAAATACAGCAAGTGGTACAAGTACGTCTCCAACTTATCTGAGAGGTTACTTAAGAGGAGCCATCAGAGCTAATGCACAAAATTCTAGGGTGTATGAAGAGCTCCTCGAAGCTGTCGAGAAACTAGAATTGAAGAATCCTGAAGAAAGAACTAATTAGTTGACTGTAACTTGTAGCTTGTATTTAATAATTTTCTGAACCTTTACTACAGAATCACATTCCAAGGATCATATGCTTATCTACCTACTACAACTTGTGAAAGCCAATATAACTAATGATTAAATGGTAAAAATAGTATTGATAGGAGAAATCCATCTCCTCTCCCCTATCCCCTCTTCTCTCTTTCGTTTCTCATATTAGTAAATGCAAGCTTTAAGCCTTTATATGTATAAACGTGAGCATGTGAAAATTTTAATCATGCAGTGCGGTATTAATAGATTTGACTAGATTTCTACATGGGGGAACGTAGTTATGGAGCCTGCTGATCATGCTGGAGGGAGACCTCTCTATCCTGAATGGCCCAACCAATGGAGGCACCCAGTGATATGGAGAATTTGGATAGCCATCAAAGGAACATTTCTGAATTGTGCATGGTCAAATATCATGTTAACCAGGCATTTATTGAGACCTTGCTGGTTGCTTTTGTTTAGGCAGTGAATCAAATTCCATGCAGGTGTTGATGACAAAAATGCTTACACAACAATGACCCTTCAATACAACCCTGAAAGTGTTTGTCATCCTTATAGAAGACCCTGATATGATCTAATCTCACGGAAGGTGATGACATTGAATTGGGTTTAAGAGTTTCTGACGGCATGAGCAATTCAACAAGCACTGGATTTCCAGGAGACAGGTGGGAAGACCAGGGCTGTGAACTCAAGATGTCTGATTATTGCATGGCTTGGAAGCAGCGATGATGGAGCTGTCAATTGAGGGTTCAACAGGAAAAATATTATTATAAGGGAACATTAGAGTCTTTCTTCCTTTTGTCTTGTAATAATTCTGTTAAATCCTTCGGAAGGCTAAATCAGTTTAACTGCTTGAATTTTTTTCCTTTTTCTTTTTTCCAAATCAATGAATCATCCCCATTGTTTTCCATTTGAATTAAATCTTATTAATTTTAAAACCAGCATCCACTTCATGTACTTGTGTCATATGGATCTGGACGGTGACTGAGGCCAGCATCTTTTGCATTTTTGTCTCTAATAAAGGTCTCTGGAAGTGAAAAGAAACAAACTCATGTTTTTATTGATTTACAACCAGAAAACGAAGAGAAGCATCATAAAATCACAGCACTCTATGGTTGAGAAGAGACAGCAAATGCATCCCAACTCTTGCAAGCTTTCATCTAGATCGCTTCCGAAAGTACACTAGTACATATGAAGTGCCTACCACGTAGAATGCAGATAATCAACTTTTCCCCATATCTAAATGCAATAGAGAAAGAAATCAATTTCATTTGGGTTGTAAAACCTACACTCCATGAATCCGATCTAAATCTTTAATTCATATCGTAACAGGTCTTCCAATCATCACCGGGCCAGACGGGACGAGCAGATGACAAACATGTATGAAATCGAATCAATTCAAGTATGAAAAGCTTCATACCGGTCTATGGTACCGGTCGACGGTCGACCGGTATGGCCTGCGCAACTTAGATCCGAAAAATGATCTCTACGGGTCCCACTTTCCAAATTTCAAACCGAAGGACTTTCCTAATGTTAGGAGGCTTCCTAAACCTAATCCTAGCCTATATAAGGACCCTTAAACCTCCTAAAACCTCTCTCATTGATCCTCACAAACCCTAGAGAGGAGAAAGAGGTTGAAGAAGGAGTAGAAGTTAGGAAGGAGAGGGAAGAGCCGCCATTGTCTTTGGACGAAGAACTCTTTATCGTGAACCAACGGTAAGTGCTTAAACCTTCTTCTACTTTAATCGTTCAAGGATGGTTAGTCATGATTGGATCAATACCATGCAAAACGAGGTATTGATCTAAACCCTATTTTGTCAACAAACCCTAATCTAGTCGGTAAACCTTAAATTCAAGTTCTAGGTTGAAGACCATCGAAACTAGGACTTGAATGGAGTTGGAAACAACTCTAACTCAGTGCTCAGACCTAGAATATGTAGGAGAAACCCTAGAATCAATAGGGGGTGACCGACGAAAGGCGAGAATCAAAAGTATGGTCTTTGGAGACATACCGGTCGACCATACCGGTCGCACCATATGCGACCGGTACTGCGACCGGTACCTTCCTGAGGCTGGTTTGTGGGGACCGGTCGACCATACCGGTCGCACCTTTCCCCACAGTGTCGTGACCGGTACTGTAACCGGTATGCTCTGTGAGGAGTATTTTTGACCCAGTTGGTTTTTCGACCAAAGTAAACCCTAAGAAAACTATTCTAATACAACTTTAACATTGTGTAGGACCTTGTGATAGCAAGTTTGGATACTGTGACGCGGAGCAAGCTATCAAACAAGTGTCAGGTAAGGGAATCGGACCTAAACCCTAATAATTTAATAACAATAAAATGTTGTTAATAACTATGATTCTGTGGACTGATGTTCGTGCATTCTCGCATGTCATCATTTACTTTCAGTTATTATTATTGTTCATGCATACTCGCTATGCTAGGATGTGACTGTTAGGCATGTGATTGTTTTCGTTGATGTGTGTAATGGGAAGGACTGAGGGTCTAGGATCATTCCTCACACTAGCACCTTTTCGCATCGTTCTGTCTTAGCATGCTTGGTGTGGATAGGGTATCAGGGGGAGGAAGTGGCATTGTGGTCTCCGGCCTGGCCACTAGACTCTAGCTCTATCTCTATGTCGTAGGGAGCTACGCTGGGATAGGGCCTACTGTGATGACATATAGGATTGGTTAGTTGCGAGCCCAGTTTGCAAGCCCTCGCCAATAGGGGCTTACGTGTTGGTATGGGTAAGGTATCAGGGAAAATGTTGATAGTGTTTGATCTGGATGTTTTAGCTCTATCTCTATTCCATGGTAGGGTGCATGTGGGACGACAGTGGTGTTTGATCCATTGGGCGGCTTCACACACTCGTGTATAGAGGTGCGGTGGTCGTCAATCCTTTCTATAGCACATTGCAAACTTAAAACCAGACCATGATGTGAATGTAACTCATGCATATGTTTGTTGCATTGTCTGATTGTCTTAATGAGCTAAGTTGTGAGCTCACCCTTGTGTATACACTATTTTTAGATGTTGATGCAGGTTATACGGTGGAGGATTACCTGAATGCTCTGACGTACGGAGCTGTTGCTGTTTTAGACGTGCAAGCAGGAGAGGACGAGCATGACGCTTCATGCGAGTGCCCTTTCTACGTGTACCTCTAGGATTTGGTTTTGTTTCTTTATTTATTTTTGATTGGAGATATAGTTGATGTAAGGATATTTAATTAAGTTTTGGTATTTGAATAACTGGATATTTTATTAAATTTATCAATAGATCACTCAGTTCATTTTATTTAAAACTTCTGTTGTATTTTATTATATTCTGATTATGGTTATGTGCAATGGTTTGTATGAGTGGACACCGTCTTATTGAGATCCTGGTGTGAACCATTGGTTCGGTGACGGTTCACTCACACTTCTGGTTCAGTCGGAATTGGGGTGTGACAACTTGGTATCAGAGTTATTAGGCTCTGTCCAACAGACCATACATGCACTTAACTAAGTCGATGAACTGAGATAGGAAGAAGTTAAAAAGTCTTAATAAAAACACACCTTAAGCACTTGTTTGATGCCTGAGACTAAATATAAAAGAGCATAATATACTATATTAAATGTGGAATTAACAAGCAGAATGATCATGAATTACCATAACATGTAAGAAGAAATTGTTTAAACATAAAACATCTAAAGAGTGAAAGTTAATTGTACCACAGGGTACAGTCCACAAGCCGGACAGTTACCCTGTTATATAAACCATGCTGAGAGAGAGATAAAAATTTTAAGTCTACCATGGGGATGGGGGCATAGGAGGAATAGGGTCGGTGATGTCATAGTCACGCTCATAAGCCACCCTAATCCATTGTACCTGCTCCTGCGTGACCCTGAGGCTGTGAGCAAGACGCCCCAGGTCACGGCTTATCTCACGCTGAGCATCCTGGATCTCCGTAAACATACCCATTACGGTATCGGGAGGAGACTGGGATGGCCCCGCTACAGGTGTGGGCTATGGTGCCGGTGCTAAAATATCCTCCATCTGGTCATCATCATCATCACCATCATCTCTTGCCTCTTCTGCATGAGCCGCAATGGCTGCTGCTGTTGCTGTTGCTACCCTCCTGAGTGGACGAGGACGGGCCTCTAACTCCTCATCACTGATCGACAGGTTGTCCATCCTCATCCGGAGAATGGCATCCCAATCAATGTCAGAGGTCATGGTGTCCTCAATTGCAGTCTCACCCCTCATGTCCACCCGTAAGCGCTGCAGAAGAGTAGCGATAAGTCGACCATATGGAAGGTTACTGGCCTGATTGGGCAGAGTAGCCTGCCGGATGGTCCTGATAATGATGTAGGGGAGATAGACCCGCTCCCCAGTGCAGACACAATAGGTCAAATACTGTGTGAGTTGAGACAACTCACTATAGTGGCCGCTCTGAGGAACGATATTGTGCTGGATGATGCGACAGTATACCCGAGGCACAGGTCTCAAACTAGCAGCCTTCATAGGCACTCCAGGGTTAAGTATGTGCTCCAAAATCTCTTGGCGTAGATCATCAGTGAGAAAGCCCTTCATCTTAGGGGTGCAGTAGACCAAATCACCATCATTTGGAATCCCCAGAAGATCGGCAAGCTAATGAGTGTTGAAAGATATGGGGACACCCTTGACAAAACTAGTGAGGCGGAGTTCCCTGCCTCGGCTGAAGTCATTGACATTTCCCTCTATCTCTAGGTTCGCATAGAAGTGTTTAACGAGGTTGGGATGGGTATTCACCGTGTATGTAATGACGGGAAACCACCCAAGTCTACCAAAAGCTGCTTCAACATCAAACCGCTGCAGCTGCTCCAGGTTCACCCATCGCCCCGACTCAATATTCTTCTCTTCAAACCAGGGAAAGCGGGCTTGCGCCGCCTCAGAATGAAACCACCATTCATCGAGCTGTGGAACCGACGGATGCGGGCGGTTCATGCCAAGACCAAAGGCATGTTTACCAGCACCTCTGCGTTGAGACATTTTGAACTACAAAACAAAGACAAAATAATGGAAATTGGTTAGAATTTTCAAAATTTCGACAGCATAACGACAGTAATGGAAGCAAAAGCCTCGAACTCACCCAAAATTTGGGGAGGAGGACTTATATAACCCTCTAACACCACATGAAAACCAAGCATCCATTAAACAATCAAGGAATTTAGAAATTACAAGAAAATTTTGATTTTTACCAAAAACCTAGGTTAAAAACCTAAAAATTCGATTTTTAGAAAAACCATACGGTGGAACCTCAAATTGATTGAGGGCTTTTGCTCATAGAGGTCCCTAAACCCTTTCTAAGCCGAAGGAAAAGAGTTCCTACGGTTAGAATCTTCTAAACTAAGAAAAACCTAGTTTTTGGGCATGAAACCATGAAGAAACAATGTAAAAAGGAAAAATGGAAGGAAGGAACTTACTTGGAGGCGATGTTCAAGGTCTTGATCGGAAGGAAATAGCTTCTAAGACCACCGGTCGGACTGTAGCAACTCACAAAGCCAGAGAGAAATCGCCACTGGAGAGGAAGAATAAAGGAAAAGTGAGAAAAATCTCTCACTTTTCTCGAATTTAAAGGCAATTTTGGGCATACCGATCGACTGTTTTGCCCATACCGATCAACCGGTACCCCCCAGGGTATATCGACCGGTACCTCTCGGCCAGAGAAAAATTCTGACCGGTCGACTATACCAGTCGCTCCATTTCCCACAGGGTTGCGATCGGTACATCGACCGGTACCCCTCGGGAACTCTGAGAGTTTGTCCGCCTGGACGTACCGGTCGCACTACCATATACAGTTGCCGTGACCGGTATGTTGTGACCGGTCAACTATTTGAAGCCCATAAAATTTTGGGAAAAATTTGTAAAATTTTGATTTAAGTTTCCTTACGAGTTTCGCCTTGTACTTGTTAAAGATTAACACTATTATGACTATTCGACTGTACCTCATATGTTATGTCTTCTTCTCAGATCCAAGCGGGGAAAAACTAATCTGAGATGGTAGGCAAAAAGGGTCGTAGAGGCTCACGAAGGCGTCACCACTCCAGGGTGCACCAAGATGAGAACAACCTGGAAACAGGAGCTATTGATGAGCAGAATGTAAACACAGAGGGTGGAGAAAGGCAGAGTCCCAAGGTACCAACAAATTTTCCAGGACCTCCTCACACTAACTCTAAGGCTATTGTGACAAATCTAGTTTATCAGATGGAAGCTTAGTAGAAGGTGTTCTTGGACGAGATGCTGAAGATGTTCAGGCCTCCAGGATATATCCCTACGGAAGGTACACCTGAGTCTAGAAGAAATGACACCACACTGCCAATGGATGGTAGTACGGGGTCGATGGGCCAAGGACAAAATCTACAACCACTACACCAATTTTCAACGTCGTCTGTCTATCAAGGGATCTATCAGTACCCACCACCATGGTATGGAATGAATGCACAAGGGCAGAATGACCTAAGCCGAGCGGTGGATAGGTTCTTGAAACTGAAACCCCCTACTTTCACAGAGAAACCAGGGAAACCACTGTGGCCTATACAATGGGTAGTTGAATTGGAGAAGAACTTTCGTCTGATGACTTGTACAGAGGATGAGAAGGTGTTGTTTGCTACGCACATGCTCAAGGAAGATGCAAATGCCTGGTGGAATTCTACCCGGACATACTTAGAGGTAAAGCACACTCAGATCAATTGGGAAATATTCAAGGGAGCCTTCTTTGATAAGTACTTTTCGAAGAGCTTTCGTGACCAAATGGAGAAGGAATTCCTAAACCTGCAACAATCCCAGTCGATTGTTGATGCTTACCAACAGAGATATGAAAAGCTGTTCTTCTTCGCTCCGACAAGCATGCAAGAAGAAGAAACCAAAACACGTAGGTTCATCATGGGATTACGAGGGAGTATCTGAGAGCACGTATTGGGTTTGGAGAAGAAAGTGTACAACGAGGCTGTACAGATTGCTAGGGTAATTAAATCTAGCCAAAGAGACAGCTTCTTTGCTCAAAACAGGGGACTGAAGAGGCCCACCACTGAGACTCCAGGTGGAGGGAATACAAGACCATTCCGCCCATACAGGGCTCAGTTTGTTGTGGTGCCTGCAAGGAATACTACTGCACCACCACCGTCACAGTTTGCTGGACAGAACCCAAATGTCAAATGTTTCAACTGTCAGCAATTGGGTCATTATGCAAAGACCTGTACTCTACCTAAGAAACAACTGCCATAGCAAGGAAAGATATTTGCAGTCACCACTGAGGAGGCAGCCGCATCACCTGATGTGGTTACTGGTATGATTACATCCCTTGCTATTTTGCTTACTGTTGTTGTGTTTGAGCATGTATAACTAAGGGATAATTAAATTTCAGGAACTGTAAATATAGCTGGTGTACCCGCCAGAGTACTCTTTGACTCTGGGGCCATGCACTTCTTTGTTTCTATGTCTTTTGGGAAACGAATGGAGTTACCTATCAAGTATTTAATCCCAAGTTTGATAGTTCACTCTCCATTGGGAGTAGAAGTGGCATTGAACGAATGCTATGGGCCGTGTACAGTTAGTATTGAGGGCCGAAACCTAGAAGAAAATCTGGTTCAACTTGAGATGGCAGACTTTGACGCCATCTTGAGAATGGATTAACTAGGCCATCATTCAGCTAGCTTATTATGTGGTGAAAGAAAACTTGTGTTTAAAGATGAGAAGGGAAAAGAGTTTAGCTACATTGGAACCAAGTTACCTAGGAAGCGGAAGCTGATCCTCTCTACCCTAAAAGCTAAGAGATGCTTAGAGAAGGGAGGAGTGGGGTACTTAGTGTCTGTAGTCGACATCACTGCAGAGGTGCCAAAGATGGAAGATCTAGATGTGGTACGAGAGTTTTCAGATGTATTTTCAGAAGATCTACCAGGTCTACCTCCAGATAGGGCTACAGAGTTTGTGATAGACCTCATGCCAGGGTCGGCGCCGGTGTCTAAGGCACCATACAGGATGGCCCCTACCGAGTTAAAGGAGTTGAAAACCCAATTACAAGAACTACTAGATAAGGGTTTCATACGACCAAGCATATCGCCATGGGGAGCACCTGTTTGTTCGTCAAGAAGAAGGACGGTAGCGTACGATTATGTATCGACTATCGAGAGTTGAACAAGTTAACTATCAAGAACCGATATCCTTTGCCTAGGATCGATGATTTGTTCGATCAGTTGCAGGGTGCAAAGGTTTTCTCGAAGATTGATCTTAGATCAGGGTATCACCAATTGAAGATCAAGACAATGGATATTCCGAAGACTGCTTTGAGGACAAGGTATGGGCATTATCAGTTCCTTGTAATGTCATTCGGGTTGACTAACGCTCCAGCGTCGTTCATGGAACTGATGAACCGAGTGTTTCATGACATGTTGGACACTTCGATCATTGTATTCATTGACGACATATTGGTTTACTCAAAGGACAAGGAGACTCATGCAACACATTTGAAAGCAGTCCTACAGTGGCTGAGAAGGGAGAAGCTTTACGCCAAGTTCAAGAAATGTAAATTTTGGCTGAAGGAAGTGGCCTTCTTGGGTCATGTAGTATCTACAGATGGTATTAAGGTAGATTCAAGCAAGATCGCAGCTATAGTAGGATGGGATGCACCGAAATCAGTTGCGAAGATTCGTAGTTTCCTTGGATTGGGTGGTTACTATAGAAGATTCGTGGAAGACTACTCAAGGATCGCCGTTCCACTTACCAAACTAACCAAGAAAGGGGAAAAGTTCATAGGGACGGATGAGTGTGAAAAGTGCTTTCAGACTTTGAAGTCAAGATTAGTCTTTGCACCTATCTTGACCATCCCAACACCAGGCTTGTCATTTACCCTTTATACGGATGCCTCAGGGTTAGGTCTTGGATGTGTGTTGATGCAAGGAGAAGAGGTGATTGCCTACGCATCAAGACAGTTGAAAGAGCACGAGAAGAACTATCCTACTCATGATCTGGAGTTAGCAGCGGTCATTCACGCAATCAAAACTTGGAGACACTACCTTTATGGTGAGAAGTTTCAGATTAAGTCGGATCACAAGAGTTTAACTTACCTTTTTACTCAGAAAGACCTGAATATGAGACAGAGGAGATGGCTGGAGCTATTAAAAGATTATGATTGTGACATCCAGTACCATCCGGGTAAGGCAAACGTTGTGGCCGATGCCTTAAGCAGAAAGTGAGCATTGAAACTTGATGCAGATTTCGTACCTTGAGGTGAGGCGTCGGCATCGTCTTGGTATTTCTCACGCCTCTTCGTACCTTGGAATTTCTCACGCCACTCCTGTTCTCCACCTCTCTGCTTCGTCTTCTCCTTTTTCCCCTCTCCTCTCTCGTCTTCTCTTTCTCTGTCTCACGCCTGTCGTCCTCTCCAGCAGAGTGAAAAGAAGAAATTTTATTTCTTTCCCTCTCAATGGCGATTTCTTTCTCAAACTTGAAATGGAAAGAAGACTGCCGTGTTTTTCGTCTTCTCCACTTCTCTGCTTCGTCTTCTCCTTTTTCCCCTCTCCTCTCTCGTCTTCTCTTTCTCTGTCTCACACCTGTCGTCTTCTCCAGCAGAGTGAAAAGAAGAAATTTTCTTTCTTTCCCTCTCAATGGTGATTTCTTCTTGAAATGGAAAAGAGGACTGCCGCGTTTTTCGTCTTCTCCACCACTCTGCTTCGTCTTCTCCTCCTGGCTTCTACTTCGTGATTCCTATTTTCCCCTCTCCTCTCTCGTCTTCACTTTCACTCTTCCCTTCTTCGTTTCGAATTTCAAAATGAGAATTTTTTTCACTGTTACGCCATAAATCCTCTTTCCATACACGAATTTTTATTAAGACCGTCGGATGACCGCATTTCCACGTGGCGGCCATCCGACGGTCTCCGCCGTGTCTCCTATGCCAGTACGCATAGGAGACGATTCGGACGCTAAAAAAACAGTTTTGTATGATAGAGAAGGTAGACTTTTCTAGTTTTGTTTTTGTTCTTCGTTTGTTTGTGAGTTGTGGATGGATTCCCAAGAGAAAAAAAAATTTGTGAGAAAAAAATGAAAAATATCGAAAATTCCATACTATTTGTAAATGCAACTTTGTTACTATTTGTATAAAAAACATCACCCTCAATTACAAAAATCACAACCACCATCATTCAATGAATTTTTTTTTTCTTTCATCAAACAAGGACCCCTCTAGCAATATGAATAATATTCCTAAATAAAGTATAAAAGATTTCTATTTTTGCTCCCATAATTGTTGTAAGGAAAAATTCTTAGCAAAATAGAAAAGTCACCAACCCTTAATACTTTGCTTTTAAGTCATTAATTCCTAATTTCGTGATTAATTTTACGTACTCCTCATTTGTTATCCTGTCATAACAAACAGGTCTCTTAAATGACAATGTGGTATGGTCTATAATTTTCTAATAGAAAATTTATTTTTTAAATTTCTTAAGTTACTATTTTACCTTCTCCCGAACTATTAGTAAATGGCATATTTATCCTCTTAAACACTCATTTTCTTTTTTCCTTTGATTGGAATCCCAAATTGTCATTTGATTGTCAAGTCATTAAAGAAGGTAATTGGGTAGTTTTGTATACTCTGTTAGTAAACTAAATTGCAGGGGTGTGCATAAAATTAATCGCAAAGTTGAGGTTGGATGACTTAAAAATAAAATAGAAGGGGTGAATTTTTCCTTTATATAAACAGTAGAAAAAAATTTCATCTAGACCCCATCAAAGATTACTAACATCATCTACACCCACAAGAATGCAAAACCATCATCTACACTCCAAAACTTTTTTGTGGTAATCAAAGAAGTCCACTCCGTCAATTGATTCCTGTCAGATGCTGACGTCAGGTGGATTGAAATATTTCAGAGACGATAATACCATTTTGGCCTATTGAAAAGACCATTATACCCTTTAGGTGGATTGGAATATAAAGGAAGATCTTTTCAAACAAAAATGCATCCAACACACACACATACACACACACACTCTCTCTCTCTCTCTCTCTCTTTCTCTCTCTTGGATCCACGATGAAAACTGCTCTTCTCAGGACCATTTTCTCACTGGTTCAATACTCCATGGTTCCTTGTTCACCGAAGCTCTCCTTCTCTTGTACCGGCCATGATTCCGTCTCCTCTGCACTGTTCTCCGGCAAATACAAGAAGTTGTCTCCGTCTCTGTCTTCGCCATCGCTGCATTCCAAATCAAGGACAAAGCTTTGGGGAGTATCCAGTGAACGAAGACAGAAGCTGATGTGGCATGCTCACTGAAGAATGATTTCGATAGATTTTCTAAGTTGCCTTTAGCTGGATATCTGATTCCAGAGAAGAATGAGGAAAAGTTGATTCCAGAGTAGAATGAGGAAAAGTTGGAGTTCTTCGACCGTGGTGTTGGAAAAGGTAATAAGATTAGCAGAGGAAATGGTGGCTCTGGTGATGGCGGTGGTTTTGCCCCCGGAGATAGTCTTGGATATCCAGCTAAAGGCAACTTAGAAAATCTATCGAAATCATTCTTCAGTGAGCATGCCACATCAGCTTCTGTCTTCGCTCGCTGGATACTCCCTGAAACTTTGTCCTTGATTTGGAAATGCAGCGATGGCGAAGACAGAGACGGAGACAACTTCTTGTATTTGTGGAGAACAATGCAGAGGAGACGGAATCATGGCTGGTACAAGAGAAGGAGAGCTTCGGTGAACAAGAAACCATGGAGTATTGAACCAGTGAGGAAACGGTCCTGGGAAGAGCAATTTTCATCGTGGATCCAAGAGAGAGAGAGAGAGAGAGAGAGAGAGAGAGAGAGAGAGAGAGAGAGAGAGAGAGAGAGAGTGTGTGTGTGTGTGTGTGTTGGATGCATTTTTGTTTGAAAATATCTTCCTTTATATTCCAATCCACCTAAAGGGTATAATGGTCTTTTCAATAGGCCAAAAGGGTATTATCGTCTCTGAAATATTTCAATCCACCTGACGTCAGCATCTGACAGGAATCAACTGACGGAGTGGATTTCTTTGATTACCACAACAAAAGTTTTAGAGTGTAGATGATGTTTTTGCATTATTGTGGGTGTAGATGATGTTAGTAATCTTTGATGGGGTCTAGATGAAATTTTTTTTTACTGTTTATATAAAAGAAAATTTCACCCCCTCTACTTTGTTTTTAAGTCATCCAACCTTAACTTTGCGATTAATTTTATGCACACCCCTCCAGTTTAGTTGACTAACAGAGTATACAAAACTATCCAATTACCTTCTTTAATGACTTGACAATCAAATGACAATTTGAGATTCCAATTAAAGAAAAAAAGAAAATGAACATTTAAGAGGATAAATATGCTATTTACTAATACTTCGAGAGAAGGTAAAATAGTAACTTAAGAAATTTGAAAAGTAGATTTGCTATTAGAAAATTATAGACTATACCACATTGTCATTTAAGAGACCTGTTTGTTATAACAAGATACCAAATGAGGAGTACGTAAAATTAATCACAAAACTAGGAATTAATGACTTAAAAGCAAAGTATTAAGGGTTGGTGATTTTTCTATTTTGCTAAGAATTTTTCCTTACAACAATTATGGGAGCAAAAATAGAAATCTTTTATACTTTATTTAGGAATATTATTCATATTGCTAGAGGGGTCCTTGTTTGATGAAAGAAAAAAAAAATTCATTGAATGATGGTGGTTGTGATTTTTGTAATTGAGGGTGATGTTTTTTATACAAATAGTAACAGAGTTGCATTTACAAATAGTATGGAATTTCCGATATTTTTCATTTTTTTCTCACAAATTTTTTTTTCTCTTGGGAATCCATCCACAACTCACAAACAAACGAAGAACAAAAACAAAACTGGAAAAGTCTACCTTCTCTATCATACAGAACTGTTTTTTTAAAACTCCAAAATCAAAGATCTCAATCAATCAAAATCAGGGATCACCAGTACAGCAATCTCAGATCTTCTAGATGAGTAGAAAAAGGATTGCTGACGAGGGCACGGCGAAAACGATTCACGTATCCGTTAATCTGATGATCTCAATTGCCAAAAAATCTCTCGTAGGAACGTCTGATCCTACGACCCGTTTACCACTAGCAGCTATTCTGTTCATCGAGCTCACGATTTTCTCTCTCTCTCTTCTCTAGTTTTGGATATGATCGATCCATTTCAAATCTGATGTCTTTGATTTACTTTGTCTAGGATTTTTTTGTTTCTTCGCTTTATTTTACTCAAACGCATATAAAATGACTACCACTTCCACAGAGGATTACGGTCTCTGATTCTATAATTACCTGTTTGCCTGTGTCCTCGTGTTTACACTTGGGGGACCATGGGAGGAGGAGGCGGAGCGGCTGAAGACGACCGCGGTAGTTCTTCTGCAGCTGATCCTGTTGATGGTGCTGGTGATGGCGCTGCCACTGGAGTTCAGATCCAACCCAGTCGGAGGTTGCCGGATTTCTTGCAGAGTGTGAATTTGAAGTATGTTAAATTGGGTTACCATTATCTGATCACTCATCTCCTAACCCTATGTCTCATCCCTCTCATGGTCGTGATAGTGATCGAGGCCGCTCAGATGAATCCAGAGGATATCCGCCATCTCTGGCTCCACCTCCAGTACAACCTCGTCAGCGTCATCATCTGCTCTGCCTTCCTCGTCTCTGGCTCCACCGTTTACATCATGACTCGCCCTCGCTCCGTTTACCTCATCGACTACTCCTGTTACCGCCCTCCTTCCCATCTCCAGGCCAGCTTCCGCGAGTTCATGGAACACTCCAGGCTCACCGGAGACTTCGACGAGTTGTCCCTCGAGTTCCAGCGCAAGATCCTCGAGCGTTCCGGTCTCGGCGAGGAGACCTATGTTGCTGAGGGTCTGCATTACCTCCCTCCCCGACTTTCCATGGCCGCTGCTCGTGAAGAGGCGGAGCAGGTCATGTTTGGCGCTCTCGACAATCTCTTCCTCAACACATCCATTAAGCCCAAGGATATTGGGATTCTCGTCGTGAATTGCAGCCTCTTCAATCCGACGCCTTCGCTCTCCGCCATGATCGTCAACAAGTACAAGTTGAGGGGGAACATCCGGAGCTTTAATTTGGGCGGGATGGGTTGCAGTGCTGGAGTCATTGCCGTTGACCTTGCCAAAGATATGCTCCAAGTGCATCGGAATACTTATGCGGTCGTCGTGAGCACAGAGAACATGACCCAGAACTGGTACTTTGGGAACAAGAAGTCCATGTTGATAGCCAATTGCCTGTTTCGCGTCGGTGGCTCCGCTGTTCTCCTCTCCAACAAGTCCGCCGACAGAAGAAGGGCCAAGTACAAGCTTGTTCACGTTGTGAGGACTCATAAGGGGGCTGACGACAAGGCATTCCGATGCGTTTATCAGGAGCAGGATGATGCAGGTAAGGTCGGGGTTTCTCTGTCCAAGGATCTATTGGCCACCGCTGGAGGGGCCCTTAAGACCAACATCACCACCCTGGGCCCGATTGTCCTCCCAATTAGCGAGCAGCTTCTCTTCTTTGCTACTCTGGTTGCCAAGAAACTGTTTAATGCCAAAATTAAGCCTTACATCCCTGATTTCAAGCTTGCTTTCGATCATTTCTGCATACACGCCGGGGGAAGGGCTGTTATTGATGAGTTGGAGAAGAACTTGCAGCTGCTACCCATACATGTTGAGGCTTCTCGAATGACTCTCCATCGTTTCGGGAACACGTCCTCCAGCTCTATATGGTATGAGTTGGCCTATATTGAAGCCAAGGGGAGGATGCGAAGGGGCCAGCGTGTCTGGCAGATTGCTTTTGGGAGTGGTTTCAAGTGTAACAGTTCTGTATGGGAAGCACTCCGCAATGTCAAGCCATCTCCCAAGAGCCCCTGGGAAGATTGCATCGATAGGTATCCGGTGAAAACAGTTGCGTAGATCAATCAAAGCTTGTTTAGTGACTTCATTCAGGAATCAGGACGTTAGTTACCGAAACAGTAGATTCTGTCTCACTATTTTATTTGTGAGGTCCTTCTCTGTTATTTGACCATGAAATCATAAGGTTACTTTCTCTGTTGTTTTATTTTCTTCTGGCTATGTCGGCTATGTGGCTATGTGTGTCTCGAGCACTATGATTCTTGAATTGCTGTTCTTGTACTATAATGCTTTGGGATTTTTCAAGCTGACCCTTGTATTAGTGCTTAGTGCTAGTCTGAAGATTCATTCCTTTGTTGCAATCTTATTCTGAAACTCATCTTTGTGTGCATATCCATACTCATCAATCAGAAAAATTCTGTGACGTTAAGGCAATTTTTGTCGTGTGTTGATAAGGGAGGTAGTCTCTCCTACAATTGCTATTTCCCCATGGCCTTCTGCCAGGGCTGTTGGCTGTGGTAGATAAGCCTATTGGCAGAAATAGCATACCACAGTGAATTTAAGGAATTGCACTGTGAGTTGAAGAAGATGATTGCTGAAGTTCTTGGTCCTTAAGGACTGAATTGCTTTAGCTCGTGCTGGAGGACCATTGCACCTTACATATATCTGATTCAACTGGGTTCCGAGATCATGTAACAGACAAGTTAGCCAAAAATGGAGCCGCTAGGGGGTCCTCTTACATATGTGAGTTTCCTATTCATGAATAGCTTTTTGATATTTTTGCTCTTGTGTGGATATAGTTTATGTTTTAGCTGTAGTTAATTTATTGTGTTGTTCTGCTGTATTTCTTTGTTCTGCTCTGTTCTTGCAATAAATTTTTTGGTCATAAAAAATAAAAAAAGAAGAAGAAAGGAAAGTGCAGAATTTGGCTCTTCAATTATTCATGTTGGTATATTTTTCTTCTTGTGTTAAAATAACAACCTTTATTAAACATTGCCCCTGTGTCCTCACAACCATTTCTTGATTGGAGGAATTAGTGAAATCCATTCTTGCTCATCCCCAGGGCCAAGCTGAATGCCGTTATTGTGGCTCAAGATAGTATGGTCAATGCAACTATATCGAACATGCATGTTGCAGCAAAATTCTATGTATTAAATTGCTCACATGTTGTAACCTTCTTTTCTGTCAGTCTTTTGCATAGAAGGGGTTGAGAATCGAGAATAAATGCAGTGAATAATATTGGTGTAAGAATTCACGTGAAAATAGAAAGTGGACTTGGCAGCCTAAAAGAACAAAGTATTGGAACTCACTAACCAAATGATTCTATAAAATAAATGGGTGATTTAGCTGCCTAATAATCATATTCATACCTCTCAGCTTATTTCTAAGTTTTGATTTTACTTACTGGTAATCAATCGAGAATTTAGTAACCAATATTAAGAGACAGGATATTGAAATTCCTTTAGGGAAACAAAGCTAACTATAAAAGCTTTGCTAGTCGCTATCAAGTATATGTCTATTTTTGAATTCTTTAGAATACGAAGTCCCAAAATATACCATAACCTTGGCCTTGGCTCCCACCCTGTAAAAGCTGGTTCCATTGCATTTCTTTCCTTCCAGATGAACCATGGAATATGTCGGGGCATGAGACAACTCTCTCTAAGGATGATGAATTGATTCCTCTTCCTAAATATGAAGTATATAAGTATTGGGTAGACATTATAGCCTCTTGTTTTCAGGTGGTCAATGGTCAGCCTTTTGTTTAGAGATGCCATCCAGAAGGAAAATTGATCTTTCAAAGGAAGCCGTTCATAGTTGTTAAGGCATTGCCTTAGGTGGTTCTTCCGTTCTTGAATGCCTAGGTGGCCGATTGCGATATTGTTCAATGCTCCCTGAAAGAAAATGGGGGAAAATAAAGGAAAAAAAATGAAAGAAAAGGGGGTGGAAGTGAGAGGAACAAGAAGGAAATGGGGAGAAAAACTAGAGAGGATGGAAAATTCAGAAGAAAATGGGGAGAAGAAGCAGTAGCTGCTGCCACTACTACTGGAAAGGTTGCAGCGGCAGCCACTACCACCACGAAACACCGCCACAAGATGAAGAAGTCCCTCTCATATTTATATGTTAAAGAGGAAAAGTCATTATACCCTATAAAATTAAAACTAATAGGACATAAGTTTAGTGTTTTGTGCAATCCCCCCCCCCCCCCCTTCTCCCAACTCCTTTATATAACATGACTTGACTGCCTAGGTGACAAGGCTCCTGACCACCGGCTAGGCTTGCCTTGCCACCAAGAAAACTATGAAAGCATTTAACCCATGTTCCCTTCAGTTCCAGGATGGCTTGCCCTATAAAATAAGTAACGTTGGGATCGCCTGAAGCTTCAAGAATCCATGTCCTTCTGTCCTCAGAATTGATGTCCTGTTGAAGATTGGAAAGCTGATTGAGGAGGCTGCCACTTAACGTACTTCTCAAACATCAAGGCCATGTTTGATACCAATTTTTCTGCCCTGGCTCGTGTATTAGTTGCTATACCATAGGGTTCATGATAAGTGTCTGTCAAATGGGTTCTAGAACACCATCTGTTAGTCCACAAGTAAGTTTTGTACCCTTTTCCAACTCTTATACTGACCTCATCAGGAGTCAACTGCATATGTCCTTCCATTGTTTGGTAACATTAGAGAACACACTACCCTTATCCCAGGGACTGCTCATGCCATATTTGGTTTCTATAGTCTGCCTACACAAGTTTGTTACTTAACTTTTAAATCTCCAAACCGATTTAATGAGTATGGATTTATGCATTTGAACTGAATTATGAATTGGAAAACACAATAACCACCTTTATCATTGGGCTTATAGGCTTCATCCCAGAAAGCTGATATTTAAATTTCTCTTCTGTGCCTTCCCTGAGGAAATTCCTCTGAAGCTGATTGGCCTCTGAGGCAATCTAAACAGGAATAGTAAAAACAGACATATAGTAGGTATTTATGCTTCCTAAAGAACCTTTCGATGAAGAAAGTTTATTTGTCATGCATTCCATGATTGTTCCTACACTGCCATGTTTTTATAAGACACACCCAAAGGTAATCCAAGGTATTAGGTGGGAAGGATATCTTCTTTGCATTAATGACAGTTAATCAATTCACCCATGTTGTCAGCCTCTCCAACAGCTATAATGCTAGATTTGTGAAATTTACTAATTTTTCTGCCATCCCTTCATAACTTCTCAACATGCATTTCAAGTATCTAATTTGAGAATAAGTGGCCTTGCAAAAGATTGTAGTCATTTTCAAAGTGTTTCTGCATTTTCATTTTTTCTATGTTATAGAATCCAGCTATAGATTGTGATAGCATGTTTCTTCTTGTGGTGGATTTAGATGATGTTTCTTTTACTTGTTCATTTTTTCTGAACTTGTTACCTACATAAAATGTTTATTAGGCAGGTGATGAGTTTCATCTTTGATCATTTGGACCTTTAATCTTCAGTGTTTGTGGCTGTGGAAATTTTCTTTCTCCTTTGTCATTACTGAGAGTTCATACATTGTTAAACGAGCTATCTTTTGTGCTATATTTGCCATCAGTTTTTCGACAAAAATGATAGCTTAAGGTTACTTGTTTAATTTAGCACCTTATGTTATCAGAAATAAATGAAAGGAAATTCTTTTGAAACTTATAACTATGGTATGGAACTTCTTAGGGCAGACAGCAAGGTTTGAGGTGCCGGTTTTGAAAAGCCTCGAAACCGGGTTGTCTCGGGTTTTGACCAAGTTTTGGTCAAAATCTGGGATTTTTCTCGGTTCAACTCGAAACCTTGGTTTTGAGGCCCGTAAGTGTTTTTTTTTTTTCGAACTGATTTTTTGTGTATATCATATTTTAGCCTTTTTACATCTATTTTCCACATTAGTTTAAAAAAAAAATCCAAAATGATATTATGTGGTGTGGACCCAAGTTTGCTAGTGTACACTGAGACCTAAGATTGTGTTCAGAGTTAAGTAGGTAACACTTATTTATGATTAATATCATTTAGGTAAATGTTTCTTTAATTTACATTTACTTAAGATATTATTCATAAATAAGCATACAATCCCCCCCTCCTCTAATTTGAATTTAATAAAAATAGTCTAAAATTCAAATTTTAAAAGGATAAAAAGTCAATCCTTCAATTCAAGAACAAAAACTGGGGGTAATTTTCAACTTTCAATTGCCAGGTTTTTTCCCAAATCTAAAAATTTTATAAACCTTTTTTTATTTTTATTTTTTTATGAGTACCTATTCTAAGTTACACTGCTGGGGTGGGGAACAAATGCAAGAGAGGAGACTCGAATGCAAGGCCTCCTCCCCGACCCTGCTTAAACAAGCAAGAGGCAAACCATCCGACCAAGCGGATGTTTGCTAAAAATTTCGTAAATCTTATTATGGTAAAACATTACTAGAAAATTGCTTTGATGCCTAAAAAATTATTTTCATCTAGGACGACTTTAAATAGCATTCGCGTACTCCAAACAAGGTTTGACCAGAGTGTAACTCCTTCAGTATAACTCGGATTCAAGCAATCTCGGATTTGTTTGGTACTTAAGAACTTATACAATTATAAATTTGATATTTATGCTAACACTAGTATTAAACATTGAAATGGTTATAGATAAGCCTTCAGGGATGTCACTGGGGCTTTTAGTCAGGCAGTGGCAATTTCTAAATAGGTGACCACTGCTCCTTGTGGGTCCAATCACTTTTTATTTATTTATATTTAAGTATGTGTCATGGTCATCATCACCTAACAATACTCTTTCATGCTCTTATGTAACAGGTGCTTTATGGAAGAGGGTAACGCAACTTGAGTAGGATAGCAATTAAAGTGATATCCCAGACATGTTCCGCCTTCGGATGTGAGTGCAACTGGAATACATTCTCCCTCATACACATCAAGAGATGAAACCGATTAGGTGCCAAGCGACTTGAGGAGTGGTCTATGTCCATTATAATATGAGATTGAGAGGACCACAAAATCCTGGGCATGGAGAACGATAGAACCCTAATCGAGTTGAGTGAAATCTTTTAATTAGAAGAAGATGAGGAGGATTTCCTTTATGAGTGGATGAGGGATCAAGGTGAGCCTATATTAGATGAGGCTAGGAGTCGGCTTAACACCCATGTTGCTTCAGAGATGAGTGCTAATGTCGAGGAGTATATGGCATCAGAGGGTAGAGTTCTGCCACACATCCGACATCCATTTGAATCCCAGGCTGGTGAAGTGATGACAAAGAGGATGGGTTTCGATCAGCACTTGCATACCTTTTCCAACTCGGGGACATGATGGTGGTGGTGGTGATGATGATGATGATGGTGGCATTGGTGGTGGTTATGAGGATGTTGATAGATATGTAAGCTTACGTGAGGGGTACGACCAGATAGTGTGGGAGCCAGAGCCGGAGGCCGTTAGATTTACTGGGGAGACTCGGTTCAATCATGACACATAGGATGAGGACCATGGTGTACATACCAGAGGCTATACCCGAGTTCCACGTTAGTAGTTCAGACTTGAGGTAAAGACAGCTGGATGGGCATCGAGCTTGTCTTCCCCCCCCCCCCCCCCCCCCCCCCCCGCCCCACTTCCTTTTTTCCCTTTTGTTTAGGTAGTTATAACTTCCTTGTAACCACCCCAGCTCCTACGGTTTCCCTTGTTTCCCCTTTATATGATTGTGCAAAAAAAGTGAGGCACAGAATAATTAATGATGAATGAAACGGGACTGCTTTCTCCTGCTGTGTAGGTTTCTCTCTCTCTATATCTCAATTTTCTTATTCTCCTATCCTAGATCAATTCCATACCCTTAATTTCCTTCCTTCCTTCTCTTCCCTTCTCTCTTGTTTCCCTTGTTTCTTGTTTTCTGTCTCTGTTGGACAGTGGGCTTGGTGGACTGAATTGCGCTGCCTACATGAAAAATGGCCATTTGTTACAGTCCTAACCTGGTTAGTATTAACTTTTCCCTTGCATTGAACTGTTCTTGATTTAATATGGTTGTTGGCTTCCACTGTTACTAGGGTTTAGACTTATGATTTTAGGGCTCCTAAAAGTTCCTGCACATTAGTACTTGATTAAGAGCTGCCTAATGTTGAATTGCTATAGCACCTAATTGAATATTGCTAAGTTGGAGGTATATATAACCTAAGAAAATTATTGCTCATTGCTTTTTTGTTATTGTTGTTCACCTCATGTGTGCACTTCATGTATGTTGCTGCCTGTCCCAGTTAAACCGCCTTTAGGTGAGCCTCCGTGGCTAGCATTTGTATTATTGTAGGTAGAACAAGGTTTGAAATCTTGGGTCTTGACTCGGTCAAGATCTTGGCAAGACAAGGTGTTTTTTTTTCTGGGGAGTTTCGTGCGGTGGTTGGGGGTTAAATGGCCATTTCAAGGTCTGATACTTTAGAGAAACCCTATTCTAGCCTACATAAACATGACACATATTTGATAGTAAAATATATTGGTATTTTACCCACAGAAACAATACTCAACACTTATTTATGACTAATATCATTTAAGTAAATGTTTCATTTACTATTATTCATAAATAAGCAAACACCCCCATTTGAATCCAATAAGAATAGTCTAAAATTTAAATTCCAAAATAATAAAAAGTCAACTTTAGTTCAATAACAAAACTAGATTTTCAATTGTGGGTCGATTTCCAACTTTTAAATGCTAGCATTTTTCTCCAATCTAAAGTTTTCATAAATCTTATTAGAGTAAAAATCACCAAAATTCAAGAGTACCAAAATAATCTATTGTTTTAATGTCCAAAAAGTTATTTCCATTCAGGCGAGTTTAAACAGCATTCGTTTACTCTGAACAAGGTTTGATCGGAGCGTAATTCCTTCAATATAATTCGGATTCGAATAATTTCGGATTTGTTGGAAAACTGATTACGTGAATGCTATAAAGTCTCGCCTGAATGGAAAAAATAAATTTTTGGACATCAAAACAAAAGATTATTTTGGCGGATTCTTAATTTTTAGTGATGTTTAATAAGATTTATATAATTTTTTGATTGGAGAAAAATGCTAGCATTTAAAAGTTGAAAATTGCCCTGCAATCCAAACGCTAGTTTTTTTTTTTTCTCTCGAACTTGGAAGTTGACTTTTTATCTTTTTGAAATTTGAATTTTAGATTATTTTTATTAGATTAAAATAGGGGGGGGGGGTGTTTGCTTATTTATGAATAATTTTTTATGTAAACGTGTTAATTAACTGATATTAGTCATAAATAAATATTGTATGCTGTTCCTTGAACCATTCTGTGCAAGTCATGAAGTCTTAATGCAGTACAAAACAAATAAAAAAAAATCAGGTTTCAGTCAAGAAAAAAAGGTCTTGGTCGAAATTTTGACCAAAACCCATCGAGATGGACTGAAATCTTGAGATTTCGACTAAGACACTGTTGACTGTGTCTCGGGTGTCATCTCGTCTCGATCTGCTCGAGATCACTAAAATTTCAAACCATGAGGTAGACTTGGATTATGTTTTCCTACATCAATATGTCATGGGATACATATGTGCTACATTTGGAAGACTGTCACTGACATCTTCAGTGATACACGGCTTAGGGATTAGGTGCACCATGAAACTCCTAATGGAATTTAGTGGTAAGTATATTATATGCTTGTTATAACCTAATCTAATGTATTTAATGTATGTTTGGATAGTTTTAATTGTATATTTACATTTCGAATAGCTAAATTACATATAGTCAGTGTTTATAATTGGGCTAGTTTGCAACAACATTCAACGTACACTAGCAAACTTGGGTCTACACTTAGAAAAATCATTTTTTTTTTGGGTAAAACTAATTCAGGGAATAGGTGTGAAAGGAAAAAAATAGACAGCACAAAAAAATTTAGGTAAAAAAACCATTTTTTGGGCCTTGAAGAAATCTAGGGTTTGAATGTTGCCCAAAGAAGTCCCAGGTTTCGACTTGGTTTGGATCGAAACTTGGGAAATCTTCATAGTTGTCAAGGCGCCAAGGGGAACCAAGGCGATGGAGGCCTGACTGGGCGCTTAGGCGACCAAGGCGCCCAATTTTCCAAGGCGACCCAAGGCAGCATGGGCTCCTAGGTAATGCCTAGACAACTATGGAAATCTTGGTTTCGAGGCTGGTCATAATTATAGTTATTTAATTCTCCGAATTATTCGTGAATTATTCTTCCGAACAGAATAATACGAATAATTCTCCCGAATTCGAATTATATTTAATGATTCTTTAAAATTCTCGCATTTTTTGTCCAGAAATAAATATCACGAATAATTCTTTCATATCCGAATTATACCGAATAATTCTTATACTTAAGAAAACTATTAATATCCTAATGGAAGACTTAATGCCTTAACTACTATTCTCAAACAAAGTTTTTCAAAAAAAAAAAAAAACTTAATACCATAACTATTTGCATCTTTTTCAATCTAAGACTAATTATAAGTTTAAAAGTCACGTTATAATATAAAACAGATCATTAATTTTATTTTTTTTTTCCAATGCGAGATTAAATATGAGTACGAAAATCAAATTATAATATAAAATAAATCATTAATTTCATTCGACAACATGGAATTAATTATGAATATAAAAATCATACCATAATACAAAGCAAATCATCACTTTTGTGTGCTTTTTCAATTGGGATTAAATATGAATCTAAAAATAAACATTATAATAACCATGAGGAAGTAATTAACGAACATGAAAAAGGGATGGATTTCATGAGGATGATTGGATGAATTTATGAAAATGTTTGATTTTATGAACATTAGCTCCACTAGATTAATATTGCAATCATAATAAAATCTAATGATCCACATTATATATCGTAATGAAATCTAACAAATCCATCTTTATACACACATACCCATCTATTATGTATTATTTTGTTATTTATAAATTAAATATTATTCTAATGTCACTTATATATTATGCAGGTGTAATAACGGATTGATAGGAGCACTAAATATTTAAATTTAATATCCGAATTTTTTGTCCGAATTTTTTTTAGACAAAAGAATAATTCCCGAACCGAACCGAACCGAATTCGAATTTTATTTTAATTTCGCTTTTTTGACCACATCTTTGACCAAATTCTTAAATTATCGAAGCGACTCATTCCGAATTATTCTCCTTTCGAATAATTCCCGAATCCGAATTAAATAACTATGGTCATAACTGGCCTTGTAACCGAGATTCTGAACCTTGAGTTCAACAGGTTGTTGTGCAATGCATGAATAACATACTCTGCCACAACATAGAACTTAAAGAATCCTGTATTATTGAAATCATAATGCCTAAAAGTAAGAAATTTTTATTTAGTAGTGACAGTTCCATGCCAATCCCAGGGAGGAGAGGGTAGTCATTTTTCAGATGAAAATAGCTTGACAAGTAATGGTTGTATGGTCATATCTCTTTGTCACTTAGAAAGTGCTTCACTCTGCTAGTTTAACAATTGTTTTATAATAAAAAATTACTTGAATCATAGTGACTGAACGATTGCATTTTGTTGAGTTTTTGGTTTAAGTCTAGGTCTGACCTAGTCTTGGCTAGGTGTCACCTAAATTAGTGATGTTTATTTTTCTAACTTTAGTTTAACAGTCCTTTTCTATTTCTAATACTTGTAATGTTGACTTATATTACAAGTCTACTTTCCCTTTTTACTTTCGTTATTCTTTAATATAAATAAAAGGAAGAGGTGAGGATGAGAGTACAAACTCATCTTTTCTCCCCTCTCTCTCGGCTCTCTCTTACAGTCTCAGTCCATCTTCCATATCATGGTATTAGAGCTTATCTGATCCAATTCATATCCTTCTCCATTACTGATTTGTAAGTCCTCTCAGTCCCCTTCTCTTTTTCTTCTTCTTCCTCTTTAATTTGTTGCTGTCTCCATGGATTGAAGAATTAATTCTAGTCTTCATGGAAGCCTACTAGCCAGGGGATTAATATGCCTATCACTATGCACTCTGCTCACAGCAAGGTTCTGATCATGGGAGTGGATCCAGCTCTTTTCTGTTTATGAGCAGATTGAAGTATTTTCTTCTTCTTCGAAGGATATTGCAGAATTTTGTTTCTAGTTCAGGTTTCTCGCTGCAGAGATATTTTTTCTGGGTTTCTAGTGCTGGTTTTATGACTTTTTTCTTAATCAAAAGCTTGCGATATATGCAGTGGGTTTCCGATATATGCAGTGGGTTTCCGATATATGCAGTAAGTTTCTCAGCAGTTTTCTGACCAGTTTTTATGGCAGATTGCGATATAGAGATCAGGCAGTTTTTTTTTTTTTTTCTGAATCTGATTACAGATCAGATCGATAGTGATTCTGGTTGCTCTCTTTTCTGGATCTGATCGATCTTTCACAGCAGATCAGGTCGAATGATTTATTTTTTGGTATTCCTGGTTGGTCAGCAAGGATCGATATCCATGAGTTTTTGTTCCATTGATTCAGCAAGGATCTGCGATCTTCCTGATCATGAAATCTGAGATCTGACTGACTATGACTGCAGGATCTGCCTGCTTCACACCTACGTTTGGTGGCTGTATGCTCTTGGGAGAAGTCCTTTGTTTATAAGGACTGTTCTCTATATTCAGCTCTTTCTGTTTCATTCCCGGCAGAGTGAGGGACATTCCTTTTATTGGTGGCCCTACCCTCGTTCTACAATATGAGTGATCCCAAGACTCCCTTGAACAATGTCCATGTTCAGGTCGCTTCCATTAAATTGACTGGCTCCTCCAATTACCTGCTCTAGCTGCTAGAGGTGAAGATTTACATCACTGCTAGAGGTGAAGATTTACATCACTGCCAGAGATAAACTGGCTTATTTGCAAGATGATCCTCTTGATTCTAAGGATGTGAATTATGCTACTTGGACCTTTGAGAATGCCACTATTGTGGTCTAGCTATTTAATAGCATGGAGTCCTCTATTGCTGCTATGTCATGTTCCACACCACTGCCGAAGGTGTTTGGACTGACTTGCAAAAAAGCTTTGCTCAAGATAATAACTTGTCTCGTGTTTATGATTTATATGAAAGACTTCTTAATTGTAAGCAGAAAAATAGGTCGGTTGTAGAATTTTATAGTACCCTCAGAGGTATCTAGGAAGTTATAAATTGCAGCCTATCAAAAGCCAACTTCTTGCCGGTGATGAAGTCTTTAACCTTGATGAAATAATAAGGAGAGAATGTTTGGGTTGTCAAATATGACAAAGACCTTCTTTATTTATAGGAAAAGAAATTTACTTTTACATAATTACACCAACCACTACCTTCCAACCACTCATCATAAATATGGCATGATGACTACCTACTCATCATAAATATGATATGATAACTATGGTGACTTAGTCTACCAATATTGATTTTTATCTTATCTACTAAAGACTTTTACCACCTACCAAAGACTATGGTAACTTACTAAGATACAATGAACCTAGACATAAACTTACAATTACACCCTCAAGTTGGCATATAAATATCAAACATGCCCAACTTGTTAATAATAGAAACAAAGCTCTTACTACTAACCTCTTTAGTAAAGACATCTGCTAACTGAGCATCAGACAGAATAAATGGAACACATATAACTATTTGTTCTAGCTTCTTCTTGATGAAGTGATAATCAATCTCTACGTGCTTAGTGCGAACATGTTGAACAGGATTATGTGCAATACTGATTTCTGATTTATTGTCGCAGTACAAGCGCATAGGCAATTCAACTGGAACACACAAATCCTGAAAAAGACCACGAAGCCAAAGGAGTTCGCAAATGCCATGGGCCATGGCTCGAAACTCAGTTTCACCACTGGACCGAGCAACAATAGCTTGTTTTTTGCTCCTCTAAGTAACAAGGTTGCCTCCCACAAATGTGCAATAACTTGAGGTAGATCTCATGTCATTCTGACACCTGCCCCAATCGGCATCAGTAAAGGCCGTAATACGAAAATGACTATGAGAAGAGAGAAAAAACACCTTTTCCGGGAACGGATTTGAAATATTGTAAAATCCTATATGGGGCCTCTAGATGAGAGGAATAGGGATCATGCATATATTGACTGATTACACTTACAGCAAAAGCGATGTCAGGCCGGGTGTGTGACAAGTATATCAGTCGTCCAACCAACTGTTGAAAGCTACCTTTATCAACAGAGTACCCAATCGTGTGCTTGAGATGAGATTGAGGCTTTAAAGGAGTATCTATTGGTTTACAACCTGGCATTCCTGTCTCTAATAAGAGATCTAGAGTGTATTTCCATTGTGAGAGGAAGATAGCTTGAGATGAATAGGCAACTTCGATCCCAAGAAAATATCTTAGCTTACCAAGGTCTTTGATTTCAATTCTGTCCCCAAATAAGTCTTCAGGTTCGATATTTCGTCGGCATTACTGCCAGTGATAACAATATCATCTACATAGACGATCAAAACTGTAATGTGTTCACCAGTCTTCTTCATAAACAAAGTATGATCAGCATTACTTTATTTATAGCCAATTAATATCATATCTTGATGGAAAGGACCAAACCCCACTCTTGGAGGTTGTTTCAGACCATTCAAAGCTTGCTTCGACTTGCAAACTTTGCTATGAGTTTTTTGAGAAGCAAATCCAGGTGGGATGTCCATATAAACCTCCTCTTCAAGTTCCCCATGGAGGAAAGCATTTTTTACATCAAGTTGTTGAAGATCCCATCCTTGGTTAATGGCACATGAGATGATTACTCTAACAATGTTCATTTTTGCTATTGGAGCAAAGGTTTCCTGATAGTCGATCCCATATGTCTGAGTAAATCCTCTAGCAACTAGCCTTGCTTTATATCTATCCACAGATCCATCAGCCTTTTGTTTGACAACAAAGATCCATTTGCATCTTACAGGTTTCTTTCCTAGAGGGAGAGACACCAAATCCCATGTGTCAGTCTTCCCAAGTGCATTCATCTCTTCATTCATTGCCTCTTTCCACCTTGGACTTGCTAGTGCATCCTACCAAGAGTTAGGTGTGGAAATAGACGATAACAAAGGAACAAAAGTACGGAAGGAGGGAGACAGAATCATATGCAACAACATTAGAGATGGAATGCTGAGTAGATGTTCTGATGCTCTTATGAATCACAATAGGTAAGTCAAGACTAGGATTACTAGGAGAATCATTAGGAGGAAGAGATTTACCAGAGGAAGGATTTGGAAGAGTTGAATTCGGAATGGAGGACGATTGGGTAGGTGCAGTGGTGGTGGTCTTTGGCACTTGCTTACGTCGAACAAATACTTTGAGAGGTGGTTGAATCGATTGAAAAGGTGCCCCCTGAGGTTGGGATGGAATTGAAACTTGTTCCTGATTTATTACACCCTTAACATCGGTTTCAGCCATTATAGGAGACTCCATCGGAACAATGATAGGCACATTTTCCCGAACATCCCAAGTAGAAGACTCCCCCTGAAGAAGGGCCAGATGATAAGTTTCAGACTCATGAAAGACAACATCCACGGTGACCAGCAGTCGCCGAGTTAAAGGATGATATCACTTGTAATCCTTTTGAGTGGTAGAGTAACCAAGGAAGATACAACGGAGTCCTCGGGAAACACCACACAACCAAAAACTTGAGGCGGAACCACAAAAGAAGATGAGCCCGTGAGCACATCAAGAGGGCAACGAGAGGCCAAGACACGAGAAGGCAGCCGATTGATAAGGTAGGCCGCCATAAGAACTGCATCGCCCTATATTGAGGAGGTTCAGTCATAGTGAACAAGAGAGACCATGCCACTTCCAAGATGTGACGATTTTTTCGTTCATCGACACCATTTGGGCAGGAGTATCGACGTAGCTAGTCTGATGAATGATCCTATGATCAGACATATAACTGGAAGGACCTGTCAATGTACCCTTTGCTATTATTAGTTCGAAGAATCTTTACTGTAGCATCAAATTATTCCGAACCATCTTATGAAATAACTAAAAATAGTTGGCCATATCACTCTTCTGTCACAAGTGGATCCAAGTGGTACGACTATGGCAGTCAATAAAGGAGAAACCATCGGTAGCCAGAAGTGAATACACAACTGCAGGGCCCCAGACATCGGAATGGATTGAACCAAAGGAACTAAACTTCTATTATCAGAAATAGGATAAACAACTCCAGTTTGTTTTACAAAGACACAAGCATCACAAAAGAACTCACCGTTTCTCCCCTCTCTCTCGGCTCTATCTCACGGTCTCAGTTCATTTTCCATATTGTTTCACATTTCATGAGTTATTTTAAGCTGCATATAACAAGCTTTGTTTAAGTCAAATCTCGACATTGGTGATCGAGTCCTTTGGGACCAAAATTTATTGAAGCATAAGTTTGTGACTAACAAATGGAATAATCTCTCCTACTATTATTGAGTGGTATTGCCATTTGTTATATTAACTGCTATAGAGCAGTTTTAGTTTTTTTTTTTTCCATACGTGTGATACCTAAAATCAGGAAGTCTACCTTCAAGTTGAGATTCTTGACCTGGTAAACGGTCTACCTATCTTTGCTCAAAATTACTCATTTCTGATCCAAACAGGATCCTAGCTTATGATTCAAGGTTGTGGGGATTGAAAATGCTGTGTGCAATTTGTTATTCTTATTGTGACTAAATAGAAAGAAAGAGAGAAAAAGGAGAAGTGAATAAGATGGAGTGAATGGAGAGAAAGCGAATCATTGTGTAGTCTCTCCTATTACTGCTGATCTCATTAATAGAAAATAGAGCGATTATAATAGAATGAAAAGACTACGTCCATAGGTTTTCTATCAAGACTAGGAAAGATAAACAATTAAGAAACTAGGAAACATAAATCCTAATGCAACTCTAAGTCTTGAAGTCCAAAGCTTAAAAGTCAATAAGATGATGTGCCAATATCGACCCGTTCTTCAACACTCCCCCTCAAGATGGAACATGCTCCAGTTTGGAATATACAAAAAACTCAACACTCCCTCTCAAGCTAGAGTTCCAGCTTGGAACAACAAGAATATTTATGAACCACAATACTGGTCTTCAGGTAGTAGGCTCCAACACGAGCAAAAATGTAGTAGGCTCCTACATGCACAAAAAATGTTTTAAGCTCCAATACGAGCAAAAGGTAGTAGGTTGCATCACGTGCAACTGTAATAATAGTAAGCTCCAACATGAACAAAGAGGTAGTAGGCTCTTCCATGAACAAAGAGATAATAGGCTCCGACATGAGCAAAGTGGTAGTACTCCAACATGAGAAAAAGGTAGTGGGCTCCAACATGAACAAAGAGGTAGTACGCAGTAGTAGACTCCATCACGAGTGTTAGAGTAATAGAATTGTAACTGTACACTGCTTTGACGTAGTCAAAAGAGTTAGTGCTAGTTTCTAGAACTTGGACTCCTAATTAGCCTATTAGTTTGCTTTATTAGTTTACATTACCAATTAGGCTTGTTAGTTTTCTTTTCCTATTTTGAGTTTATTTTGTCTTTAGTTTGTGACTAAACTTTGACATGTAGAGTCCTAGAACCTATCAAATATTTGTTTTCTATTTTCTATAAATGCAAGTTACAAGGAGAGGAGCATATACATACTCTCTCTTTTCTTGACACATTGATTCTCTCCATCTTCTCTTATTTTTTTTCTATTTTGTTATATGGTATCAGAGCAGGTTCCGTTTTGAGAGTCATTTGAAGATCTTCGTTGTGGTGTGTAGCCACCATTGTTGCCTATCTCTATGAACTAGATCAGTCCCTTCAGTTATTGACTATGTTTTGGTTTTCTATTGCTGCTACTTGATCGATAAAGATCAGATTTAATGATCATCCCTTGCTAGTTTCAAGAATTGCTATTTTCGTTTTTAAGAACTGTTGGTTTTGGTTCATGAACTACTAATTGAGATATTCTTGTTGCTGATCTTGATCTCCTGGTACTACCTACTGCTGTTTCCCTGATCAGAATCTAGTGTTAAGTCTGGCCCCTCAAAGTTACTACTTGGTTGCTACTATCGATCTGATCTATCCTGCTACATTGTTGCTGCTGCTGCTGCTGGCCTTCTTTGAATTACTGATCTGTTACTGTCGAGACTCTTCTGATCATATCTGTTTTGATCTGATCTACCTGCTACATTGCTGCTATTACTGGACCCTCAAAACTTCTATGTGGTTGTTATTATCGATACAGTGACCTATACCGTGCTGTTGCTACCACTATTTGGTTCACAGTGACCTATACTGTGTTGCTACTACTATTTGGTTCACAGTAACCTATACAGTGCTACTACTACTATTTGGCTCACAGTGACCTATACTATATTGCTACTATGATGCTATAGTTGTGCTTGGCAGCATCCTACTAAGGGCTCCTATCAAACGGAACTCAACACTTATTTTATGGGCAACATAGACCCCATAGGTATAATTGGGTATTTAGGAATAGCTCTAGAGATACGTTCTTTTCCTTCTCTGGCCCAATTATGCAAACTTCTAATTATTCTGGAAGATATTTTCTCAAGCTCTTGTCTCTGGAAGAATGATATCTCAGGGTGACTTATACATCGTTGTTAGATGGATTCAGCCTACTGTACCATATTACCGGAGATATTTATCTCAGGGAGCTCAGGGCCATGCCATGAAAATATTGTTCTAAGAGCTGCCAATGATCTAGATTCCGGAAGATCCTTTTGTTTGGAGTGTACAGAGGGATTTTCTGAGGTGTTCTATTGATGTAGCATTTTGAAATTTCTTTTTATTTTCTCTTAAAATTATTCCATTCATTCATTCTTTCCTCCCATTTATTATGATAATATCCTTTTGATGGGATCACAATCCCGAGTTTGTAAATTTTTCTTTTCTTTTTGGAAGTTGCCTTAAAGTAGGATTTGCTTATGATTCTTGAGGAAATTCACATAATGAGGGGTATTTTCATTGCCTTATTTCAAAGGGATGATGTTTATGCAGGCACAATCAAGACTCGGTTTCTAGTATGAAAGAGTCGACAAGCTCTACCTCAGGTAGTTTTATTTTTGGACGAATTAATGATGTGTACTGTATTTAGAGAACCATGAATTAGGGACAAATTTGGGGTGATTATACCTCTAGGAGGGAATAAAATATGAACCGGTTAAGTGGGAGCCTTCGGATGTTGTTAATCATCCAATCAGTTGGGGTGTTTTTTGAATTATGTAAGTTACAGGTTGGTGTTTGTAGGAAAAGCTCAAAACACTTAAATTAGTGGATTACGATAATGTGTATAGTGCAGATTTTGTACTGCAGCTCATCCTAGGGTTATCTTTGTATTCTCCAAATTTAACTTGATGATAGTGATTTATTCAGTTTTTTCAGGTTGGAGCTTTGTCTTTGCTGAAGGTGTGATGTAGACCTTTGGAGACTCAATCCATAAGTTCTTGTTGTCTGACCCATGCCTCTGGTGGAAGATCAGGATAATGAATGGATTGCAGTTTTTGGCCATTTTGATGAAGCATATTTATTAGAAAATTAAGGACTGGAATCATGCTAGGCATGATAAGCAATTACGGGCGATGCTTCAGCTAAAAACTGTATGGTGAAATGAATCAATGAGAAAATATTTCCAGGAGGAATTAATCTGTAAAGGAGACATCACAGAATGTTCATGGATATGGTGGACTATTATGAAAACTACAATCAAGTGATGTTTAGAACTACCACCCCCCTACAATCATATGATGTTCATCAAGCTGCAGTTCTTGCAGGAGATGATAATTTAATTTGCATTGTGCTTAGAAGACGGTAGCTGCTTGAATTGTATTGAGCTAGGTTGATGGCATGCCATTGGATTTGGGTTTATTGTCAAATGTGGTAAGTAATTATTATAGTGCAACTTGGAGTCATCACATATCCGAGTATTTGCTCAACATGGAGAGATCCATTGGCGGTTGCTCTGCAGTTATGGCTGCACAGTAAGAACTCTGGAGTCCCTACCTATAGCTGTATATGTGGATGCAACTGAGAAGGAAGAGCCTATCTACAAGGTGTTGGGGGACGATGTCTGGAATTTTGTTGATTGGGTAGCATACTTGGCAGGACACAAACTAGATTGCTGATTTATTTATTTTAAGATTGGGAGAGGGTTCCCCAAGCTGGCATTGTAAATTATGTCCTAAGAAAAAAGAGAAAGAAGGCATGTCAGAGGGCAAAGCCTACCTTTCCCCCATTGAGCTTTCATTCTAAAACTAATTTGGAACTATTTTCATTTAATGGAATGATTATGTTTAGATGGGTAGCAATGCCGTACTATTTTTCTCGTACTTTCTCTTTGTGAAACCCTACCCTTGTCTTAAAGAGAAAAAAGCCATGAAGATTAACTAAATCACTTGCGACTGGATTTGTTGCTTTGCAAATCCTCATTCCCCCCAACAATTTCACCTTCTCTTCATCTGAACCCATCTTTGAGCCAGCCACCAGTCTTGTGTGATCTCAGTCAAATACGTTGCCAACATCACAAACAAAACCCGACCAAGAACATTATTCGAACACCTCAAAACCATCACTTATTCGAACACCTCCAAACCACCACTGAGCTCCTAAAATCCGGAGGCAGCCTTTTTGCCAGCAAAAACTCGATCTTGTTCAATGTCTGGTACTTAAAATTATTGTTCAAATCCATATGAAGCATCCAAGTAAGAGCATTCAACAACGTCGACCGGGGCTTATTCGGCGTTGATCGAAAACACTATAAGCTCCAGACTTCAAACATGTGGCTTGTCGGTCAATTTGTGAAGACTGCAAGGAAATTAGTTGTAGAAGGAAGAAGAAGATGACATCATAGATGTTAACAGATAGTAGATAAGAACAAAGTTGAGAATTGATCCGACGACGAGAGTGGAGGACCTGAAATCAAGTCATTAAGACCAAATTGGGCCGAGATGCCATGTCTGCAAGAACACAAGCAGCAAAAAAAAAAAAAAAAAATCTGTCATTATAACCTTGAATGAAATTGCGAATTTGCAACAATCCTAGACCTCCACACATTTAAGAACAGCCCTAGAACTTAGAACCCCGATCACCACCGGAATTGCAACATAATAGTGGGCTTGCTGTGGTTAGAAACAGGGCAAAGACAGTTTACTTGATTCAAATTTTAATTTTACACTTTTACCCATTGGTACGTTATCCTTCAAAACATACCATTTGCTCAATCAAGTAAGATTGGCCAGGGGTATGGTAAAAGAGGCTCCAAAGTTATAAGAAAAACCCATGAAAATATCAACCATGGGAAAAATCAGATGAAGTTCAAATCTTGTGGGCAGTCACTCATACTGATATGTAAAATTTCAATCCAAATAAAATTTATCAAATGGTAACATAATGCTCTGAAATCTAGAGATTACAAGAGGGTGAGTATAATGGAGTTTTTGTTTAGTACAGCCTTGTGGTTGATTTCTTTACATACACTACAAGAAAAGAGATCTATTGCGGCGCTTTTAAACGCCCCCTCTATAACGAAGTTATCGTTACTCGTCAAATGAGCCGTTAAGTGAACTATAACGGCGTTTTTTAAAAACGCCGCCCATGATTATGACTTCAACGCCGTTTTAATTAAACGCCATTAAAATAAATATTTCAAGTCCAAACCACACCTAATCAGCAGCGTACAATGATAAACGCCGCTGAATGTATTATTACAACAGCATTTATATGGCACTATATAAATACATACACCCATATAAACATTTATTTCCCATTTTCATTAAGCCCCAACATCCAATTTGCTGCCGTCAGCTAAAATGATTTTGGCCACGGTAATTTGCTGCCGTCGATAAACTTTATGATTTTTTGCCACAGGAATCTAAATTCCGTGCCCAAAAATAATTTATGGCCACGGAAATTTAGTTCCCGTTGCTAATTTCCGTCACTAAAAATGAGAATTCTTGTAGTGTGTAGACTAAGGTTATACCAAACTTCAAAAGTCCACTAGAAAACTTAAATAAAAGGTTTCGTTTGTAGAATTTTACATGAAAATCTTATGTCTTAAAAGAATTTTCAATGTTTGTTTCTAAGAGATAAAAAAAAAAAAAGACAAAACTTTATTTTCCATCTTCTTTAGAAATCATTATATTTTACCTATTGAAAACAAATATCGAAAAAAAAAAGAAGGAAAAATGTTGTATGTGCTTGCAGTATGTACTTGAATTTTACACTCTTAACATGTTATTGATCGTTGGATAAAATGGGATTAATCTCCACCGCACATTACCACTTTGATCCACTATATGATGCCCAATCAGCCTTGCAACTTCTCTCTCTTCCCCCTAATAAGCTTCCCCCGTCATCTCTCAGCGTTGTTGCAACCTAGGCGACCACTCACCCTCTGCATCTCTCTCTCTCTCTCCTCCAATTGTCTCTCAAGTTGTACATACGATTAGGACAATTTATAAATGCTAGCTTGCGAGATTGATCGAATGATTCATAAAAATGCAACCTTGCGAGATTCCAATATATTTCCACCAGCTTATTGATCGTTTGTCCAAAAATTTGATATGTAAGATATTACATGCAAAATTTTCATGAACAAAATGAGCACTAAAAAAAAAACAGTGTAGAGATTTTATTTTATTTTTTATTTTTTTTAGTCCCCCGACTCTATCATTAGGGCTCATGATTTTTAATTGATTTTCATTCTTCTTATTCTTTTGTCCCTTTTTTTTTTTCTTTTTTTTTTTTAAATTCATCTCACACGTGTTTGCAGAGACGTGCGTGGACGTTTTCATTCTCTTCTCATCTTACTCTTTTCCCTAACATTCTCTTCTGGCATTTTTGCTCTTCTATGATAATGCCCAATTAATTTAACATAGGATTTAGCATTATTTCTTCTTCAAAAAACTATTGTGGGACCACTCAATCATGTAGATTAACTTTTATTTTATTTAATTTATTTTTAATAGGAAATGGAGAATGGAAGGATGCAAACTTGGAATCCATGATTATGTATGTTAGAATCTAGTCCGATCAATTATGAACTAACAACTGGAGTTCACTTAGTACATACCAATGTATTGATATACGTACAAAAGAAATTCCCAGTCGTTGAATCACGACTGAACACCATCCCAAAAAAGACGATATGAATCCGATAATTAATATCAAAATATCGATGGATCCAATAGCAATTACTTGAACCACCCTCCATCCACTTGTTCCACACTGATTCTCCGTGAATACGTTTACCACACAACTCGTATACTACACCTTGAAGTTTTGAAAGTCAAAACTGATCAGTCAAACCGGTCAATATCAGATATCTGGTCTGACCCGGATTCAAATCGTCTCCTCCCTGTACTTCAGGGAGGAGACGCGCGACCCCACTGGATGGTCGCCACGTGCAGGTCGGATGAATCCGACCCCTCCGTTCGAGCCGACATTCCCTCGTTGGCTTGGCTTGTCGGCTCCAACGGAGGGCGACCATCCAGTGGGGTCGCCGCCCCTCCTCCCGAATCTCAGGGAGGAGACAATGTGGATCCGGTCTGACCCCTAAGATGATAGGGGTCAACATTGTATCCTTGTTTGGCTGCCACTAAGGGTGTTGATTTCTGGCCTGCACCATGTCTTTCAACCAGATCGACTCACATCATTTGCTAAATGTGTCGGGTTTAGACTTATATCGATTATGGACCGATCATTTAAATGACCATTTAAATCCCTAAAGGTCTAAATCCTGAATGACTAAATTTCTCTTGTTTCTCTATCTCATTCTCCCTCTTCATTTATGTTATATTCTTTTAATTAATAACTTGAAATAGGCTATTATAGTGAGAATGTAGAATAACTAATGACCAATTACAGTAGAATATAGGCCAAGGGTTGTGCTTTTTTCCATTGGGAACGGGTTGGCAGGATTGGGACAATTAGCTTAAGATCAAATATAAATCGATTATGGACCTGTTGGTTTGGATCATTGAAGTCCGTTAATAGACCAATTATACCGATTAACACAAGACAATTAGAGACTGAGACCGATCGGACTGAATATAAATGTGCCCATGGCTTGCAAATGATGACTGATTAGTATAAATATGCTGGTCATGGTGTAAGATAATAAATTAGTGGCGACCAATTAGGTTCAATCGAGACCGACCTCTACCACTCTACATTACGAGGGTAAGATTGCTTACATTCTGTCACTCTCCAAACCTTACAGTAACAAGAATCTCATGCACTGAGATACCTTTTTTCTTATGAAAATTTTGATGTCTATATATAACCTTAATTACTGTTAAGATTTGCAACAGTGAGATTTACAACGTGAACTGATGTATGACCTGTCCACTTGATTCAGTTTATTTTTGAGTTGGGATAGGTCTGATCAGTTATGGTCTAACCAAGTACCCAACCCATGAGATTTTTTTTTTTTTTTTTTAATTTTATTTTTGCAGGTAATCAAGACGACATTTGGTATGGTGGTTTAATTTCACGTCTCCATCGCTTGCGACTGTGTTTTGAGGGACATCGGTTTAGGAGATAATCACATGTCATGCATCAAGGGTTGATAATCGTGTCTCCATCCAAAGCTGAAGATGGAGAGGATTATATTTCATTGCCTTAATTGCGCCAATCATCCTTCTAACGGACTGAATACATCAACACGTTGTTCGTTGGAGCGATGAGTGACGCATAGGACAACAGGAGAGGATCTTTTTCTCATTCGTAGGCTTATAACAATTTTTTCTGCTTCAGCCATCTGCTTAATTAATTATGTTGTTAGTAAAACAAACTTAAAACTTAATTTAATTAATACCAGAGAGGGATCTCGTGGAATTTTTTGACCCAGGTGGTCAGAGTCTTTGTGGACCCCACACTTCATGGGATCTGATGAAATCACCAAAGGAGACCCCCAAATTCTCCTCCTTTAACTAAACTAATTAAAAACCAGAATTAAAAAAGGAGTAAAGAAATTCCCAATAAAGAATGTTTTTCTTCTGCTTTTAGCAGAGATTCTTTCCCAGCAAACACGTGCTCTAATTTCTACCGTACACTCGTGATGTAAAACTGAAGTGTCAAATAAGCCCCGGAAATCATACTAAAATACAAGGTCAATTACCTCATAAGTAAGGGTATTTAAGTCAATTCAATGTATATAAAAAAAAGGACATTTTAGTAAAATGGAGTGAAAAAGAAAAAAAAAAAAGGCAAAAGCGGAAACGACATGCTTGCTTACCTATTGACTTTTATTTTCCGCCGCCCTTGCTTTTTGGCCGTTGCCTGACCCATCACTTCCTCATACGACGACCTTCTCAGCTCCTCTCTGCTCACAAACCGCACCAGCGCGTCCACACAGCTCCCTCCATTTCGCGCTTCTTTTGCTCTTTTTCTCTCATATATATATATATATATATATATATATATATATATATATAAAACCCTAGAATTACAGAATGTGATCGAAACTGGCAGGGAAATCTCTCTGCAGATCGTCAATCAGATATGAGAGACAGAGAGAGAATCGGGAAGACGTCAATCGAAACTGGCAGGGAAAGCGGTGTCGGTGTATGCTCTGATACTGACACAGCTTCATACGCAAATGAAGCTCGTCATTGTTGAGATCGCTTTAGTTCTTGTATTTCTCTCTTCTGTCAATCTGATTTCAGCTCTTTCTTCCAGCTCTCAGGAAATAAGCTCTGGTTATGAGAAGCTAATCTTAGGTTCGTTACCGTTTGTCACTATGTATCAACCTTGAATGTGGGAGTACTTGTCCTTTTCTTTAATTATTTACGTTTCTTTTCCGTCCTGCAGATACATGGTAGTAATGGCTACTACTTTCACATTCTGTAGGTTTCTTTAATCATAGAATTCTGAAAGATAGTCTTATCACTCGCGAATTTATGAGCTTTTATATATATAATTTTGTGACCATGGAATTCTTTTCTGTTTGCCTCGTTGCTGCAGGAGAAGATAATTTAAGACCATGGACAAGTGGTTATTTGCAGTTAGCGGAAGCGCCGGGGCCTGCGAATGGCAGGCCTGCTGGCACACTTGTTTTGGCAGCAAAGAGTACAAACAGACCGGATATCCTTAATGGCTTCAAACATTATCGAGGCGGCTGGAACATTACGAATAGGCATTACTGGGCGGTAAGTCCTCCTGATCTATCTTCAAGTTCTTCCCTTTTCCCTCGTGTCAGACTTATTTGCGTTAAGATGATTGATTTGTTCAAATATAATTGGGGATTGGGATAGAGATATTTCTCTGCTTTAGTTTCACAGATCTATGGCTTTTCTTTTTTGTGTCTGGAAGGAAAATGACGTCACCCTGTTATGCTGAACTAAGTTTGGTAGCATACATGTTGTTTTTTTCTCCCATCTGTCTTCTCCCCACCCCTGGCGAGCGCTAGCTCATTAGGAAGGTCTGGGTCAGCTTGATCTTTTCTAATCCTTGTCCCTCAACTGCATTAGGTCTACGCTATCAATGGATAACCGGAATGGTAGAAATTTGTTATTAATAATCTCAGGAACCAGATAAAATGACTGAAGCAGTACCTGCGGCTGTGAATGCTTCCATGTTGAATATATAATCGAACACATGGTGGTCCGACTCAGCTGGTTGTTTGGTGTAGCATCATGGAAACCAGGTTGGAGAACATGTTAAGCTTAAAAGCATAAAACAATTTGCGGGGAAAAAGGCTCCTGCACCAAGTAGAACATTTTCTGGTTAAAAAAAAAAGAAAAAAAGAAGGGGGTGTGCCCACAAGGTTCCCACCTCTGCGGGGTCTGAGGGGCAGATGTATGCATCCTTACATTTGTTGCTACCTCTTAATGAAATCAAATTTTAAAAATATGAAAAAAAATTGAAATTCTGTTAGCATATCAGATAAAAAAAAAAACATTAAGCCCTGAATTATACAATGTTTGTGCAATAGAAATCATAGAACAAGTGGCTGTCCTTGTCCAGTAATAATAAATTTCAAAATGTGTTGTATTTTAAGTGTTTCTGTGCGTTTGATATTGAATTGTGTTATTTTACATTCTTTGCTGGAGTTATGCATGGCATTTTCTTTTCTGCTCCTCCTCTGTTTGTGGTGTCATGTGTAACTAGTAATGTAGATATATACAAATGAATATGAATTATTATGTGTAAACTTGTAATGTAGATTTATACAAATGATATGAATTTGGGATTCCTCTCTCCAGTGTTTCTGACTATTGTGTTATTGCAGTCTGTTGGATTTACAGGTTCTGCTGGCTTTATTCTTGCTCTTCTATGGTTTGTTTCTTTTGGCTTGGTTCTTGTGGTACAACATTGTTGTAGATGGAAGATACACATCAAAGGCAAAGAAATCCACCTTCCACATATGATCTGTCTTATACTTCTGCTTCTCTTCACATGTGCTGCAGCGTACTACTCTAACTCTATACTTCTTATACCTTTTGATGGTTGATATGGCTTTGCCTGATTATTTCTTATAGCTTCATGTTTTACATTTTTTCTTTACCTTTATGCTATCTGGTGACACTACAGTATTTTAGTGGACTTCTCATTAGGATACTTAGTGCTTGCTTCTTCTGTTACTTGTTCCTTGGTCGTTGCAATGGGTTCACACTTCTGCTTCTTTAAATAGATTTTTTTTCAATAAAATCTACTATAAATCTATAATAAAAGAAAGGTCATTAAGTTTATGAAAAGTAAAATATATCAGTGTTCCTTTCTCCTTCAAATTTAATTTATCAAGTATTTTGTGTTCCTTGCCAAGCATATGCCTTGGTGCATTGGTGGGTACTGAGGCCACCTGCAACCTTCGACTTGGTCCACCTTGGCATTTTGCAAAATAGTCCAGCGTCAATACCACAGTATTATCTAGTGGTAGAATACCTCCAAAAGATCCTATAATTACTTTTTGCATGGACATCGCCAACTAATTTGACAAATGTGGTGCACATTCCTGAACATTTTTAAAACCCATATCTTTCAGTTATGCTATTTCATGATAAAATCTCTGAGGGCTATTTCATGAGAAAATATCTCATGTAAGGGGTGCAACTGTGTGCTAGTTCAATAATGTGTGCACCTTTAGGTGCACCTTTGTGTGCCTCCGTTTACCATTTATATACGTCTGCATCTTCACACCATTATGGTTGGCTGTTTTTTTTTGGCAATTGAAGCATTACCTCTTTTAGTTTGATCACTGATTACATGTATGATTTTGTAATTGTGTGACATTATTATTGTACCATTTTAATTGCTATAAGTCTTATTTAATACTATCTTTGTCCTATCTTCATTTTAATTACTTCTGAGTATTTTAGTAGTTATTGTATAGCTTTTTCAATTAAAATTACACCTCAATTTTGTAAGATGCGCCTCTTGGCTTGCCCTTCTGGTGCTTGGAGGACTTCGAGCCTTGACTGCAGCTCTTGCTTTTAGTATCTCTGGGATTCCTGTCTTTTGAAGCTGTCACCTCACCTCACTTGATTTGGTTCAATCTAGTGTAGTAAATGAGTGTACCTTTATTATAACATGATACTAAGGGGGGGGGTGGGAGAAAAGAAGTTTATTAAAAAAATTAAGTGGAAAAGAGAGATTTTGAAGTAAATCAACATCCAGAAAAATCCTTTTTTTCTTCTTTCTTTTTTTTTTTTTTCTATTTTTTTTTGTTCATTTTAGAAGTTACTTTGCAGGGCCTTTTTGTTATGATTCAAGGTTTTGGACTATTCATTAGGATAAAAATGTTGTGATGTTTCTGATGAAAATTTGATCTGGTCAATCTTCCCATCTTCTGAAAGTTTGTCATTGATAGACTGCTAGTTTTGGGGAAGGAGTTGGGATATAGTTGGCGACACTTAAGCATCCAGGTGGGTTTTCACCCCTGGAAGCCTAGTCGCCTTATTGTATCATGCCTTTTTTTTTAGTTGATGCCATCTGTAGCATTTATATTGGATTTATAAAGTATATATATACACCATAATGTATGAAAAAATGCATATGTATTAAAAACAATACAAATAGATGCTCAAACCCCCTCTCTTCTGTATAAATCCCCTTATGGAAGATTTACTCTTACAACACCTTGGGTGCACCTAGGCGCACTGGCATCCCTCCAGTGCCTTGGTTTGCCTTAGCACCTTGACAACTATGATCAGAAACAGATTCACTGAACCTGAAAAACAATCAAATGGGTCTTTCAACAATTTTTAATAGCATTTTTCCTATCATGGTCATTATTACTTTTAGTTTCCACGAATTTTGCAAGTTATCGGGTGAAGCAATTGTCATATTACTCAGTGAACAATTTATTGGTCATTATATTTCCTCAAGAAATGAGTTTTAATTGTGGTTATACCCATATCTTACATTCAATTTTTTATGCTATTGGGGTTGTTAAGGTTATATTCTTCCCTACTTTTTGTATTTATATCCTGTGTACCTTTTCCTGTTGCCAGGGTTGGATGCATCCTTCTTTCTGTTGGGCAGGATGAATTTCATGACAAGGTGTTTGATATGCTGAAGTATGTTGTGAATCAGTCTGAGTACACTGTGCAGACTCTCAGAAATGTCACAGATTTTCTGTCTCTTGCCAAGAGTATAGATGTGGACCAAGTTTTCCTTCCGTCAAATGTCAAGAATGAAATTGACACGTTGAATGCGGATTTAAATAATGCAGCAAATACTCTGACAAAGAAAACAAGTGAAAATTCTGGAAAAATAAGAAAAGTTTTCAATGCTATGTATGAGTTTATAACTTTCGTGAAATTAATTGATTCAGCACTTGAATCTTCAGTTAGTTTCTAAATAGCCATCTTTCAATACTATGTTGCAGCCGATCAGCGTTAATCACCGTGGCAGCTGTGATGCTTATCCTGACTCTTCTTGGTCTTTGTATGTAGCCTTGCATTTCTTCACAACAACCCTGATTCATAATTTATTCATTTTCAGTTTTGTTACTGCATTTTAGTTTGTCTAATTATCAATAAAAAAAATTCTGCAGTGCTTTCTGTACTTGGTCACCAACATGCTATTTATATGTGAGTTCCTGTTTTCTGAGTCAAGGTTGGGAATTTATTTTACTGGGTAAACTGCTGGATTATTGCAGGCTGATGGTTAATGCTTCTGTCTTATTTGCAGATTCATCTTAAGTGGATGGATTCTTGTGGCGATTACTTTCATTCTCTGTGGACTTTTTGTGATCCTTAACCAGTAAGTCATTGAAATTCAGATATGGTTATATGGTTGTGGTATGATTCTTTTGTTTCTTATTAGCATGTGCGTAGGACAGCAAACTATTTTTTGGAATATCGTCATTCTCTTAGAATCAGTGAGAAGGTGCATGCAGTTCATTGTTGTTCCTTGTATATTCAAATTAGCAGGCACTGATTATGTTTTTATGAAGAAACATCGTAGGGTTAGCAGGTAAAGGGATCAGATTTTTTATACTATAAGTCTCCCTTTCCTGTAACTTTTAACTCAGATTTTCAGCTCCAACTTTCTACACTAAGTTTCCCCACAACCATTAGTGGGGAATTTTCTGCATGTTGTCGTTGTTTTTTTTTTTTTTTTCCTTTTTCCTTTTTCTGGTAGTATGTGCCATTCTTAGCATCCAATACCCCATGTCGTGGTTCTTGTATATTTTTGTGCTAGCTGTCAAGGTACTTGATTCGGGTTCAGGAATAGAAATATCTGGTTTCCTGAAAGAGACACTTTGTTACTTTCTTTACTATATCTCTTCATTCAGTCTTCAGTAGCACAAAATTGCAGGGTGTGATCTGACTTTACATATACCTAACAAAAATTTCAAATTCTTTTTGTATTATTCCTCAGTGCAATTTCAGATACTTGTGAGGCAATGGGAGAGTGGGTGGACAATCCCCAAGCAGAGACAGCGCTGAGCAGCATCCTTCCTTGTGTTGATCAGGAAACCACAAACAAGACACTGTTCCGAAGTAAAGAAGTCATTGGCCAGCTTGTGACTGTTGTGAACACGGTGATATACACCTTTGCCAACATAAATCCTCCTCCTCAAGCCACTCCTTTTTATTTCAATCAGTCTGGACCTCTGATACCTCCTCTTTGTTCCCCTTTTGACTCTGAGCTACATGATCGCCCTTGTGGATCCATAGAAGTGTCCATCGCAAATGCTTCTTTGGTAAGTTCTATAATATTTCATACCTTTCTGAGACTGGATACGATATTCTAAATATATTGCTAGCTGCTCTTAACCATACTTCTTTGATAATTTATATAATATTTCATACCTTTCTGAGACTGAATGAGATTTTCTAGCTATTGCAGGCTGCTTTTAACCACTGAAAAGAGTTCTGTTAGTTTGACAAAGTGCAATCCAGGATGGTGGATGCAGAATATAATTTGTTATTATTGTTACAGAATAACATTAATTTAATAATCAGGGAAAAAAAAAATTCATAAGAACATCATGCTCTGGATGTATGATTGGATTGTGCATCTAAAGTGAACTAAAGCTAGTCATGCAACTATTGGATGATGTGTATATTATAAGGGAAACTAAGATAATGTTAAAGAAACTAAGATAATGATTTTATGATCTTGGAGCAACCATATTAAAAGATCTTGTATATTACAATATACAGGATTTCTGATCTGTGGTGTTTTGAGTCGTTGATAGACCTAAAATAGTGTCTCTCAGGCCCTACAGATTGCAGTCCCAACACTGTACCTCTTTTGTCAGGGCAATTCCTATGCTGTCTTCCGACAACCATTTATTTATTAAATAATGTGCTTTCTTGTACCCAAAAGAAAAAAATAAGATTGATATCTCTGGATGTAAAAACCATATAATCCAATGCAGTTTGAACTATTGATTAGTTCCAAAAGCATTATTAATGGCTTTGTGTTGGTCATTGACGCTGCATTTTCTGTATGCTCATCCCCGACAACCCCCTAAAAAAAAAAAAAAAAAAAAAAAAGAAGCATAGGAAATAGGTGGTATAAGTGATTGATTCCTTTTGTTATATCTGCTAAATCTTCAGGAATGGAGGAAGTACATATGTACGGTGTCAGCATCTGGATTCTGCACAAATGTTGGGAGGCTTACTCCAGACCTGTACAATCAGTTGATGGTGCCTGTGAATGTGAGCTATGCCCTTGATCACTACGCACCACCATTGCTCAACTTCCAGGATTGCAGTTTTGTTCGGGATACATTCAACCACATTACTTCAGACTACTGCCCTCCTGTTGAGCATTTCCTTAAGATAACGAATGCAGGGTTGGGGCTCATTGCAGTGGGTGTCTTGCTCTGCCTTGTCCTTTGGATACTCAATGCAAACAGCCCCCGAAGGGAGGAAGTGTTTGTGAGGTTTTTTCTACCAATATGGGCTCTACGATGCTGTTGCAAAACGAGGAGTGGCAACAGCAACCATAGTAATAGCAATAACAACCCATAACCAACTGGTGGAGCTCTTGTATAGATCCCATGCATGATGGTTACAGTAGCAGTAGTTATATCAAAGGTAGCTTTTTCTCTCCAATTCGAGAGACCCCCTTGGTAGCTCAGTTGGCAAGGGTCCATGACAAAGCAAAGGTCTTAAGTTCTGACACCTCTTCACTTCTTGGGGCCACCCACACAAGGCTTGATGGTTCTCTTGGGTATTAAACTGACTTGGTACATGTGGATAGTGGGGTCTATATTCCCCCTGGGTTTACCCGGTCCATCCGAAGAATGGGCCATAGATTCCTAGTTAGAAAATGGGCCATAGATTCCTAGTTAGAATATATATATATATATATATATAAATATATATCCTTGGTAGTTGGTAGTGATACTCTTGTGGGGCGAAGCTCCACGTTTTGGGTTTTGGGTGTATTAATTTTCCTTCGCCTTGTTTTCTATGTAAATGGTAAACAAATGTCAGAAAATTTCTAGCAATCAATAGAAAAGCCAAACATTTGCTGTATTTGGCCATCCCTTCCCAGTTACAGCTCGTCCGGGATCCTTCTACTGACCCTGTAACTGCTGTGTGTTCTTCAGTAAGCTTTGGAATTTTGGTAAGACTGGCCTGGATCGCAGCTCTTTTCAGCACCCCGTAGTGTTCTCCCTAGCACACTCCACGGTCGGATGCCTACCCATCTAAAACAGTAAGTGATGTTAAGAACTTAAGATGCATTTTGTTTCCATCGAAAAAAGCTGATGCAATGAAATCTACTTGGTGTTTGTGAGTGATGGTTGCGGATTGAATTTGAACAGGAAGGATATTACATTTTATGAATTTTTATCTGCTTAAAATTCTTAAATTGTAAATATATGAAATATATTATATTTATGAGGAAAAATACAACAAAAGTAGAAAATACGACATAAACATTTGACTTTAATCTCTTAATGTAAATCAGAAAATTATGAACATAAACATGACTTTGAAATTTTTTTATTGGATTAGAAGTTAGGGGATACTATTGCACAAAGAATTTAGCACAGGTGGATGAATAAAGGAGGGGTACAACTAGAGTTTTGTGTGATCGATATATTTTTTTTAAAACTCAATGAAAATTTCTATTGGATAGTTATACAATTAGCAATAGTGTATGAGGCTGAATATATTGTTATTATTATTATTTTTGTTGGTTAGAGGCTGAATATTAGGCATTGAAGAAACAACAACTAAACAAATTTAATGTGGCTGAAATGAGAGTGTTAAGATTGATGAATGATAAAATTAGAAAAGATAAAATAAGGAATGAACAAATTGTAGCTCCAATTACATTATAAGTTGCGAGAAAGTTAGGGCTTGTGTAATGGAGGTCTCTGAATGCTCTAGTATGAAGGGATAATTTGATAGATTGAGTGAGCTTAAAATACCAAGGATATGTTTGTACTAATTTGATTTAGATTGAAGGAACTAATAAAACCAAGGATATGCCTAATGACTCCAAGAGAAGTGACTAGGATTAGAAGTTAGGACTAATAAAAAAAAAGGGGGCTTTGAATCAAGTTCATTATAAAAATAAAACTGAGTTGATGTTAGTGGTCTGTATTAAGTCACATAATACTATGTTGCAATGATTACAAAAGTTTCTAGTTCAGGTTTTTTTTTTTAATTATTTATTTCATTTCCTTTTCCCATTTATTTCCTTGCAACCAATGGAGCCAAAGATTAGGCATTAGTTTGGTTTATTGGGAAAAATGCTAAATAAATTAATCAACTAATAAATATATTATCTAATAATAATATTATAAAAATGGAAAGAGATGTGAAATAGTTAAGGAGAATTAATTTTCTAAGAGTGATAAAAGAGGAATTATAGTAGAGATAATTTTGGGTTTGGGAGAAAGATGCATCAATTGGATTTTTATTAAAAAGTTATTAAGAAGGTAGAGAGAGAGAGATGGGATTGCTGAAATTGGAAAAAGATCCTATCCTATAGTCTAGCCCATTAATCGTCCGTCAAATGGGGCCGAGATGCCTTTCAAGCCATTAAAGATAGAACTCTTCAAAAAATATCCAGGTGAAAGGAGAAATTGCTCTTTATTGCAAACAGTCGTTGTTCCACTCCAAGTTCAGTTTCTTCTAGTGGACAGTCTCAGGTTGGCCAACATTTATACTTAGGCCCCGTTTGATAACTCCAGCTCCCTACTTCTTAGTTTCGAAATTAATCTGGAGTAGAATGGTGATTGATAAACACGGTTCAAGTTTTGACTCCTATGGAGTGAACCGTTCCAAAAATGTCTCTGGGAACTAAAAAATTGGAATTAAAAAAACTTACTTCTCTTGCTCTGGAGCTATTACCACTACTGATTGCCATCATCACCACCACTCCTCCACCGCCACCATCCCTTCCACCACCCTCCACCCACAGCCGCCATCACCACCACCGTCGCCGCCACCACCACCACCACCGCCGCTTCCACCACCACCACCCACCATTTACCATCGATGCCGCCACCACCTTCCATCACCACCGCCACCACCACCCACCACCTTCCACCATCACCGCCACCACCACCCACCACCTTCCACCATCAGCGCCACCACCACCACACTGTCGCCACCACTACCTACTCACCATCTACCACCACTGCCACCACTGCCGCCACCGCCACCACCCACCACCATCGCCTCCACCACCACCCACTAGCACTGTCGCCGCCACCACCCACCAGCACCACCACCACTACCACCACCCCCCACCACCGCCACCACCAAACAACATTCTGGAAGCATAGTCTTTTGATTCTGGAGCAACATTATCAAACAACATTCTACTCCAAAAATCCTGACCCTGGAGAAGAAGTAGAAAATGACTCCGGACCAGAAGTATCTCCATGGGAGCTGGAGTGTTATCAAACGGGGCCTTAGAAGATGCATAGTCATCTACAATGAAGGCTATATATGGGTCTCTACTAAGGATGTAACTTTGGCCCTGTAAACCCAAACCCCTTAGAAGCCGTCTAGGGCCCAGACAGGGCCAAACCCGCCCTGAGTCTGGACCGGGCTGGATTTGGGCCCATTTTTTTAAACTCTGGTAGTGTCGGGCAGGGCCTAGGTCGAACCCTCAAGCCGAGCCTGGCCAGACCCTATAGGCATTGTGTTTTATATATTTTATAGTTTATATATATATGATTTCCTTAATTCTAAATTTCTCAATTCCCATCAAACCCCAAAAGAGAAGTATTGTTCACAGTTGGGCAGGAAATATGTCTAGGGAAGGATTGGAAAATAGGGCCAGCCCGATCATGACACATGGCCAATAAGGCCAACCCGATCTTGAATAAGGGTTCATTAGGGCCAACCTGGTCTGACCCAATCAGGGCGGGCTTGGGCTGGGTTAAGCTAGGTAGGGTAGGGCCTGGTTGACCTTTTTAGGCTCTGAGTTATGGTCAGGGTGGACCTGGGCTAAACTAAAGGGATCCAGGGTTGGGTTGGGGTTTTAAGATACTTGGCCCAACCCAACCCTGTTGGAGCCTAGTCTCAACTGTTTCATCTCTCACGGGAAAGGTATTAGGATGAAAGTGCAAGCAAGAGAAAGAAAAATCAAGCAAACAATCACACAAACACGAGAATTTATCGTAGTTCAGCACTTAATGAGGAATGCCTTACATCTATCCCATAGAATCAAGGAGTTTTTTATCACCAAGAAAGGTTTTACACCTCTCTCCACCTCACAAAGTAGTCCCTTTTGCCCTTTTTTTTTTTCTTCCAAGAAAATGTATACACCTCTCTCCACCAGACAAAGTCATCCATTTTGCCATTTTCTTCTCTTCCTCTCTCTTTTTAGAGATAACCTCTCAAGGATAATTTATAAATTCCCAAGAAACCTTATTCCCACACAATTATAATTTTACTTATGTATATGTGATGGTTTGAAACCCAACCCAAATTATAATTACAAATCCAATTAACTGCGTAGACCCCGTAGAATACAAGACAACCTCAACAAAGAAATTCTGGTTGAAGTGATTTCTCGTAATTTGTTTCTTTCCTCCCCCATAATTGATGAAGCCTTTGCCGTGAGATTGAGTCTACAAACTGTTGCTATCAAGTTTTAACCTAATTGGAATTGTACTACGAAAAAGTATATAGATATACATAAGAAGATATTTGATTGGATTTGAGCATGGAAACTGACATCGGGCCAAACTACATGTCACCCTTTCTATCCAACAGGTGGAATAGCCACAACATCTTACATTCTTACCATATGATAGAATTACATGGCCAACCAGATTATCTAGGTCGACTGCAAAGTGGCAATTTTCCCTTTATATTTAACTTTCATATTTGCCGGAGCTATCTCTGGTATTGGCTAATTATTATTCTATGTCTATAGACTACGGCCATATGAGTTCATCAAACACCATTAAAATGGAATCACCAATTTACCATGATCATTACAATCAAATGATCCACAATCCCATTAACCCTGCATCCAATGACGATGATTGACATTGACTCTCACTGCCACGTAATAGTTGAGGAATGATGATACTAGTGGGTCCACAGACATGCATGGATCATCAATATCTGTTTGAAATTTGGAATGCATGATTATGATGCATTCTTGAAATTGCTTTCATGCATCACCAAAAGAGGCAGGTAATGTTATAATAAATATTCAGAACAGTTTCTTAGCAAAGTCTTATAAAGTAGATAAAGTCAGAAAGGTAAGAGAGAGAAAGAATTGTTGAAAAGTCAACCCACCCTGCTCCCCCTAAGTTTTTATTTGCCATTTTCTGGTCTGTCTTATTGACACAGCATCGGTGTCAATGGCCTATTGACATCAATACTTTCTTCCGTATCGTAATTGAATTATTAGGGTAGCCTCCAATGTAAGAGATATTATTGGTATTTGAGTTTAATTTGATGAACATTGACACTCAGGTCAATAGAATTTGATATCGGATCGATGTCATAAAAAAAAAAAAATTTCATCTACACCCCAATAAGGATTGCTAACATTATCTACACCCACAAGATTACAAAGACATCACCTAGGTCCACTTAACAGACGAAAATCACTAAAATTGTTAAAATATAGTTTTACTCTTTCATTTTTATATTTTATCTTTTTAGTTTTAAAAAACTTAAAATATTTATTCCAAACCGCCTTCTTCTCCGGCGATGTGAAGATTTTTCCGACAACATGAGCTTGAGACAAAATCTCAATCACTGAATATGATTCATCCTCATAAACCCTATCGCACAAGGTATGATCGTGATCGAAAGCGGTAGGAGTCTGGAATCTCTGCTTCGAGATGCCGTTGGCAAACAAGGGTTGCCTCCGGCATCAAAGGATCTCAATCACCGAATATGATTCATCCTCATAAACCCTACATCCTCATTTTCAGGTGGTAAACTGATGATGCCGGCGATGGTGACGACGAAGAACAAGATAAGAATGGTAGCAGCACTGAAAAGAGAAGCTTTCTGGGAAATGCTACATCAGCTTTAAAACGTAAGTTTTTACATTGGAATCTTCCATTCATCAATGTCCTCACCTGAATTGAAATTGCAAATTTTATAGGTGATCTTGACAAGGACTAATTCTGTGGAATCAAGAATCAGACAGGCCATTAAAGAGGCTTTAAGAGAATCTCATATAGCAGGGAACGTTTGTGTCTGCCGGAGTCCGGCCGCCGGTGGATGCAGGAACTGTTTGCGCATAGATATTTCTGAACGTCTTCGGAATGTCGGTTTCAATCGTGCAATTTGTAAATCAAAGTGGAGAAGTTCACCGGAGATCCCATTTGGTATAAAACCCTAAAATTAAAATCCCTTTTATCAAAATCTGTGATTCAGTTGATCAGTAAGAAAGTGTGAGAGATCGTTCTATTTGATATAGTTTTCAATTTCATTTGGAGTAATGAAGAAGAGGAACATACCCGGATCCATATAGTTTGGAGAAGATGAAATTCCACAAAGATCTTTAAGCTTCAAGTCTCTGCTAGTCTTGTCTGCTCCCTCTTCAGTATATGTGAACCAATGATCAATAATGAGAATTGATCATCTATATAAAGACAGGGAGCAGGGTATAACCCTGTTAAGAAGAGTAATTTGATCATTCCCATAATCGGATCAAATTACCAGAAGGTCCCCAAATAATTACACATTAAGGTGGATTAATTGGAACCCTCCCATAAAGGGTACCATCGAATCACAGCCGTCCATTCAACACCTTTCCACTAATCCTACTCACACAATGTCTGGTGCAAGCCCATACATGATGAAAACATTACATTCTCCCACTTGGGCTGCAATAGAATATTGCTTCAACCATGGATTAGAAAGATTATGATCACATATAGGAAGTGTTGAAAGTAGCTCACCTTAACCATACACCCTTGGACCAAGTAAGAACATAAACACCCAATCGTAAGTGTTATCACGTCTTAAGTCAACGTGGAACACTACACGTTAAAGTGTTTGCACCCTTACCCGCTTTTGGGCTACAAATAGTGTAAAAGCTAGAGTATGAAATTTGCATGTCTCGATCATCAAACATGTCAAATCCAAATTAGTCCAGACTTCCAACTGAAGTCATTAGCTACTCCATCATTTAGAGCTCACTGGAATCATTCTTGACATGACAAACTGCCACTAGAACTACCAAAATAGCTATTTCATATAGAAACACACTATAAATACTTCACACTGAAGTATCATGGGATTAGATCCATAAATCCCATCACAGTAGCCCAAGTTCTCAAACAGAATAACTCTACTAGTTGAGTGTACCCATAAATACAACCTTTAAAATGAGGAAGGTAACACATGAAAACTACCTCTACTATCATTCGAGGTTTGCCTTTACTCTCATTCAAGGCAAAATATGTACAAAAATAATAATAATAATAAACACTGCCTGTGTCTATAAACTGTATTCCCACTAACAAAATATATCCATTAAACTAATCCCATACCAAAAACATGCTCTTGAAAAACATTTATAGCTAAAGCTTTTGTTAGTGGATCAGCAATCATGATATTCGTAGAGATTTGTTCAATAGAAATCACAGACTCTTGGAACTTCTCCCTAACAAAGAAATACTTTATGTCAATGTGTTTTAAACCAGAAGTACTCTTGCTATTTTGAGAAAACTGCACTGCAGCAGAGTTATCACACTACAACTTCAAGGGTCTGGATATGGAATCAACCACCTGAAGACCTGAAATGAAGTTCCTCAACCATGCATAGAGCCTGAACTATGGCTTCATAACATGCCACATATTCTGCGTGCCCAGTAGAAGAAGCAGTAATCGTTTGCTTTACACTCTTCCATGATACTGCGCCCCCAGCCATCATAAAAACATAACGAGATGTTGACTAGATCATCTGGACATCCAGCATAATCAGAATCTGAATATTCAATCACTTCAAGAGTATCAGCTCGTTTGAAGGTAAGCATGAGGTCTCTAGTGCCCTTAAGATACCTCATGACTTTTTTCGCTGCCACCCAATGAGTCCACCCTGGATTACTCTGGAATCGTCCAAGTACACTGATAGCAAACGCGATATCAGGTCGAGTACAAACCTGAGCATACATAAGACTACCAACAACAGAAGCATATGGTATGTCTTTCATCTGAGCTCGTTCAACTTCATTATTTGGACAATTAGATTTGGTGAATTTATCGTCCTTTGTAATAGGAGTCTTCGTGGAGGCACAATTAATCATGTTAAACCTCTGCAATACTCTATCAATATATGTTCTTTGTGACAATCCAAGAACACCACATGACCTATTACGAAGAATCTCTATTCCCAAAACATAGGATGCCTCACCAAGATCCTTCATATTGAAATGGTTGGACAACAATCTCTTTGTCTCATGTAGCATACCTTTATCATTACTGGCTAAAAGAATATCATCTACATAGAGAACTAGGAAGATAAATCTACTCCCACTGATCTTAAGGTATATACATTGATCAACAACATTTTCTTTGAATCCAAGAGAGGTAACAACTTGGTCAAACCTCAAGTACCATTGTCTAGGAGATTGTTTTAAGCCATAAATAGACCTTTTGAGTTTACATACCATATTCTCATTATCAACTGTCATTAAACCAGGAGGTTGTAACATGTATACTTCCTCTTCTAAGACTCCATTAAGAAATGCAATCTTTACATCCATCTGATGCTGCTCTAAGTCAAATTGTGCAACCAATGCCATAATTATCCTGAACGAATCCTTGGTGGACAGTGGAGAGAAAGTTTCTGTGTAATCTATACCTTCTTTTTGACTGAAGCCTTTTGCTACAAGTCTGGCTTTGTAACGCTCAATTTCTCCTCTAGCATCCCTTTTGGTCTTAAACACCCACTTACAACCAATTGGTCTGAAACCCTTAGGCAATTCAACTAGGTCCCAAACCTCATTAGTTTTTATATATTCCAATTCATCATGCATGGCATCCATCCACTGAGAACAATGTGCACTATTAATAGCCTGTTGAAAGGAAGCAGGATCTGTCTCAGCTCCAATGTCATATTCATGCTCTTGTAGATATGTGACAAAGTCACTAGGGATGGTGGACTTTCGAGTCCGCTCAGATCTCCTCAAAGGAGGAATATTGACTACTAGCTCATCAGGAGAGAGATCAGGAACAGGAGCTACAGAGACAATATTTGTAGGCTTCACATGTTCTTGAGCAGGAATAGGCACAGTCACCTGCTCACCAGGTGTATAACAAGAAGATGATGATGGGAGACTAGGAATTGGAACTACAATGTGTTCCTCTTCAAAAGTAAAACTGCGAGGCGGAAAAGTCTGATGGCAAATGTCATCTTCAAAGAAAACAGCTCGCTTAGACTCAATAACTCTGGTAGAATGAGATGGACAATAAAATCTAAATCCCTTTGACCTCTCTGGATAACCAATGAAATGTCTACTTATGGTTCTGGGATCAAGTTTCTTCATCTGAGGATTATAGGGTCTTACTTCCGCTACGCATCCCCAAACATGAAGATGATTAATACTCGGTTTTCTACCATTCCATAACTCATGAGGTGTCTTTGAAACTGATTTACTTGGCACTTTATTCAAAAATGTACGTTGCAGTCTTTAATGCATCCCCCCACAAAAAGTTTGGTAAGGTAGACTTACTTACCATACTTCTCACCATGTCCATAAGAGTACGATTTCGCCTTTCAGCGACACCGTTCTGTTCTGGGGTACCAGGCATAGTATACTGAGCATCAATGCCACAGTCTTGTAAGTATTTTGCAAATGGTCCAATGTTGTGACCAGTTTCATCATACCTACCATAATACTCTCCCCCTCGATCAGATCTCACAGCCTTTATCTTCTTCCCCATTTTCAGTTTAACTTCAGCCTTAAAAATTCTAAAGGCCTCAAGAGATTCAGACTTCTCTTGAATTAGATACAAATATCCATAACGAGACTGATCATCAATGAAGGTAATGAAGTAACGCAAACCTCCCATTGCAATAGGAGTAAAGGGACCACAAATATCAGTATGAATTAGATCTAAAACTTCTTTCGGAATGTCCCTTTTCCTCTAGCTCTAGTAAGTTTCCCTTTGATACAATTGACGCATGTCCCAAAATCAGAAAAATCAACCTTACACAGGATTCCATCATTGATTAGACGTTCCATTCTTGATTTAGAAATATGCCCTAAACGTCTATGCCATAACATAGAGGAGTCTTCATTAGACAAAGGACGTTTAGAACCCAAAGCCACATTTACAGTAGATGAATGAATTGAGGATGTAGAAGCAGTAGATAATTCTAGTTTAAGCCAATCAGACAATGAAGCAGAACCAATCAATTTTGATCCATAATAACAGACCATTTTATTATTTGCAATGTTGAAAACATAACCTTTACAATCTAACCTTGAAATAGAAATAAGTTTCCGTCTAAGTGACGGAACACAAACCACATTGTCTAATTTCAAAATAAAAGCAGAAGACAAAATTAAATCTACTACTCCTACACAATCTACTTGAATCTTGTCCCCATTCCCTACGTAGATGTGCAGCTCCCCATCACTTGGCCTCCTCTTGTTTCTTAGATCCTGCACAGAATTTGTAATATGAATACTAGCGCCTGTATCAAACCACTAAGAAGTGGGGGAAACATCAACTAAATTGAATTCAGAACAGACTAGAGCTAGAGGAGTACCTATAATCAAGTCCTGAAGCTGAGTGACAAATTGAGCTGTATTCTTCTCTTTGTTGTTCTGTAACTTGTAACACTCAGATTTCTTATGTCCTATTTTCTTGCAGTAGTTGCATTTCCCTTGAAACTTTGTAGACCCTTGACCATTCCTTTTGAAGCTTTTATTCTTTGGTTTGTAGAACTGACTAGTCTGCTTAAATTTATCAAAATTTTCTTTTACCTTCTTTCCTTTCAGATCTCCTTTCTGAGTATTTTTATTTCCCTCATGTACAGTCAACTGGACTGTCTGTCCTTTCTTCTTCTTTGTCTCTTCCTCTTGAACAAGAATTGTAGTCATGTCATCTATAGTCCATTGCAGACTATTGACATTGTAGGATGTTCTAAGATTGTCAAAACTAGCAGGAAGAGATTCCATAATCTGCCACACCAAGTAACTATCTGCAATGGACACTTTCATCTTTGAGAGTTTATTCGCATACTTGGTCATTTTCAAAATGTGATTTCGAACTCCCCCTACTCCATCATACTTGGACGATGTAAAATTCTCCAATAAGGAACCTCTCTCTGCTTTGTCATGTTTCTTAAATTTCTTAGCAACTTCAGACAGATATAGTTTGACAGTCTTCTGGTCAAGGATACTCTCCTTAATAGCCCTATCTATACTATGTTGAATGACCATTAAGCAGAGACGGTTGGATTCCTCCCAATCTGTAGCAAGTTTCTTTGTTTCAGAGTCAACAGACTCAGAAGGTTTAGGAGGCTCATCATGTCTTAGTGCAATGTCGAGACGCATAACAGCAAGCGTCACAGAAACAGATTCTAGCCATTCTTCATAATTAGAACCATCTAGTTTCTTGATGGATGCAAGGTGGGAAGCCAAAGCTGGTAAACACAAAACAATAATTTACCAGTCAATACGCATAATAAAGTGTATAAGAATACAAAAATACCACTAATAATAATAACATCAATGAATCTGACCAAATGGGCAATTGATCAGATTTCTCCTAGTCTCGTTTTTTTCAGAAAAAATAGGAAACAAAAAAAAAAAAAAAAAACCCAAAAGAACTAGTTGTAAGGTCCATGTCATTGGGGTCACACCTGAGATGGCAAGATCGCCCAAAACGCCTTCCCTACAATCTGAGTAAAGCGAGATGCCTGAAAACTACCTTCCTCAGAAATCCCGTCACCTGAGATGGCAAGACAAGGACTCCTGATTCTGTGAAGTTCATCAACATCACCCTCACTCGATCGAGCGGATCGACCAAATGAAGACTCACCTGAGATGGCAAGAGCACGACGTTCGTCATATGGTTTCCTCGATGGCAATCTTTTGATGCCGTTGGTGGCGGTCCCATACCTTGAAAAACTAGCCCGCGGAACAGAAGCATCATAACTCAAATCATGGAATCCCATCAACAAGATTGCATTAGGCCCATGGGTTCAGACTTGGTAGCTTTAAATATTATAGACTATTTCAACATTTATTAGGAAAAACATTCCATGTCTAAGTCCATAAAAGTATCCCACTATGAAAACCCATAATTTAATTATTTCATGGCACATTCCCACTCATGGAACAAAAAAAATTGTCCCAAACAATGGCTTTTATAAGTGTTAAATTAAGTTCTAATCAATTTTTTTTTTAAATTAAAAAAGTTTTATTAAAGGACTAAAAAACCCTTACTATTCATTCAAATTTACCAAAAAATTGTCATTGAGTATAACCGTTTGAGAATATTCCATTTATTCTCAAAACGTTCACCGAGATGTGTTCTAAATGAACACGTGTCAGTGAACCGCTACAACGGCTCCCACGATCAGCCAAGAAAATCGGGACAACTCCTTCACCGCTTGAAACGATGAAGTCGCCGGAACACGGCGAGATAATTTTGCTAGCCTGCGGGCTGGCCTTGCGGCTGGCCTAGAGCAGGCTCGCCTACAGGCTGGCCTTGCGGGTTGGCCTGCTGGCTGGCCTGCGGGCTAGCTTCTGCTGGCCTGCTGGCTCGCCTGCGGGCTGGCCTGCTGGCTGGCCTGCTGGCTTGCCTGCGGGCTGGCCTGCTGGCTTGCCTGCGGGCTGGCCTGCTGGCTTGCCTGCGGGCTAGCATCTGCTTTGTAATCGTAGAATTTTTTTTTTTTTTTAATGATGAACAGTGGTCCGGGTACATTGATTCATTTTTTTTTAATTCGAGCACCATGGCTCTGATACCACTGTTAGAAATTATATACTAATGAATCAAATTAAAATAAGTAAACATACCCGGATCCATATAGTTTGGAGAAGATGAAATTCCACAAAGAGCTTTAAGCTTCAAGTCTCTGCTAGTCTTGTCTGCTCCCTTTTCAGTATATGTGAACGAACGATCAATAATGGGAATTGATCATCTATATAAAGACTGGGAGCAGGGACTAACCCTGTTAAGAAGGGTAATTTGGTCATTCCCATAATCGGATCAAATTACCAGAAGATCCCCAAACAATTACACATTAAGGTGGATTAATTGGAACCCTCCCATAAAGGGTACCATCGAATCACAGTCGTCCATTCAACACCTTTCCACTAATCCTACCCACACAATGTCTGGTGCAAGCCCATACATGATGAAAACATTACAATCTTAGCTTTTCTTTGGTGCATGTCAGTTACTGGTTGTATAGAGAAATGGTTGAGGATGCATGGATCTTGCCCTGTTTGCAGGTTTCAGATGCCAGATGCCGACTGGCGAAGAAGAGAGTAGGAAGGGAGAGCATGGTGATGGTGAAGATGATGAAGAAGCTGAACAGGTAGAACTGTAAACATAGTCGAGGTAAATTATATGAATATGACGGATGGACCAGAGCATGAGATTCCTATCCACCTTCCCGTTTCCAAACCGCCGAAGAACTCCAACTTTTCCTCATTCTCCTCCAGAATCATCGCCGGAAAAGACTGATATCCAGCTGAAGGCAACTTAGAAAATCTATCGGAATCATTCTTCAGTGAGCATGCCTCATCAACTTCTGACTTCGCTCGCCGGGTACTCCTCGAAGCTTTGTCATTGATCTAGAAATGCAGTGATGGCAAAGACAGAGACGGAGACAACTTCTTGTTTTCGCTGGAGAACAGTGCAGAGGTGACTGAATCATGGCCAGTACAAGAGAAGGAGAGCTTCGGTGAATAGGAAACCATGGAGTATTGAACCGGTGAGGAAACGGTCCTGAGAAGAACAGCTTTCATCGTGAAGATCTTCCTTTATATTCCAATCCACCTAAATGGTATAATGGTCTTTTCAATATGCCAAAAGGGTATTATCGTCTCTGAAATATTCTAATCTACTTGACGTCAGCATCTAACGGGAATCAACTGACGGAGTGGACTTCTTTGATTACCATAGCAAAAGTTTTGGGGTGTAGATGATGTTTTTGCATTCTTGTGGATGTAGATCATGTTAGCAATCTTTTATGGGGTCTAGATGAAATTTTTTCTAAAAAATAACTTTTCTAAGGCAATATTACCGAATTCATCAGAAGAGACAAAATTCCAAATACGTAGACTTAAATCAGTAAGTGGGTCCTATTCATATATTACATATATACAAGCAATCAGAACCATGCATGCACACTAAGAAGGTTGTTGAAGGTTGTTCAACAACTTCTGTGTCTTCTTTCATTCTGTCAAAGAAAAAACTCAATAGTCAATAGACTCACTGATTCATGATTCCATCAATCTTGACCATTTGAGAGACTAATAAATCCAATATTCATTTGTGGAAATAAACCGGCATGTTACGGTTTAAACTTGGATTTCAAAATCAAATTGGAATCTAAGAAATTGGCTCCAAATAATATCGATTAATCTCAAAACCCATTTTATAATCGATCGTGAATGCACTTAGATGTTCATATTTCAAAAGTTTTGGCTGATTCTCTACCGGAATCGATGGAAACCGATGCTGTATCTGATTCTAGAGCCTTAGGTTTAAGTGGCCGGTCTTTTCCAGTTTCAGGAGGTTCTAACTTAGTGACCTTATCAACTGGTAAGAAATATACAGGGAGGGTGCTTTGACTGAGACCTTTGGCGGCGGTTACCGAAACCGCTTCTAAATGAAAGCAGGTTTATCTTGGCAATCCTAGTGGTAGGTTTGGACCAGTTCAACCGAGACCTTCCAGCCTTCTTAATCTGGTGATGAACCATGACTACATTTCATAAGATCCTCCAAATTCAACTTACATAAACTTATTATAATTAATTGGATTTTTTTTCCTTGATCATGCCTAGATAATCCATTAATCCCTCCACGGGTCATGAATCGATTACAAATAATAATAATACCAGTAGATAACCAAGTGTTGTGGGTGATAACCTAACTTTTTGCATGATATGGAATGATTCCCTGTTAGTTTGGAATGGTTGCCAACCGATCCAATTTGATGGATTTGAACTACAAAATATAAATTTTCTTGTGTTCCTTCAACGAAACAAAAAAGAATCACAAGAGCATGGTTCTAAGTTTCGATCTAAATCAACCAAAATGGACAAGTTGTATTGGTTTTGGGCTAGTTGGAATGAAGCCAGGGTCAAAACCTACCTATAAAAATCGGCCTCAAAACCAAGATTTAGTTCATTTTATATTGGAGTATTGGAGTATTGGAGTACTGTTTAAACCCACATTGAAGATCTTGTGATGAGAACCATTTCCAACCATCTTATTATATAGTAAGTAGGGCCACACATTCATGCAACAATACTCATTAAACAGGTTGGATTACCTAAAACCAAACTCCCGGATCCTTCTATATATATTCTGACGTGAGTATTTGGTCTTGTTAGAAAGAATATAATATTCTTAATCTAATTAATCCCTTTCTCTAACTTGCAATCCAAGAGATTTACGAAAAGAAACTAATGCATTACTTTTGTATTCCCTTTAACAAACTTGGACTCCAAGAGTTTTATAGCGTATGAATGCACCATCATTCAGGATTTACTGCCACTAAAAGAATTTTTGGCAACAAAAAAAAATGTTGCCAAAAATGCTATTTCAGTCGCTACAAAAATGAGTGACTGAAATAATAACCGATGCTGATCCACCTACTATCATACAGTCTCATAAAATAGGCGACGAGAAAATGGTTACCGTCAATGAAAAAAATTTTGACAACAGTTTTTTTTTTTTTTTTTTTTCCCATCGATGTTAGCTGATATCGTGATGGTGTTTTCGGTCATTAAAAATGTTTTGGAAAATTACTTGGACCTCCCCTTGACATTTCGTTTAATACATGGACTTCTTCTGTCACTTATATGACTTAATCTGGACCTCCCTTATAAAGTGAAACTTATAATATTTTATTCCAGTCCGTTAGAAAATGAACGGTAATTACTGATGTGAACATACCTTATTTTTTTAAATACCAAAAAAAAAACCCTTATTCTATTGAATCACCTTTTGCCCTTAATAGTGTTTAAGACAACTTAGGGTGTTTTTACCCCTATCAATTTTTCTACTTTTTGGAGATACCATTTCTAGTGAGTTATTTAGACTTAGGTATTAATTTTGATTAAATAGCACGTGAATTCATTTCGTTAAACAGAGGGTATTTTGGTCAGTAAAAAGTTCAAGTTAATACTGTTAGTTTTAGGGAGGTACATGTAAGTCAATAAGTGTCAGGGGAGGTCCGTATAGTAAACCAAATGTCAAGGGGAGGTCCGAGTAATTTTCTCAAATGTTTTTTTAACCGTAGCAATGGTTATTTTGTTATCCTCATGGTAAACATTCATTTGGAGGCGCTTTTTGGAATCCGTTGCTGAAAATACGAAAAAGGCGACAATATCTTATAATGTTGTTGCCTTATATTATTTTGCGACAGAAATAGAAATTCCGTCGCCAAAAATCAACACTGTAAATACCTTTTCTTGTAGTGCGCTTTATAACACAGCTGATAATAACAGATTAAACCGAGTTGGTCGTCATTAGCAGAATTGGATTCTTGAGGAGCCAAATTCTTTCTTCAAGTTCTTTCCATGGAGAGAAGCTGGGGCCTAAGTTCTTGGAATACTAAACTGAAATGCAGTCTTTCTTGGATGAAATTGTGTAGCTGTTGATTGGTAAGTCAATAATCTTATTATAATCCCATGCACCTGATGATCTAGCTAGAATCAATTGGATCAGTAATTTCAACCTTGAACCTCCCATTCTATAGAGACTTTAACATTGGCACAGTGTTTGGATAATTATTATTTGTTCAAGGGGAAAAGGCGAAGCAACATATGAGGCCCCTTAATTAATGGAAGGACTCCAACATCTATAATCTCTTGGAATTTTATATGCTTGTGGGAAAATAAGAGTACAAAGAGAATTGATAGTCGACCACTTGGAGGAGAGGGAGAGAAGAGAAAAAAAGAATCTAGATTTCAATGAAGAGAGCGAGAGAAAAGTATACGCCAAACAACATGTACTTCCTTTTCCCATAATAAACAATGACAAAAGGTCACTTCTTTTTGACATTCCATAACCTAATCTTATGCAATAACTAGGTCTGCATGAAAATTTAGCCAATTTTTAAATTTTTAAAGATCACAATGATTGAAATGCCTAGTATTGTAGATTCTCTTTCATCTTTGGGCCCACGTGGTAACCATTCTACAGTACCTTTGGGAGCTAAGCCATTGATGGATTTGGGTCCCACACTCCAAAGATGTGGGTTGCAATCCAATCCATAATTACCAAGGGTGTGGGGTGGTTATTAAATGAAGAGAGGATCTGGATTCGATGTCTTTCAAAGTTGTTAGTTGTTAGGTTAATGTTAGTTAATTGGGGGAAGAAAGCAAGCTCTGATTCAGTGAAGAGCTCTATAATGTACAAACAATGATTGATTAAGCCAAATCCATGGCCTTACTTTGTTATTGGCCCTATTTTTTTCACCTCATTTCAGTTATTTGCAACATAAAAGCTTTTATTATCTTCCCCCCTAAAAAGTCTATTTAAGAGGGGTTTTGAAACTTGAAATCACCAACTTCTCTAATTTTCTGCCTTGGTTAGGTAACAATGCTGAGGATTGCTCTTACAAAATTACAAGTAATCACAAATAAGTCTGATTAACATCCTTTTTTGTGTAATTGTTTTGGGTGAGCCTTTCTTACAAACCTACAGTGCCTGATTGGAGGATGGGGGAAGGTGTAAAACATGCACCAATGCAGTTAAGAGGACTTGATACAGTGACCAAGCCTTTGACATGCTCTTAGGCCAGCAATGCCAAACTGCGAAGGCAAGCGTGGGTTTTTCAAAACATGTTATAATTGTTTGAAACCTTTTTAAGATTGAGTTTCTGTTCATCCATGGTGAAGAGATTCTGTGTCTTTATTATCATTGGACTTTGGATATGGCCCCTGATTCTCTTTCTCTTTTTCCCCAATGTGGGTGAAGAGAAACTTTCTCCACCTTTATAATACTGGCTGTTCAAGTTATGTTTCTACTAGATATTTGCAGGTTTTTTTGTTTTGTTTTTGGGATGTTTTCTTGTAGGTATCCAAATATTTGAAGTTGATACATTACATGAATGTAGGCTCAGATAACATTCATCATCATCATATATATATATATATATATATATATATATATATATATATATATATATATATATATATATATATATATAAAATGCTTACTCATTGGATTATCAAAATAATTGATTGAGAATTAAGTTGACAAATTGATACTCAAGGTATGGTTACAATTTGGATATTCCTAGACTTGACACTGGCTGGTGTCAAAGTCCATTTGACATCGATAATTTGTAATTCATACTCATCATTGGGTTATCAATCATAAAATATAGGAGACAGTTTTGGTATTTGAAGCGGGAGGGGCAAATAGTTTTGCCCTGATCCGACGGACACTGATCGTTACTCTCAATAATCGTTGACATTGAATCGATATCAAGTAAAAAAATACTTCAATTAATTAATCAAAACAAAAGCATTATGCAAGCAAACTGATACAGTTTAGAGTAACTATCTACTACTCTATCTTCATTCAAAAATGCCCTTATTTAATGTTTATTTTAACTTTTGGCAAGATTAGTACATGTTTAATTCATGAAAGAGGTTTTATAATTCTGGGCCCACCAAAAAAATACATTAATATGGATTTGGTATTGGGTATTCAAATTTTACCAAAAAAAGTAATGGGTATTGAAATTCAAGGAAGACTTTTGGGTTTGAAATAAAAAAAACTAATAAAACCTGTCATCACTCATCACCTTTTTTTTTTTTTTTTTTTTTTTGGGTAGATCATCACTCATCACCTTATTTTGCTTTTGAGTGATGAAATGAAAGAAGAAGCAGATGCTGATTGCTGAAAGGAAGACCGGAAGAAGAACAATTAGATCATTTCCTAGGTAAAGTTGGCAAGCTAACCCTCCTTAACTGATCCATAAATAAAGGGTGTGTGTTTTATGGTTGGCCGGGTTTGGGTTTGGAAGTTGGAACTTCCCAGCTACCCAAACTAACACCTTCTTCTGCACCAATAAATATGCCATTTCACAGTTCTAACTACTAATACTGAATTGTAATTCAACCTTGCTATTTCTGGTATAATTTTCTCTAAGTTCCCAACCATGACATCCAACTCCCATCAATTAATGGAATCAATGTCAGCATTCAAAATGTGGAATTATGAGATTACCTTCTCGACTTCTTTACATTCAATAATAAATAAATAAATAAAATACATAAATCAACAATTGGAGAGGGTTCTGAGTGGTGGTGTTGTTTATGTCTTGTTTCATATTCAGTGGGTCTCACATCACATTGACAGTGATGAATCCCAAGGATGATACAAATACATGTAAATGATCTGAATTTGATTATATTCATCATTGGGAATGAACGACAACAATCGTTCAGTAGAAAAGAAGGGAGGAGAGAGAGGGAGAGAGAGAGAGATAATGATTATGTAGCTCCTACTCCGCAATTCAACTGTTCAAAGAATCTTTATGTGAAAAACATTCCTACAATGCCGATATAGGGATTCATTCCCACAACCTCGTAGATAAATGAAGATGATCTTTCCTCTTCGTGACATTGTGGGTCCCCATAATGTGTATTGTAGGAGATTCCTCTTAAGTCTACCATGAATTGCACTATAGGTACAAGACAAGATATTAACTACACATCCAACATGTCTAATGGGTTTGGATCATCCAGTCAGCCAGCAGGGCCCACCTTTCAAATTGGACAGTAGCTATTAACAAAGATGACCTTCAAGGATTTAAGGCTCTTTCCCCACTAAGTCCTTCTGAGCAATCAGAAAAATCATTTTCCATCATATGGAAAAGCATGGAAAGGTCAATAGATCACTCTGCATTCTGATTATCTTTCATAACATCCAAAAGGAACTACAAGCCCCTCCCCTAACTAGGGTCCCACCCTTATCTAAATGATTAAATTTTGGTATCTATCTTTCTCACAAAGGCTGCTGTTTGGGCTTGGTGGGGCCCACTCAACCAAAAGCCCAGCCCAAATTGATACCAAAATGGCAATCCCAATGTCTGACAAATGGCAAAAGGTTAAAGGTGAAATAGTACAAATAGTGGGAGGTGTGTTGTGTGTTGTGTGTTGTTTCTTGTGGCCACAGAGGGCAGAAAGGCTTTTTAACGGCAAAACCGGTGAAGTAATGGAATCGTGGCAGTCGTGGGTTTTCCGTTAGAATCTCTCTTCTCTTCGTCTCGTTTCGTACAAACAAGAACCTCCACAAATGCGAGGGAGATTCAGATTTCAGACTTAACAGGAGAGATAGAGAAAGCGAGTTAAGAATTTTTTGTTTTTGGCTTATATTTGCATTTCGATAACGACGACACTCCATCTCTTGCTTCGTGATAAAACAGAGATTTTGAAGAAACCCAGGAAGAGCTTTCTTCCCGTCAAGAAATCCGAACCCCTCTTTGTAAGTCTCTTTGTTCCTTATTTCTTCCTCTGTTTCCTCCCCTTTATTCTTTCATTCTCCACTAATCTGCTCTGTTCTTGCTAATGCCTATCTGGGTCTGTTCTAAACTTACGTTGTCCTCTATTTCCGGTTTTGGGTACTTTGCTTTTCTCAGTTTTAAACGTTTTTCCTGTGTTGTTAGACGTGCTTTTTCTAATCGGGGACTGGTTCATCTTCTTCTTGGGCTGCGTGCTTTTCGTTCTCTTTACTGTTCATAGTTGATTCCTGATATATAGGTACTTCCCTTTTTTTCTTTTTCTTCTTGTACTTCCTTCCATTTCCATTGTTTTTTGTTGTTTTTCTTTTATTCTGTTTTGATTGTTCGGCTTTGGTTCTGGATGCAGCTTCAGCTGCGCTTTTGACGGGTAAATACACATACTTCTAACTCTCTTCATTTTTTGATTTCTTTGATCATTTTTTGCTTTTTAAATCTTCTTTTCTATGATTTTCTGAAACCTGGTCAAGTTCCATTCCTTCTTTTTTATGCTGCTAAAGGCAACTCATTTCCCGGTCAAGTTCTTTCGTTTTCGTTGCGGTTTCATGCTAGTTTTATGTTGTAAAAGTTGTCCTCTTTTTTTTTGGGTCTGATTGTTTTCCTAAATTATGTCATCCTTATTTTTCTACTTATAAGGCATTTTTTTTGGATTGTGTTGGGTGTTTTCAGGACCTTTGGTGAACAATTACAGGTTTGCATAAAGGGCCTCTACCTGGTGTGTATACATCTTTCTTCTTCAGTTCTTTCTTTGAGTGTTATCTGAGATGGGGGATCACTTCGTGTTGCTGGTGGATCGGTTACTCACTGAGTCAACTCTGGAAGCTGCAATTCAGAGCGGAAACAGGTCTTTACAAGCCAGCCCCACGGTAGTTGAAGCCACAACCAAAGAATTTTCTTCCCGTAGTATGGATTTCAATCATGGGTCATCTCCAAGGAAATTGGTGGAGTGCAGAATTTGCCAGGACGAGGATGATCATTTAAACATGGAGACACCTTGTTCTTGCTGTGGCAGTTTGAAGGTCAGTTTTTTATTTCCATCATTGTTTCTTTCCTGTTTGAAATACTTATGCATCACGATCTAATCGTTTTATTCATAAGTTAAAATGTTGAATTATGTGTTCATGTTTTAACAGTTTGATTTGTCCTAATATGCTTCTTTCTCCTCTTATCGATGCATTTCTGTATTTGGAAGCATCCGTAAGCTCCAACTATTTACATTTTTCATCTAGGCAACCATTTAATTTCCAAGGTAGTCCTGGATCTGCTCTTGCTCGCCTCTTATAGAGTTAGAGTTCTGTTTAGGACTTTTTCCTTTGGGTAAAGTTCTGTTTAGAGCCTGCAAACTTTCTTATTAGAAGTTTTACCAAGTACATGGAGAATGAGAGAGTTGTTTGTGGACATTTATGCTACATTTGGTATCCATTTTTGGAAGGCATTCTAGTGCTTGAGCTTGGATCCTAGAATTTGGTAAGAGAATGTGGTCTTTTCTAAAATCCATTTTTTTCCCTATTTTTCGTTTTGAGTCTAGAACAGAAATATCTCACATTTTAGTCCATTCTCATTCTACAATAGAATGCATTCTGACAGAATGCATACCAAACACAGCATTAGTCTCCATTATAATGTCAATGAGAACTTTCGTCATGCTTATAACTTTTGTTCAAATATCATGTTAGAATCAAATCATTTCAGATGATGTAATGTCAATCCCAGTTTAGATGTTTGGATTATAGATTTGTTATAAAACAACTCTGACTCAAGTCTAAGCTGCTAAGTTCAAGTCTGCGCGGTTGATGACCATTCTGGTCTTGATAAATGGCAAGCAAATCTGAATCCTGTCTTGATTGAAGTGCTTGACTTATTGAAGTGTAGTTCTCTTCATGATATCATATAGTTATATAAATAATAGGAAAACAAGTAATGAGATGCGCTTTATGGACTTGACTGCAAACTCCTGGTGTTGGCATGGCATGACATATGAATCTGAGATACCAACCCTACTCTTAAGGTTCACTGGGTTAAGTATTAACTTTCATTTGGACATTTGCCTCCATAAATACAATCAAGCTTAATATATTTCAGAATGATTCATCACGTGAGGCCTGGTGTTGCTTTCAATGCTGTTCTATGAAATGGTCTGAATGCAATGATATGGATAAGATGAAGGTATTTCAATATAACTGACATCAACATTGACATGAATGTGCAACATCCTATGTATCCTCCCTTTTGGCCTATTTTTATGGTTCAACATGCAATGACTTGGTCTTCATGTCACTCTTACTTGGTGTTGTGGTCTGCACTGGGTAGCCATGATGCAGATGATGAGATTTCAATGTAAAAAATGCTGTTTGAGGTCATCAGGAAAAGAGGACTCCCAAAACTCATATCTTAGATACTCCAAGGCCCACCTAGCTACCCCATGGGTTAATTCATTTGAACACCTATTTATGTAACAAAAATTGCAAAAAGAGAACTTGACCTGTAGTCTTCTGACTTCAACAACTGTAGAAGCTTCCTTAATTGATGGATCATTCTTTTCGTTTTTAAGTATTAACTTTCTTGCTTCTAGCTTAAAGTGGTGTTCCAGCAGGATATTGTGTTAATAAATTTCATTTGGACATTTGCCTCTCTTACATATAATTTCTCCTATGGAGACATGTTTAATATCCTACCTGATCATATCTAATTCTTGGTTGTTGCAGTATGCTCATCGTAGATGTGTCCAGAGGTGGTGCAATGAGAAAGGTGATATCATTTGTGAGATATGTCACCAGGTGGGTTATTCATTTCTTAGCTGCACATCTAATCTGTTATGTCTTTTTCTTCTGTTCTTAATTGATTTCTTTTTTTCTTTTATCTGAACTTATGCCCTGAGTTTGTCTGATCTCTGATCATATTAACTTCTTTTCTATCCAATCTGTGAGGTTTTCAGCAATTTAAGCCAGATTATACAGCACCAGCTAAGTTGTTCCATTATGGGGCTATTCCTATGAACTTCAGGTACCATTTGATCCAATATTTCTTTAATTACTGCCACTGTCCGGGACCTTCTGGTTTCTCCTGTTACCATGACATCTTAGTTATGTACTTGTATGGTGTTTCTGTCAGGGGTAATTGGGAGATTTCCAGAAGGGACCTGCATAATCCTCAATTTATAGCAATGGTTGCAACTGATCGTAATTTCTTGGATCCTGATTATGATGAGTATTCAGCAGCCACTTCAAGAAGCCTACTGTGCTGCCGCACAGTGGCTATAATTGTACTCTCTCTCTCTCTCTCTCTCTCTCTCTCTCTCTCTCTCTCTCTCTCTCTCTCTCTTAACTAGGTGCACCATCAAACTGAACTAATGGCTTGTCACCATTAATAATTGTGCTGTTTAGTTGAATTGAATTTAGTTCAACAACCCTTTTCTGTTCTCATTTACTTTTATTTCCCCTCCTCTTTTAACCAGTTCATTGTTCTCCTGGTTCTAAGACATGCTCTTCCAATTGTAGCTAGTGGGGCTGTGGAATATTCATTTCCACTATTAATAGTAAGTCTTGCTGGCTCAACTTTTCTTTGGGTAAAGACTAAAATTACTTTTCATCTTCAACTGCTTCATCCTTGATTACTTAATCCGACAGTTGTTATTGTTGAGAGCCGCTGGGATTCTTCTTCCAATATATATAATTGGGAGGGCAGTAATGGCCATAAAACGTCGGCGACAGCAACAGGTATTATCAATCACTTGTTATCTTTGGACTACTTCTATCCACCAATATCATCGATTTACTGATAAAACTTCATTGTTTGTCGACTTCTTGATATAGGAGCCTCAAATGTATATTTCAGAATCTGATGAAGAAAATGAACAGCCTAATCTGCAGTCCCCGCCACATGTCATTCATGTTCATTAAGCTATTATAGGACTGACATCTAAGTAAGTTGATGAAAAGCCACTATACCACTGACATCTGAGGAAGAAGATGAAAGAATGAAGAATAAAAGAAAGGAATATTTACTGATGGTTAGCTATCTGATCCCGTGCTATATGACGTGAAGAACACCCTTATCATTAGCTGAGAGAAGACAATCGTCATTAGCCCCATCCAATATGGGATGAGAAGAGAATTAGATGATTGAATGAAGGTGTTCCTATCAGCTAATAACTTTTTGCATACAGTGACACAAAAGCCATCACTCATCCTGTTGGAGATAGAATTCAGCAAGCAATCCTCGAGTGGATGATTTTCACTTATAGTCCATTAGTTTTTCAGATATATGTTGTCACACATTCATTTCATCTGAAAGCAAAATGTATATCCAATTATCATCCCCCTGTATGTATTTAAGTCTACGAAGCATATCAGCCATGCAATCGTAGTTCAAGGGCTCATTCTGTATATATTTGTGAGTTATGTGGAGGTTGTTGTATTGTTGACCCTCTGTATTGTATTTATCAAAAGAAATCCAAAAGAAAAGAAAAAAATTTAAGTTACAGATCTACTCTTGCATTCATGATAATGCTTTGTACTTTCTTTTTCCATTTACCCCACTGGATGTAAAAATTACAGTAGTAATTATACCCTTATGAATCAGTTACTTTTTCTTATATTTTCTGAAACCTTTCATCAAAAGTGTGGGACATTTACTATAAATTCTACAACAATTTCAAGCCTACTTTTACTCTTCAAATTCTTTTCCTACTTTATGCATGAAGTTGATTAGACATGCTAGTGACTATTGTGGGTGTGGGTGAATTGCAGACAAGGGTTGATTATTGAAAACTACTTATTATTTCTCAGCAGAGAAGGATTACAGTGCAAATGCTGGGAAATGGAAACATTCTTGATGTTTTAAGTTCTGTCCAAGCATTGCAGAAATAGCTGACGGTTGACTTTCAAAACATGCTTCACACCAAGCCATTGTGTTAGAGTTCATTGAATTTAGGGATTTGAATCTGCCTACTTATACAATAACGGTGTGTTGGTGGAGATGCCAGTGCAGTTTTCAAACAAAAAAATTAAAATTGGGCAGCTCCCTCAGGACAGTTTTTCGATGTTGATGTTGATGGCAGTTCTTTCATTTCAATGCCATTAAAAGGGCCATTGGCAGTTCTTTCATTTCAATGCCATTAAAAGGGCCATTACTCAGTGCTAGTCCTTCCTATATGAGTTCTGGGAGGGGTGAGTTTGGAGTCAATCCTATCCTTTGTCAATTTTGCATAAAGTGGCCGTCCTCAAGGCTCGAACCCAAGTGTACCCCAGCATTTATATTACTATTAACTAGGAATGCTCGCTTTAAGCGACAAATATGACAATGGTGATATGTACTGTGTTCCCTGTTTCTTAATGAATCGTCTTTCCTTTCTTTGAGCCAAAAGAAATATATATATGGCAATGGTGATGAATGGATTAGGTTCTGGAAGTGACAAACACATCATACCAAAAAAAAAAAAAAAAAAAAGTGAAAAAGACAATCCTGTTTGCTGCCCATACTACAATGCTATGGGAGATACGAAAACAGAGAAATTCACTAGTGTTCAATACAAATCAGCTTCCTTTTGGTTCTTGGATTTGGTTGGTGAATTGACACATTGAAGGAGTCATGGACAGCAGCTTTTATGCACAGGTACTTAAAGGTCTACAACACAACCTCCAGGAGGTTCTTCAATGGCTTCAACCCATCTATCTATTTTCACAGTTGCAGCTTTTCCTTCTAAATCAAAGGCTATGTGCCTTGGTGTTGCAGCATTAAATGTTTATTGTAAACTGATGTGGGTTTCCTTTGACTATATGTTCCCATCATCAGTTCTTATCTGTGAGGCCAACGCAATCAAACTTAGAATTACAGTGGTCGTTTAACATGGAACGTGACTCGATCTCTGTATATTCAGACTACCATACTCTGATTTCTTGCTTGCAAGAGGTGAATAGATTTCCACCAAAGGAAGCTACTGTTCTACAGTTGTTGAAGACATCAGAAGACCACAGATCAAATTTTCTTTTTGCAATTTTTGTTATGTTAATAGGTGTTCAAATGAGTTAGCTCATGGTTTAGTTAGGTGGCATCGGAGTGAGTTATGGAATCCTCTTTCCCTGATGATCTCTTCTTCTTCTCCCTTTTTTTTTTTTTTATTCTTTTTTGTGAAATAGATTTTTGTTGAGATCTTAAAAAAGCCAAGGCTTCAGTAATACATAGCTCTCTAAGTCAAGGAGTGGATAAAAACCATTATGTCTTACATGAGATCGACAGGGCTCTCCTTACAAGGATGTCATCAATGCCATTGTTAACCCTTAAAACATGAGAAAACATGCAAGAGGAGAAGGATACAGCAAGGTATCTGATATCCTGTACTACGCTGACTATTTCCAGCAGATGAGGCTTGGTCGATTCCCTGATTATCTCACCGCACAAAGCTTATGCTCTAACTAGTTCCCCTGAGCTCCAACTGCACCCTCTTGTCACTCATTCTAGTTTACTTTTGCATGGGTGCAGGTTAGCCCGTTTAGAGTTCCGTTGACTTACAGGAGAGGAATGAGTTGAAGAGCTGAGTTCGAGTAAAAATAATCAGCTATCATTGTCTGCCCTTCAAAGAAGAAGAAGAAGCCGTTGGAGGGTCAACGCCTGCATCACAGCCAGCCACTGCATCCCCGCTTTCCGCTTTCCGCTTTCTTTTTCCCAATTTAAATACCAGACACTGATTCTTTCATATCTTTTCTACCCTAAAGACTTAAAAGCAGAATACAGGGGGTGGGTGAAATTTTCCCTTTATATTATGGGTAAAGGAGTGCAACAGCTGTGGAGAGAGATGTACAACTGCAGGTAGGTCGAAGGTTGTGATGTTTTTTATCCCATCCAATGGTAAATATGTACTAGCATATATGATTCCATTACCATGTGTATACATCATTTTTCCTATTTAAAAATTATGAGAATTTTACTAGCACAGTTTCTTTTTTATAGTTCTCCGAAATTCTATTACTTATCTGACTGATTTCCTCATATGCAAGCAAAGGTCAATTGAATTCATATGCACATTGAGAACAGTATTAGTCTGCTTGGGAACTATAGGCCGTTCAATATAAAGATGCAAGAAAGCACACACTATAAGTTCCAGTCCTCTACAGTTGTCTCTAAGCATCTCATATTCTTGTTTTTGACGAAAATGTTTCTAGCAGAATCAAAAGCATAGAAAGGCATGACAAAACAAAAGCACATGTTGATTACAGCAGCAGAGACAACACAGGAATAAAAATTAATTGAATAGATACGGAGACAGATCTTGACACTTCCAAAACTGAGATTATGAAGAAATCCGTACATCCCTTATTTAGGAACTGAATCCTTTCCCCGGCGGCAGGAGATTCCTGCCGCTGATCCAAGGGCTGGGGATCAGTCGACCCGCCTACCAATACATTGGGAGGTGGGCCGGCTGAAATCCCACCCTTGGCCGGCGGTAGGTGGGTGGGAGAGGATTTTTATACCCTTATTTAAGGCTTAGTATAAGAGAAAAAGAAAGAAAAAAATGAAAACATAAGAAGGGCCCAGGCAGGGAAATCACTATGCAGCTTTGGTTGATTGGAAATGTATTCAAACCAAGTTTGACAAAGCCAAGGGGCTTGAGTCATGCAAGCCCAGTTTTGATCTTGAATAATCTCAGCTCCAGCTCCTCCGCCTGAAATTTTGGGAAAGAACTGGAAGTAAACAAGGGTGGAAGTTCCTGGATCATGTGAAATAAGAGTAATACCAAGGGACCCTCTGATTTCAGAATCCCGCAAAAAGAATATCAACCTCCCAAACCAAAAACAAGCTAGACAAGTCCCTGAAGCGCTCACTAAGCATTGGTTTTCATTCTTGTGAGTTAAGTGTTTTGAAACGGCCCATAAACATAATGACAACCCGCCTAAAAATCAGATGTTCTTTAAAGGGTGCAAGTGGCTTAAAAACTTCCGTTTCTTCTGCCGTGAGCGCCAGAAACAAGCAAGTGCTCCAAATGCACAGCTGGCTGCAGCAATGGCCAATGCAGCCCCCACAGGCACAGCAACCGCATTTGTTGTGGTCGCCCCATCATCTACTAGAGACCCAGAGCTTCCATCGTCTCTTATAAGATCCTCGTCCTTGTATGATGACTCGAGCATCTTCCCATAATAACCAACCAAGAAATTGAACACTTGATCTTTGTTCCAATCAATCAGAATGCTGCCATTGCTTTTCGTGCTCATGGATAGGTAACAAGTTGGGCAAAGCTCCTTTGAAGGCCATATGATCTTTGGGAATTTTTGGTTGCCAGTTCCCAGAGAAGCCTCTTCTACCATTAGCCTCTCGTTGATAGTGTTATGAGTAGTCCACAACCACAGAGCCAGGTCACGCATCTTGTTGAAAGGACTAGAAACACTACCAGTGAACATAATCTGAAGTGAGAATATTTAAAGGAAATTCGGAGAATGCAAGAATACTACTTACAAGCACTCGGTTCTCTTTACCTTGAACACATCTTATAGAAATGTTGGTGGCAGTCCTGGCAGATGGAAAATTTGTGAATGAAGTCACATATAGCTGTAAATGTCACTTGGCTTTCTACATCTTCCACCCTTACAGAGAGTGAATGCAGCAGAACCCACAAGCCACAGCTGTGGAGAAATAGAAACCACATGAGAGTTGAACATGCCAAGGCATCTCATAATCATGGCTATATAATCTGAGCACACGGAAAAAGACACAGCTTGCTGGAAAGAGGATTAATGCTTCACAGTGTAAGGGGGGAAGAGAGGGGGGGTGTGGAGGGGAGAGAGGACAGGGTAAGTGTGCACATGGTCTCTTAACTGTCCGGTTGTTAACAGTCAAATAATCCACAGCTTGTGGCGTTGCAGTTCAGAATTGGACTGCATGCAAGAATAATTTCATGTTATCTGCCCTGACATTATAAGCAAGTCTAACTATGAAGCGGGTTCTAATAAAGCAATATGGATCATGAAACTTTTGCTTCTTTAACTTTAATTTTATGTAATTTTCCGAGTTAGTAAATGCACTTTGTTTCTTTGCATGTAATTGGGCAGCTGGGCTGGGTTGTTTTACTTTCAATAATACTGCCTTGACTGAGTCATTGTCTATATATTTTCAGGCAAGCATAATGAAAAGAAGACTGCAATCAATTTATCAATATTACTAATCACATCCTTGGTCAATCCTGCTCTGTATAAGGTTGTGAGCAGTAAAAACTTCAACCTGAATTCTTTGAGCACAAGGCCACCAAATAAAAAAATAAAAAATAAATAGTAAATGCACATTATAATTCAAGGATCTTGGAGAAGAAATGTCTACGCAAACAAGTTACTTTAATCCTATAAACCTACACCATTCTTTAAGACCCAAACAGAGGAACTGCCGAAATGATTTGATTGCTAGTGAACCATGGAGGATAGAAACGAACAAGATGAAGAAAATCAGGTTTTAATTTCATTGCTGGTGAACCATGGATCAGACGAAGCTCTCCCCGACTAAAACCAAACTGTATCTCATCCGTCTTCTCCCCTTCAAGGGTGGATTCTCTCTCTCTCAACCTTATGTAATTACACAGCAACTTCCAATACTCCATTAACCTTTAAATTCTTCTTAACCATAGCAGTCTATGAAACCATTGCCAAGAACGTCAATATGCTTCTTCGGAGGGAAGTTCCCAAAAAAATAATGGATTTCCATAAGTCCAAAATATGGAGGTGAATGAGAGATTCCTCTGGGTACCATTTAAGGAAGAGAAATTTGTATCTGAAGCTAGAGGGTGAGCCTTGGTGTGACGGTAAGGTTGTCATATTGCAACCTGGTGGTCACGGGTTCGAAATATGGAAACATCCTCTCCACGTTGTGGGGGTAAGGCTGCGTACATTCTGCCCTCCCCAACCTTGCAGTAGCGGGAGCCTCGTGCACTGGGACACCCTTAAAGTCGTATCTGAAGCTAGTTGCACTCATTTAATACTTAAGAAGCACTGCAAAGTTCAGGGCCAGTGGGTGAACAAGAAATTATCAGCGGAGGGAAAACACGTTCAAAAGCATTGCATCCTTTATTGGTAAAATGGAACTGTCATGTGAAGTGGCATGGTAGGCTGTACGATAGATCTTACAGATGCATGCAACAGAGTTAAGGGACTATTGGATGAACTCTTCCTGCCTATAGCAACCAAGACATAATTACGAGATATGATGATGAAGACGGGCCACACAAAGCACATGACTTGAACTCAAAGATCCATTGTCTAATGGTCATATACCTACAGATATATTTTGTTGGGACAGAAACGGAAAATGAAGAAGCAGCAAATAAAGTTAAAGTTTATATAAGATAATAATCAAAGAAATTATTGCAACATTACCTATAGCCCGTGCTTTCTTGCCTGCTGCCCTGACAAAAGATCTGCAACAATTACACCCAGGATACATAGCTCAATAGAAGTTTGAACTCAAGATAAAAAAAAAAATTTAAGGGAATAAGATGGATGCTCATATTAAAAATACAGCTAAATAAGTTCTAGGCAAATCTAAGGGAATACGGCACCCATATAGGGAAACTTGGTGATGGCATGATGAAGTTCAAACAACAATTAAAGCTAAGAAATCAAGTTTTCATGCTTTGCCAAAAAACAAAGGATGAAGAGGATTTCCAAAGACATAAATTGCTAGAAATGAAATTAAGAAGATAGTAGGAAAAGCAAGAACTATGAAATATGAGAATCTCTAACAATTTAGACACATAGGAAGAGGAGCAAGATATCTATAAACTAGCCAAACTGAGGAAAGGAAGAGTAAAGATTTCAACCATATTAGATGTAAAGAAAGGTGGACAAACTATTTCTATAGTTTACTAAATGATAACAATACAAGAAATAGTGCCTTAGAAGGTTATAACAACCATAAAAAAAAACTACAAATCTAAGACATACGGAAAATTAGAGTGGCTGAACTAAAAAAAAAAAAAAAAAAAAGAGCTTTAAATACGATGAAAATAGGTAAAGTAGTAGGTCCAAATGGTATCCAATAGAAGTACGGAATAGTGTAGAAATTAGTGGTTTATCTTGCCTAACTAGGTTATTTAATAAGATTATAAACACAAGAAAGATGTCAGATGAATGGAGAAAAAACATGGTGGTACTGATTTACAAGAATAAAGGTAATATTCAAAGCAATAATTATAGAGGAATTACTTATGAGCCGTGCTATGAAATTATGAGAGAGAGTAATTGAAGCCCATTTGAGATGTAAAACCAATATTTCGGATAACCAATTTTGTTTTAAGCCAGGGATATCAACCACAAAAACTATCTATTTTCTTCGAAGACTAATGGAACGATTTAGAGTCAGCTAAGGGGGGGTCCCCTACTATGGCCAAAGGTATCAGAAGGGGGTAGGGGTAGCCATCTTCTGGTTGCAAGGTTCGGGACCAGGCTCCATAGGGTAGGGGGGGGTTGTTTGCAATAAGGGAGGGGAGTTCGGGTGAGAACGACGGGGTTTATGATTGGGCTTGGGTTTTGAAGGTGTGGGTTAAGAATCTAGGATGTTGGGTTTGGGTACTGAGGATTCAGATCTAGGATAGGCAAGGGTTTGGCGGGGGGGAGTGGGTTGGGAGGGGTTGGGTCAAGGGGTTTAGTGGAATTAGGAAGGGTTGGGTTGGGAGGGGTTGGGTCAAAGGACCAGGTTTAGTGGAATTAGGAAGGGTGACTTGGGTGTTCAGAACCAGACGGGAGATGGGGGGAGGTTAGGCCACCGAACCGACCAACGAGGTTTGGGATTTGCCTGATTCCATAATTGGCACTTACTTGGACTCAATGACGAATTTTCTTCTAGAGAAAAGTTCTGGTTATAGACTTATAGGTTCACAGAGCACAAGATTAGTATGTGGGGGAAGGAGGATTAAACAGAGTTCAGTATCAAAGGGGGACTAGACCCAATGTAACCAGACAAATGCAAGGGATGGGCAGCGAACAATGGGGATCTTTTTTCTCATTATGTAAATCAAATGGTAGCCAAGAGGGAGATCTTGTCCGAAAGAGTACCTCAGTCTATAGATGAAATTGCAGATGATTTGACAATGTAACAAGTTATTAGGCATAGGGTTTGTTTGGGACTCTTCTCACCCTTTTAGCCTCTTTGGACTTTCATTTTGTCCATGTATCCTAGTTCTTTTCATGGGCTGTACTAATTTCTTATCGTGGATATGCTCTTCTAGTGGGATGCCATCAACTTACTACTTTTTAACAAAATTCTTCATTCATTGAAAAACTCTAGACTATCAATATTAGCAACGAAGTGACGAACAGAGAAGAGTCACCAGCAACACTCATAATATAAACATATTAAGGAATTAATTGTAGAGAGCAGATGCATAATTAGATAACAAAGCACCATCCTTTGTACAGTAATCCCAAAACATAGACTAAGCTATATTCCTGTCTTGCTAGTCTAAAGGCTTCTTTAGTTAAGGTTGTTGTAAAAATAAGAAAATAAATAAATAAAAGAAGATGGAGAGAATCAATGTGTCTTCCCTTTCTCTTAGCAGTCACTATTTTATAGACAAATAATAGGGGTAAAGTGATAGGTCTAGGATTCTACAAGATAAGGAGTTTTAGTTACAAAGTAAATAGAAGTTCCACATGTCAACATGCAAGGACTCTCATGACTAAAATGATAAAGGAAAGCAGTCATATTCTAATAAAGAGAAGCAGTCATATTCTAATTAAGGAGAAGATTAAGATAGAGTCCTAGTTACAAATAAGAAGGGATAGGATAGGCCACATGGTCTCTTAATTAAATCAGTATTGAGCCTGAATAATTTTTTCAAGCCCATCACTGAACACTTAAATATTTAAATACTTCAACTAATTGGTAATGGGCCTTAATAAACAAATTCATCCCTTAACAATAATATTAGTTAATATCCCCTCTCAAACTGGAGCATGGGGAAATGTGAGAGTTTCAGCTTGGAACAATGTAACGGCAGAAGTAGCAGCAACGACAATAGTATTAGTAGTAGTAGCAGTGGTAGTAGCAGCAGTAGTAGTGGTAGCAGTATAGGTCATTGTGAACCAAGTAGTAGTAGCAAAAGAGTATAAGTTACTGTGAACCAAATAGTAGTAGCAGTATAGTATAGGTTATTGTGAACCAATTAATAGTAGCAACACAGTATAGGTCACAGTGAACCAAGTAGTAGTAGCAACAGTAGTAGCAAAAGCAACAATTGTGATGGTTGCACACCTAACAAAGAACCTTAAACAACTCTCAAATCAGAAACTCGGGTGATTGCTCTGATACCATGTAACAAAATAGAAAATAAGAGAAGATGGAGAGAATCGATGTATCTTCCTCTCCTCTTAGCAGTCACTATTTATAGACAAAATAAAAGAGGTAAAGTAATAGGTCTAGGACTCCACAAGATAAGGAGTCATACTTACAAAGTAATTAGAAGTTCTATATGTCAACATAACAAGGAGTCCCATGACTAAAAGGATAAAGAGAAACAGCCATGGCTAGGACTCTAAAGGATAAATCATTTTTTAATTAAGGAGAAGATGGGAGGCTAGGACTCTCTTTAGAGTCCTAGTTACAAGGAAGAAGGAATAGGATAAGCCACATGGTCTCCTAATTAAATCGGTACTAGGTCTGAATAACAGGCCAATTATAACACTTAAATATTTAAAACTTAAACTAATCGGTAAAGGGCCTTAATAAACAGGTCCATCCCTTTACAATAATATTAGTTAACAATTGTCAAGACGTCGCCGCCTATGCATAGGCGCCTTGGCCGCTGAGGCGGGTGCTTTGGGCCTAGGGGGGGGGGCTTGAATCGCCTTACTGCCCTGACAACTTTGATTTAGTTTATCGCACCTTTCTGCTTTTCATAAGGTAGACAACAATAGCACATAGTTAAACAAGAAGCTTAATGATTACAACTATTATATCATTACATTGTAAGGGAGCGAACACTACACCTGCATGAATTAGAAATGGTTTGCTAAAAGTTGTTTTAGAGTGAGGGGTGGAGAGTAAGGTGGGCAGTGCAGAGCATATACAGTAGAACATATTTAAAGGGGAATAGCAGCTGATATTCACGCACCCAATATCCACGAGGAACAGCTTTCCCACAAATCCTGAAACTCTTAAGAGCATCCTTTCCATGAGAAATGACAGCTTCTTGCTTAGTGACAGACCACAAATTTGAAGGCCACAAATCACCAAAGTTTACAAGTATTTCTGCACTTCCCTTTCGACACCTAATACCCAAAAAAAAAAAAAAAAAAAGGGTTTAAACTAGGGTGGAAACAAGTCCATGAAAACTAGACATGTGAGCAGAAATTTGCATTCAACCTCCTAGAAGGGTGATGTGCTACCAAGACTTGAAGGAACCTAATAAGTGGGGCTCGAGTCTCTGACTTGATCATCTGCAGAATGGTTGACAAGATATAAGGTTCCTCAAATGATGAACTTTTTGAAGTACAGAACATCCATGTAACAGAGCAAATGAGGTGTACCTTGTGGTTAAATATGATCTGAAATGCATTTGAAGTTGCCTCTTCAACATCGTAAATAGCACGAACAATCTTTTAACAATCATGGATTACAAAAATTAAAAAGAATAAAGTCACTGAAATAAAAACCTAAAACTTGTAGTAGTTATACGAATGAAGCAAGTAGACAAACATTCTATTGGAAAACCTGTCCAAGATCTGATGTATTTTGTGGAAGATGCTCATACTCATATTTTTCATCATCCAAGTCGTATGAACTGTGGAGCTAAAGAGGTATCAAAACTGTCTCCATTGAGATAACCAATTGAAGGCTTCAAACTAACATATGCAATGCAAATATAAAGATAAACTGACAAACACAACAAAAGTTAAACAAAAATGCAAATATAATAACAGAACTTATTACGGATAAACTTCTTCAAATAAACAGCACAAAGCAAAGAAAAAATGTGGTGCAACAAGGACATCCTTTCAACCCCCACATATCTATAAAGAGCATAACTTTAATCCATCCTTTTCTTCCATTGGTTTAATCCATCCTTTGCTATAAAGAGCAAAACTTTAGAACATATTTCGTGATCACTATACCACCCGTTAGGAAATTAGATATTTATGGTGAAAACACCAAGAGACAATTTCAGGAAAATATGGATGCATTAATCCTAGAAATGCATCAGTAAGAACAACGGACAGGTAGGTGAAGACAGTATAGACAAGATAATTTGCAGTAAATATGATCGACATTACAATGCCTTATGATCTTATATTGAATTTCAGAAAGAAAGAACATATGGAGCTTAGATTGAAATCTCATAAATCTTGAATTTCTCAAATTGGTCAAGAGAGGATTCAATAAAAAATCAAGTCTCAACCAGTTCTCAGTTGAAAGATTGACCGTTTCGAACATCTCGATGGTTCTCGGTCCAACTCGATATTTTTGGTTGAACCATGAACCAAATAGGTCTATAAAAGACCTGTTATCTCGAGTCTTGGTCGAAATTTCGACCGAGACCTCTCTTTCTCTTCTGTTTTGGTACTTTGAAGAAAAATACCACCTAATAGGTAACTTTTTGCCAAAACATCATTTCACACTACTAGGGGACCTTGCTAGGAGCTGGACGATCATTGCTACATCACTGATTTAAGCAATTGAGTAGGGATTTTAACAGATTCAAGTGTTTGAGGTAAGAAATTTTTCCAAAACCTGAATTTTGCAAAAACAAGATCAATACTTAATAGTTAGGCATCAATTTTTTATATGTTAGTTAGACACATAGTTCTAAATCTCGGCAAAATCTCGAACTCCTCGAGTTTTCATAAATTTCGAAATTTCCATCTTTATATGTTAAAAAAAGGGAGTTCCTCGGTGAGATTTTCAAGATCTTGGAAATCTCGGACCTCACCGAGATGGGGTCGATATCCGAGATCTAAAACCTTGGAAGACACGTAAACCCAATCTACATGCTCATGGTGTTGCCAGTTTATGACCTCATATCAAATAGACTTGTTTCACCACAAGAACCACTAGAAGGATAAAGAGCATATAAGGGTTGAGAGATTATCCCAAAAGGGACTCTACGAAGAACCAACCAAAATAGTTGACAGTTTTAGATGCCTTTACTAAAACATGGGAAGGGGAAGTGAAAGGGAAAGGAAAGATTATAACCAAGGTCCAAAACTAGAAAGGTCAAAATCCAATGGCAGACCTCATGAAAAGGCAAATGCAACATGGAATAAGATTGCTCAATAAAAACCCAAATATAATGAAGTTCAAGCCTTGCCCTTTTGACCCTTAGTCCATAGGTGGACCCCATACATCTCTTCATACGGGTTACAGTACACAGGCTAACAAAATAAAAATACCAGGATTGACCAGTCAGGTTCAAGCACAAAATAATTGCCTACATTTCAAAAACCAAAAACTAGAAAAATTATACACAGGACCACAATCATCGTTTCTTGGAATGTTGATGGAATATCAGTATTTATCTTGATGAGGGCGAGCCTTGGTGCAATGGTAAGGTTGCTCCATTGTGACTTGGAGGTCATGGGCTTTAATCTGGAAACAGCCTTTCCATGAAGTGGGGGTAAGGCTGCATACATAAGCCCCTCCCCAAACCCCATAGTGGCAGGAGCCTTCTGCATTGGGAGTGCTCTTCATCAGTATTTATCTTGATAATTTTGATGGAGCTGCTAAAACCACAAGGTTGTATGCTACTTAAGGAGTCTCATCATCAAATTCAATAGCTCTCCCAACCCAATGTTTTTAGGATGCCTAACTGATCAAATAGAACAGAAATCAAAAAAGAAACAACAAAGATTTCAATCAGAAATTTTTCTTTATATATTTATTAGTCAGTTTTTATATTTATTAGTCAGACATTAGATCCTCATAAAGCAGAAATATTCAACATAAGTTTGCATCATGTCCAATTAAATATTTTTGCCACACAGACGGGTTAAAACAGTTATTCTAAATTTGAAACAAAAACCAGAAATAGCAATAAATAAGTTAGTTCGGTAGAAGCTATTACTTGTCTCCCCCAATATAGCTCCCAACAAAATATGCAAATAGTAAACTTAGAAGTACACACCTTCCCAATTGTTTATTAATCCAATTAAGAAGACTATCAGCCGTTCGACCATCATCAATAATGCATATTTCGCTTTTGTCTTGTCCAGGTTCCCAACCACCAGATGCAAATTTAGAAGGGGAACCCCAAAGGAGCATAGGATAACGGTCAACAGAAAATCTATCACAGAGCTTTGTATTTAGCTGTGCTGCCACGCGTTCAAAAAGAGAGGGACTGATCACCAAACTATGCATGTAAATAATTGAAAACATTGAGACACCGCAAGAATATGAAAGAAGTGGATTTAAAGCTACATATTGTTTGAACACTTTTCAAGAAACCATGGCCGCTATACCTTCAATTCGCAGTCTACCCTTGCTATGAATATAACCCCAGGATGTGCTGCATGAGGCCCACTGAAAAGCCTTGCAACTTTTTCATAATGAGGCTGCATAATTGTTGCTCAAGTTGAAAAGAAAAATCAATAGAGTTAAACAAAAATATAAATTGGTGGAAAGTACACTCAAAATGTAGCATTCTATACCTTGTAATTTCTGCAAACAGGACACCTACAAGAGAAATAGTTGTATTTGATTAGAAGTCCAAACAACATAAAAACAGTGAAACAAAACAAGAAATTTCAAATTTCTACAGGAAAACTTTATCAGCACCTTAATGAAAATGAACCATGATTTCCCCTTCAGTATTCAACTTATTGTCCAACAATGCCGGAGCTTTCTGAACCTTGACTCCTGGATTTCACCTCAACTAACTGAAATCATCTAACCATCCTTCTTCAACACTTTCTCAAAGCTAAATCGCAACTTAATACTTATTATTCACTTTTCCCTCACAATAACATGACCTCATCATGAATGATTATGTCCTAAGCTCAAGACAGAGAGATTGTTTCAAGAGAAAGTGGCCCACCTAAGCCCTGAGCAGGCTTAACTGGGTTCAAGTGAGTCAGAACTCTTCAGGCACTAAAATTTGCAGGACAATTTCTCCCCCCTCAGTATTGGTTTTTTATATTAGTTAAGTTCACTAACTTCTTGCAATGTACAAACAAAGAAAAGTTTCCAAATCTATAACAGCCAAACTAGTACTGTAATACTCCAATTCTCTGAGCTATTGATAATGAGAGAATCATTCTAGATCTTTTTAGGTGATCCCAGAGATTCCTGAGGAATGAGGGGCAGGGGCATCCTAGTAAATGCCAGCCCGAGGTAAGCTATAAACCATTGTATATATATATATATATATTCCATTATTACTATTTTATTATTTACTGAGATTAAATATCATGGAAAACCTTTATTTCTTGTTAGTAGACTAAATGGGTCCCATTAGAGGAGAGAGAGAGAATTAAGCCTTAGTGAGAAAGAAGGAGAAAAGCCCGCCTGGGCGCAAAGGTGTCGGGTTTAGCAGCCGGAGGCTGCCTCCAGACTGATCACCAGGACGGCAAAAATACCGACGAGTGTAATTGCATGAGGTGGCATTGCCAGGTGGCAGCCAGTAGAAGCACCACCTGTGACGATAGGTGGTGAGGATTTTTGAAATAGAAATTTGGTCCTAGGAGCCTAGAGATGATTATTTTATAGTCAGTGTTTCAGTTAGTAAATATTTTTATAAGGGTACCGAAAAGATTAATGTAAGTATGATTAATTGACATAATCTATGGACAGAGTAGTAATTTTACTAAGCAATTAGTAAAGTTAATTACTAGTATATAAGTATAAAACACAGCTAGAATTCACTTATACTGTGTTTCTTCATACTTTGAATTGAGAAATTTCAGCAAGAAGAAAAGAAGTTCGATTTGCAGAAAAAGAGTGAGGTAGGAGAGAAAGTTTGAGTGAGTAGGTAGAGGGGAGACTAAGCAGCTGAGCTGCTCAGCTGCTGTTCAAAGTGAGTTCTTCCAAGTTTTGGTTGCAGTAGAAGAAGAGGCCAGCAGCAGCTGCTGCTGTAAATTTATGGTGTCCTGCAAGTTAAAGAGAAAGAAGGTTAGTAAGAAGCTTAATTTGTCTCAAGAATTTGAAAAAGGAATGAGAAGTTGGGATTTTTCTAAGTATGTGTTGAATAGAATGAATGAGTGAATGGGAGAGATTAATTCTCCCACCATCCCAGCTTTATTTATAATAAGAGAAATTACAAACTAATAGGAACTCTAGAGAGACTAGGCGTCCCAGTTAACTAAGGAAATGAAATGTCCTAGACGGACTAGAGTTCCAGTTAACTAAAGAAACAAATAAAACCAAAACATAATGTTGAATCAGAGATTGAGAATGAATGAGGGAGTTGATCTACCTCACCCCCAAATGTCTTTATTGATAATCAACTATAATGAGGTAAATAAAGAAAGTAGGTAGAGCTGACCTAGCACACAAATTACACATTTAACGCATGTTAAATGTGTGTACATAAAGTGTGCGTTAAATGTGTGTACATAAAGCTGTCTCAGCACACACATTACACATTTAACATGTTAAATGTATGTACATGAGTTGTCATTCTTATCTTCTTATCCTAAACAGATCCACTTAAATTGAACCGAACCGTGAATCAGTTCATTACTTACAACACTCCCCCTCAAGTTGGTGCATATATGTCATGCATGCCCGACTTGGACAAAATGACATGAAATTGTTTTCCAGGTAGTCCTTTGGTGAAAATGTCCGCAAGCTGGTCAGTTGATTTGACAAAAGGAATCTCAATTTGACCACTTTCCAACTTCTCCTTTATGAAATGCCGATTTATCTCCACATGCTTAGTTCGGTCATGTTATACGGGGTCATGAGCAATGCAGATGGCTGCTTTATTATCACAACATAAAGTCATAGGCTGAGAATATTGAATCTGCAAATCCTTCAACAGGCTTTGTAACCATAAAAGCTCACATATGCCTTGGGCTATAGCTCTGAACTCTGCTTCTGCACTGGATCTGGCAACCACATTTTGCTTCTTGCTACGCCATGTGACTAGGTTGCCCCCTACAAATGTGCAATAACCAGATATGGACTTCCTATCTGGACTTCCAGCCCAATCAGCATCAGTATAACCTTTTATTTTTAAGTGATCATTTGGAGTTAACAAAATCTCTTTCCCTGGAGCTGCCTTGAGATAATGCAATATCCTGTAAACAGCTTCCATATGTTTGGTGTAGGGATCATGCATGAAGTCACTAACCAGACTGACTACAAAGACGATGTCTGGGCGAGTATGAGACAAGTAAATCAACCTTCCAAGTTCCAACTAAACGTTGATACCTCCCCTTATCGACTGGTGCGCCATCTTTTTCCTTGATTTTAGTGTTAGGGTCTAATGGAGTATTACACAGACTGCAACCAAGCATACCAGTCTCTGTTAAGAGATCTAAAACATATTTTCTTTGAGATAGAAAGATCCCTTTATAAGATCGGGCTACCTCTATCCCAAGAAAATACCTTAACTTTCCTAGATCTTTTATCTCAAACTCCTGTCCCAAGAATGCCTTTAACTTCGTGATTTCAGCATCATTATTTTCTGTAGCTATGATGTCATCAACATACACCAGTAGTGTTGTAATAGTCCCACCAAAGTGCTTCATAAACAGAGTATGATCCGCGTTACTTTGAGTGTAGCCGAATCCTACCATGGCCCTGTGAAACCTTCCAAACCATGCTCTGGGAGACTGTTTCAATCCATACAATGCACGCTTCAATTTACACACCTTGTCACTATTAATGTGGTTTGAGAGGCCAGGTGGATAATCCATGTAAACCTCCTCAGTCAGCTCCCCATGTAAGAACGCATTCTTCACATCTAGCTGTTGGAGATCCCAATTGTGATACACAGCACATGCTAAGATAATTCGGACAGTAGTCATTTTTGCAACTGGGGCAAAAGTCTCCTGATAGTCGATCCCGTATGTCTGAGTGAATCCCCGAGCTACTAGCCTTGCTTTGTAGCGGTCTACTGTCCCCATCGCCTTACGTTTTGATGGTGAACACCTATTTGCACCCTACCGGCCTCTTCCCTGTAGGGAGTGAAACAAGCTCCCATGTGTTATTTTTCTTCAATGCTCTCATTTCTTCTTCCATTGCTGCTTTCCACCGCTCATCAGTAATTGCATCCTGCTATCTTTGAGGAATGGACACAGAAGAGAGAGAGGACACAGAAGCATGATAGGAAGGAGATAACGAATTATACGAAACAAAATTAGAGATGGGATAAAGAGTGCAAGTCCTAGTACCCTTTCTAAGGGCAATAGGGAGAACAGAAGCAGAGTCTAGAAGCTCCTTACCTGTGGGCTCCTCAGTATCTGGATCCTGGGCTGACGAAGGGACATGTGGATAGTTGCGTTGATGGTAGTGGCCCGTCCATACTTGCTTCTGGCACGGCTATATACTTGCAACAACTTAGGGCTAGGATTAGATTGGTTGGGTATGGTAGGAGTGGATGGAGACACTACTATAGGAAGAGGTTCTGGAGACTCTGGTGTAGGAAGAGGTTCTGGAGACTCTGGTGTAGGAAGAGGTTCTGGTATTTCGTCATTTTTACTTGGTGCACATGAGCTGTCTGAGTCCACACAACTTTGTACCCTTACTTCCTCAGGAGATGTTGATATAAGTAAAGGCACATCTTCGACTTCAACTGGTGCAGGCTCCCCCTGAAGATGGGACTGGTAATACATTAAACTCTCATGAAAAATAACATCCCTTGTGATGATCATCCGGCGAGAAGGAGGATGATAGCATCTATATCCTTTTTGAGTTGCCGGATAGCCCAAGAAAATACACCGTAGACTTCGTGCCTCCAGTTTGCCATGTAGGTGATGATTGCGTGCGTAACACACACAACCGAACACCTTAGGTGGCAGTGGGAAGGAGGAATCGCCAAGTAACAGCTCTAGTGGTGCCTTGTTTTGAAGAAGGTGAGATGGAAGCCGATTGATCAAGGATGTGGCTATGAGGACTGCATCGCCCCAATAATGTGCAGGAACATGAGCATCCATCATTAAAGCGTGGGCTGTCTCAAGGAGATGGCGATTTTTTCTTTCAGCCACCCCATTTTGTGTTGGTGTGTCAACGCAACTCGTCTGATGAATGATGTCGTGATCTAGTAAATATTGCTGAAAATGACCTTCTAAGTATTCCCGACCATTTTCACTTCGAAGTATTTTTAGTGAAGCATGAAACTGGGTTTTTACCATTTTGTGGAACTGACGGAAGCATGAGAAAACATTACTCTTGTTTTGCATCAAGTAAATCCAAGTGGTACGGGTGTGACAGTCAATGAATGTGACAAACCACCGGTGACCAGAAGTAGAAGAAACCCGAGCAGGACCCCAAACATCTGAATGAACCAAGTAAAAAATACCAGTGCTCCTAATATAAGTAGATTTATAGGAGGTACGAGCCTGTTTAGCCAGAATACAGGCTTCACGTAATAACTCATCCTGATTACATTGTTTAAATAAAAAAGAAAATAACTGAGATAACATAACAGTGGAAGGATGCCCTAAACGACAGTGCCATTGTTGTAAAGTACTGATAGTAGAGTAAAGAGAGTGCGGGGTTGGTTGGGTAATGAGTGGAGGCTGATATGCTATTGGTGATGAAGGACCATCTGCAAGAAGGTAAAGGCCACCATGCATTCTACCATGTCCAATCGTCCTCCCGTTTTTCAGATCTTGAAAAACACAATAAGAAGGGAAAAAAGTAACTTTACAGTTCAAGGATTTTGTAAGACTACTAATAGAAAATAAGTTTGTAGAAAAATTCGGGCACAGACTGTGAAGTAAGAATTGGGGAGCAACGGACGGACCCCTTTCCCAAAATAGGAGAAAGAGTCTCATCTGCAACTCGGACTGTATCCTGCCCAGAGAAGGGAGAATACAGAATAAATGAAGAGGAAGAACCTGTCATGTGATCAGTGTCTCCAGTATCAATTACCCATGGATGGGTGATATTGGAAGCACATTAACCAGCATAGGATGTACCTGACTGAGCAAAGAATGAACTTAATGGCCCTAAAGCTGACTGATGACCAGTGGTGGCAGCAGTAGACCGTAGAAGATTCCTGAAAGCCTAAAGTTCTTCAGAAGTGAGCACAGAAGATACAACAGTTGGAGGTCCGGGCTGTTCACAAGTTTTCGTCTGATGTGCTTGTGGAATCTTCCCAAACTTAGACTTTTTCTCCCGTCTCTTGGCTTCAAAATCTGGGGGTTTCCCATGTAACTTCCAGCAGGTGTCTTTAGTGTGGCGCTCCTTGCCACAGTGAGTACAACGAATAGGTTCCTTAAGAGAAGAATAGTGTGCTGAAGGCTGTGTAGAGTAAAGCGTGGATCGCTCAACTAGTGCAACAGGCATCATTGAGATACACCGTAAGTCCTCATTTTGTAAAATTGCATTAGTCTGCTCCAAAGTTGGGAGATGCTCACGGTTCAGAATTTGTGAGCGGACGTGATCAAAGTCAAAGTTTAAACCAGCTAAGAATGTATAAACTCTGAGTTTGTCCTTAGCACTTTTCATAGCAGCAGCATCCACTGCGCAAGCAGCTGTGAAGGTGTCATAGTAGTCTAGGTCTTGCCACAAGCTTCGGAGTTCTGAATAGTAGTTAGCCACAGAAAGTTCCTTCTGTTTTAGGGACCCAATCTTGACATGTAGGTCAATGATGGAGTAATTTCCTACTTGTGAGTAAGACTCCTTAGCAACAGTCCAAATATGGGCAGCATCAGGTAGTAACACATAACCCCGACCTATCTTTGGTTTCATAGAACCAATAAGGTAGGTCATCACAATTGAATTCTCAAAGACCCATTTATTGTAAAGTTTATCACTTGGGTCGGGTGTTGTAAGCGCACCATTAATATATCCAAGGAGTCCTCTGGCAGCAATGGCCATATAGGCTGTCTTGGAGCACAAAAGATAATTGGTCCCATTCAATTTCACAGGATTTAAAGCAATGGTAGTCAATTCCAATTTTGGTAACTCAGAGGAAGTAACATTCGATAATCCAAACATGATGTAATAATAGATGCCACTAATGTAACAACTCAGATATTTCCCAGTAAAAAAAAAACGACACCGCAAAATCTGAGAATTCAGAATAGAATGCACTCAACAACCATGATCATGGAAAAATAGGAATCAATTCTTCCCATATCAATTCCGTAAAAAATCCAACAAAGAGGAATACCTGTGTCGGAATGATGATTAGACACAAAAGTTTCGTTTTGTTTTTTTTTTTTTTTTTTTTTTCAGAAGAAGGATTCCGCAAGTATGGGTTGCACTGAGATGGAAAAAAAATTCCAAGAAGAGGTTGCCGCCGATGGTGCTTGGTCCAAGAGAGGCTGCTCACCACAAAGAATTAATATTTCTCAACAAAAAAGGACAAACCGCAGCAAATAAAAACCCTAGAATGGCTTGCGGCATATGCTGGCTAAGAAATCTTCCCGTCTCTGTGATAAATTTAGTTTTTTTTTTTTGTTTTCAAGAGGAAAAAGGTCTGCAACTTTGTCAATTTATGACATCCTCTTAAATTGCAGCCCTAATAATGGGTTAGGGGTTAAGAAAAAGAGAAGAAGGAGGATTTACAGGATGCAGTAAAGAGAGAAGGGATCAGATACACCTTGCGTTCAGGTTCTCTTGAGAAAGGAGCCTTGTGGCAAGGAGAAGAAAGAAGGGAGGGGAGAGATGGATTGCAGTCAGGTTCTCTTGAGAGGTGGCTTTGATACCATGTTGAATCAGAAATTGAGAATGAATGAGTGGGTTGATCTACCTCACCCCCAAATGCCTTTATTTATAATCAACTATAATGAGGTAAATAAAGAAAATAGGTAGAGCTGACCTAGCACACACATTACACATTTAACACATGTTAAATGTGTGTACATGAGTTGTCATTCTTATCTTCTTATCCTAAACAGATCCACTTAAATTGAACCGAACCGCGAATCAGTTCATTACTTACAACACATAATATAAATTACCATACTATATACTAAGGATGACATTCAACACTCCCCCTCAAGTTGATGTATATATATCAGCCATGCACAACTTGGATAATAATGGATGAAATTGCTTCTCTAGGAATATCCTTTTGTAAAGATGTCTACTACTTGATCACTAGACTGAACATATGGAACACAGATCTGTCCACTATCTAATTTTTCCTTGATAAAGTGACAATCAATTTCCACATGCTTTGTTCTATCATGTTGCACTGGATTGTAAGCAATACTGATTGCAGCCTTATTGTCACAAAATAACCTCATAGGCTTAGTGGTATGAATTCCTAGATCCTTGAGTAATCCCTACAACCATAACAACTCACATATCCCCTAAGCTATAGCTCTAAACTTAACCTCTGCACTTGAACGGGTTACCACATTCTGCTTCTTGTTGCGCCAAGTCACCAGGTTCCCTCCAATAAAGGTACAATATTCAAAAGTAGATTTTCTATCTGGATTTCCTACCCAGTCTGCATCAGTGTAGGCATCAACTCTGAGATGACCCGGAGAAGAGAGTAGGATTCCTCTTCCAGTAGCAAATTTGAGATAGTGCAAAATGCCGAGAACAGTATCCATATGAGAAGTATAAAGGTCATGCATAAATTGGCTCACTAAGCTCACTGCAAAAGCAATATCAGGTCGAGTATGAGCCAGATATATTAATTTTCCTACTAGTCGTTGGTACTGTTCCTTGTCAACTGGTGTACCTATCCTTCCTTGTAGTTTGACATTAGGGTCAATTGATGTTTCATAAGGCCAACACCCTAAGAGACTTGCCTCTGAGAGAAGATCAAGTACATACTTCCTCTGATACAAATAGACACCTCTGGTGGAGCGAGCAAACTCAATTCCAAGGAAATATCTCAGTTTTCTTAGGTCTTTAACTTCAAACTTTTTTCCCAAGAAGATCTTCAGCTATCTAATTTCTTCATCATTACTACCAATAACCACAATATCATCAACATATACTAAGAGAATAGTAATTTTGCCTCCCTCTGCTTAATGAACAATGTGTGATCAGCATTGCTTTATCTGTAGCCTATAGAAATCATAGCTCTGTGAAATCTCCCAAACCATGCCCTAGGGGATTGCTTGAGTCTATAAAGAGATCGTTTCAACTTACATATTTTTCTTTCAATGGCTGATGAGGTAAACCTTGGATTCCTCAGCTAACTCTCCATGAAGAAATGCATTCTTGACGTCCAGCTACTGTAGATCCCAATCAAAGTGTACTGCATAGGCTAAAAAGACACAAATAGTAGTCATTTTTGCTACTAGGGCAAAGGTCTCGTGATAGTCGATTCCTAAGTCTACATGAATCTACGAATAACTAATCTGGCCTTGTATCTGTCTATAGGCCCATCTTCTTTCTACTTTATAGTAAAGATCCACTTACACCCAACAGCCTTCTTCCCTGGTGGAAGTTCAACTAGGTCCCATGTCTCATTTTTTTCTCAAGGTAGTCATTTCCTCTACCATGGCTGCCTTCCATCTCACATCTACAACTACATCCTGCCAATGTTTGGGAATAGACACAGAAGACAAAGTAGAGACAAAAGCAAGATATGATGGAGACAATGATTTATAAGAAACATACTGAGATAGAGAATGTTGAGTACAGGACCTAGTGCCTTTACGAAGGGCAATAGGTAAATCTGACTCAGAGGGAAGACTATTACCAGATTAAAGGATCTCATATTCTGAAACAGTTTCTGGATCCAGAGCTGAAGAAGGGATGTGTGTAGGTGCGTTGATGGTGGGGGGGTTCTTCCCTACTTGGGTCTAGTATGACTGTAGACTTGAAGGCGAGGTGTCTCCATGGGAATTTGTTTAGCAAAGTGTTCAAGATAAGGTGATGTAGGCTCAAGAGAAGGTAATGTAGGCTCAAGAGATGCTATTGTCTCCCCCTGAAGTAGAAGGGGAGAGGGCATAGGTGTGATGATAGGCCCATCTTCCTGAAGACTAGACTCCCCCTGAAGATGGGACGTTGGTAGTAAGGGAGGTGCCCATAAAAAACATCCATGGAGACGAAAGTGTGGCGGGTGGGAGGGTGGTAACATTTATAGCCTTTCTGGGTTAGAGAATATCCCAAGAAAAGACAAAGAAAACCATGGGGTTCTAATTTTCCTGGAGATCGATGATGGCGCACATAGCACACGTAGCCAAAGATCTTAGGAGGAACAGTATGGGAGGCATCACTAAGAAGAAGGTTTAAAGGAGAGTGATGATACGGTTGATAAGGTAGGCTGAGGTAAGGATAGCATTACTCCAATATTGTGGTGGCACATTGCAGGCAAACATCAACGCATGAGCCACTTCAAGGAGATGGCGATTCTTTCTTTCTGCCACCCCATTCTGAGCAGGAGTATCAACACAACTTGTCTGGTGCAAAATACCATTATCCGCCAGATAACGTTGAAACTCTCCATCCATGTACTCTCTGCCATTGTCACTCTTGAGAATCTTTAAAGAAGCTTGAAACTGAGTTTTAATCATCTGGTGAAACTGACAAAAAGACTGAAATACTTCACTTTTATTATGTAAGAGGTAAACCCAAGTAATTCTAGAATAACAATCTATAAATATAACAAACTAATAGCAACCAGTAATGGAATTAGTTTTGGCTGGTCCCCAAACATCAGACTGAACTAAATGGAAGGTAGTACTACTGCGTTTAAGTGATGGACGAAGATTGAGTTTGGTTAGCCAGAATACAAGCTTCGCAAAAAAACTCGTCTTGTTTACATATATTTACTAAAGAAGGAAAAAGACTCACTAAAACTTTAAATGACGGGTGCCCAAGCCGTTGGTACCACTGTTGAAGATCTGAGGATGCCGAATAGAAATGATGTAACGGGTTGGGAAGGCTGAACAGACTTTGGCATACCTTCCTCAAGCAAATACAGACCACCTAGCATCCTACCACACCCAATCGTCCTCTCTGTTGCCAGATCATGAAACAGACAATAAGAAGGAAAAAAACGTAACTTTGCAGCTTAAAGCAGAGATAACACTACTGATAGACATAAGATTAATATTGAATTTGGGAATATGAACAGACTGCAAAGTTTGTAAAGGAATGCTTTGAATGGAACTTTTCCCTAATTTAGAGGAGAGGGTCCCATCCGCTACACGAACAATATTAATTTTAGGATTAGGAAAGTACTGATGAAATAGGCTATGGTTACCAGTCATGTGGTCTATGACACCTAAGTCAATAATCTAAGGATTAGAGACCATTGACGCACAATGACCACTAAAACATAAACCTAAATGAGCAAGGTGAAAATCATGGAGTGGTAGAGGTAGAAGCAGGATCAAATAGCGATCCGGAGGAGGCAGCAAAGGGTGGTTGGAGCAAACGGCTGAGTGCCTGAAGAATTTGATTGTCTTGTAGTGGAGCTGTGGGATCAGTGACCTGATGTGCTTTAATCTGATTTGCCTGTGGGCCCTTGAAGTTCTTGTTTTTCTACATAAGTTGTTTCTTGTCTTGGTTTCAAAGTCTGCTGATTTACCATGGAGTTTCCAGCATATGTCTTTAGTGGGCCAAGGTTTACCACAATGCTCAAATTTCACTGTATCTTTGGATGCAGTGGAGTCCTTGGGAGGTGGAGTAGATGTTTGGAAAGCAAACCTATCAGGAACAGAGGGTAATAACATAGTAGTTGTTCTTTGGTCTTCAAGCTGAACCATAGCATATGCCTGCTCAAGTGTAGGAAAGGGATCCTCGCTAAGGATCTGTGAGCGTATGGGATGAAGCTCAACAATCAAGCCGGCCAGAAAGGTATAGACCTTGTATTTGTCTTTCCATTTCTTAAAAAGTATAGCATCTTCATCACACTTGGCATGTATTGAGTCATAGAAATCAATGGTTTGCCAATGACTACACAACTGAGTATAGTATTGAAAGACAATTAACTCCTTCTGGGTAGTTCCATGAACCTTCTTTTGTAGAGCATAAATTAATGCATCATTCCCAACTTGGGAATATGTATCCTTGGTAGACTTCCAAATTTGTGCAGCGATATCCAATAATAAATATCCCTCAGCAATGGCAAGTTGTATGGAATTGAGGAGATATTGCATTTCTAAGGAATTCTCAGCATTCCATTTGTCCATAGAAGAACCTTCAGTAATAGGTTTAGTTTTGGCTCCTGTGAGATAGCTAGATAGTCCTCGGGCAGTGATAGAGAGTTGTATGGCACAAGACCACATCAGATAATTACCACCATCAAGTTTTGTGGTATTTGTAGGAATGGTAAGATTTTCCATCTTATGAAAATCCATTCCAGCAGAGGTTACTTCAGAAGACATTGTAAGCACAAGAAGAAAGAATCTCGATTTTTGGTACTCAGAACAACAACAAAAAAAAAAAAACGAACCTGATAATATGCTAGAAGGGAGAAATAATCGATCTCTGGTAATATTTCTCAATCAACCATACCAGATTAATCGAAGAAGAATAGAAAGAAGCCAGGTATATAATCCTCCAGGAACAAAAGAAACAACTGCAGCAAGGTTCGATCTTCTGAGAGTCAGAAAAGAATCGATATAGGCGCTTCGTATGATCTCTTTAAACAATATCCCATCAATAAGGGATACATGGCAACCAATAACGAAAAATTCCGTAGGGAGATATTTAGTTCATAGGTAAGAAATTAGAGAGAATGAGGAAATAGGTTTAGGGAAACTTTAGGAAAAGGTTTAGCCAATGGGATAATGTTAGCCAATAGATTTTAGCCAACAATGGTAGAGGAAAGGTTGCTTGAAGGTGTCGGTAGTGTTAAGGGGTTTAAAGAAGTATGGCGGTAAGGTTTTACTGGTGTCCAGGTGTGGCGGTAGGGCTGTGGGGTTAAGGAATGATGTTGGCAGTAGGTTTGGGAGGTTTCTAGGTGTGGCGGTAGGGCTGTGGGGTTAAGGAATGATGTTGGCAGGGGGTTTGGGAGGTTTCCAGGTGTGGCGGTAGGGCTTCTTGATGTCAGCAGTAGATTTAGGTGGTTATCTGAGACTGGCGGCAGGCTCTTTGGGAGAAAAAAAAACAGAAAAGAAAGTAAGGGAGGAAAAGAGGAGAAGAGAGGTATAGAGCTAACTTGGCCCTGCTACCATGTTGAATAGAATGAATGAGCGAATGGGAGAGATTAATTCTCCCACCATGCCAGCTTTATTTATGATAAGAGAGATTATAAACTAATAAAAACTCTAGAGAGACTATGAGTCCCAGTTAACTAAGGAAACAAATAAAACCAAAACATAATATAAATTACTATACTACATACTAAGGACGACATTCAACAGTGTGGTTTGGCAGCAAAGGTTGCTGACCGAACCACCTTTTATGAGGTCCTAATTGTTGACTTTAAAACAAAAGAAAGAAGCTGATTATGATAATTGAGAATGTGTTAATGGACACTGGACAGCATGAATGAATTTTGAAAAGGACAGCAAGAATTGGGGTTTACCTATGAATCTATGGACTTGAGTTTATTTTTGGACTGAGATAAATGAACTAAGGATTAGTATCATAATCAATGAAGTAGTGATCTAAAAATGATATTGTGTTCAAAGAAAATGAATTTAAGAAATTACTGTTCAACTGGACAGCAAGGTGTAATCTCTTCACCATACGATTGTTTGAAATTAGAAGACAAGAAGGTGCATGATGAGTATGCTAACAACAGAAGACTACAGTGTAGTTTTTTTTTAAAAAAATGGATAAATGAATGATGAATTTAGTAACTTATTATTGCTGTATGGAACAGCAAGGTATATTCTTTGGAACTTGAATGAAGTGTTTTTAATGCATAGCCATGTGTAAACATGATGTTTACATGTCTTATGCTATAGACTAAGAGACTAAGTCTTGATGCAACCAAATGCTAGAAACATTGGACCAAATGAGGTTTTAAATGCCTAAGCAACAGAGGGTTGAAAGATAAAAGAAAAAGTTTTGTGCGGAGATAAGGTACGGGCACAGACTGCACCTGCACGTCAGCACCCAGACCATGCCAGAGTAGATTGAACTTTGTGCAGAGGTAGGGTGCAGGCCCAAATAGCATCCGGACCATTACCCTAGATGTACTTGGTGGTATTTATGAAAGGAAATAAAAGAGAAAATTTTGGAAATGACCATAATACCCCTAGGTCATAAGGAAGTATGTTTGACAGAATTTAAGAGGACGGGAACCTTTAGTCACTCATTATTTTGCCCTTGGCTTTGTTGGGGAATTATTATAACAGAGAATTTTTAGTAGATGAAAAGGGCCTTTTTGTCATTTCTCAGAATCAATAAAATTAATACCTTTTGTGAGATAGCTAGAAGAGTTATTCTATGTTTGTAATTGCCATGTTTCCCAGTTTAACACATGCTCATTTTCTCTCAAATGATGTTATCTTCTGAATGGATATAATGTTATGTGTTATGTATTGATGTTCCATGTTTAAGCGTAGATAGGTGTGTTCTTCATTGAACCATGAGCTCACACCTTCATCTTTGATGAACAAAGACAGGTGAGTTGATACTAGAGGCTTCCACTGAGCCCGAGCGGATGATGCCAAATGATGGCAAAGCATGAGTCCCATGACTCCCAGAGATAGGAAGAGATAGAGTAACATTCTGAGAAAATATAATAACTTTATAAACAGTAGAATGTTTCCTTAAAGAACAGTATGAATGTTAAGTACAGTTATGTAAATATTTCAGTTTTAGATGTATGGAACGAAGGGTACCTTGTTAGGTATTGTAATATATGTATTTTGGATAGCTTCCGCAGTGTGAATAAGTTCATATGTAGGTTTTGTGGTTGTGCACACGCAGTAGTGTGGTTGCTGCTGATCGTAGACCACCCAACAAAGGTTTTTTTATTCATACACAACTTTGATATTACGTCTCAATTGAGATGCAGTTTACGGGAAAAAAAAATGCCTAGTTTCAGTAGTATTCGTCGAACGTCGAACCTATCAATTCAGGTATTCAATTACCGTTTTACCCATAATGTGGCGCCCTACCCTTGGGCTCGGGGCATTACAAGTATACTCTCGATCAAACTCAAAATGTTCAATATTAAGAACATTACAAACAGTTGACTATGAAAAATCCAAAGAAGTTGAAAAAAAAAAAAAACAAAAACAAAAAGAAACAACAGCATTCCCTACGTCCGAAGATTTCCTGATAAATTCAGAGCTGGATTAACACATAATTCCTTCTGGCACTAAAAAATTATCTCACGGAATCATCCCACGGCAATTAAAAAAAAAAGGATACTACGACCATGCCTAAACAAACTTAAAGTTCAAGCTAGAAGAAATAAAAAATTTTAAATCTTACAGAAAAAGGGGAACCAGTTATCCATCCCCCAATATCAAATATCAAACATAGCAGCTTTTTTCTTTTTCTTTTTTTTTTTTTTTGGAAAATCAAGGATAAGCAGCTTAGCACAACAAAAGAGAAGACATACGCACATATCACTAACTGAAATCTATTATAGGGGAAAAAATAAGTTCTCTGATCCGTGTATACTTACCAATGAGAGAAAAATTCGACGATAGAGAAGGAAGCTGGAGAATTCCTGAGAACTTCGTCGAAATTGGTGCTGTTCAAATCAGCAGCCGCATCTGGAATATCAGGGTTGCTAAGTTCCCGAAGGATGGAGCGCGATCCAACGGAAACGCATGACGCCTGGAAGCTTGAGAGAAGCAAGAGCAAGAGAAGAAGAATAGGAGACATGGAAATGACACAGCTGAAGCAAGTGTGGTAAATAGATATAGTTACAATTACGATAGCCTCTCAGAGATAACATTAAAATTAGGTTTCCGGAAGCACCATTTACCGGGAAGAACCAACGTTCGAAGTAAACTAGGAAATTAAATTTCAGAGGTCGTTTGATCGAAAGTGGATCCGTTATTCCTTGATACTTCCAGGTTTGTTGAAATCAAGATTTTAGTAATCGTCCTACCAAAAAAAAAAAAAAAAAAAGATTTTAGTAATCGGTATCGACCGAGGCCGAAACCGATCAGATACAGAAGATGCAAATGTATCCTATTCCAAATAAAAATAGAAGAGAAAATTACTCATACGGCCCTTAAATGCCAAACATTATGAATTTTAGAACAATAAATGTATTTAGAGCTAAGTCCGACAATGGTACAAGTATCAATAAATACCGATAGGAATGGACTGATCCATTATCAATGACTAAAACCTTGATTGTAATAACTAAGGGTGTCAACGGGTCGGTCTGGGCCGGTTTCAGTCCAGGTTGAACCGGTATCGGATTTTATAATCCCAGCCCAAAACATGTCCATTAAGAGTTCGGGTTGGGGTGGGCTGCACTGGACACAATAACTAACGGGCTAGTCCGGTGTCGATTTGTTATCGGGCTGAGTTTATTGAGGTGATTTCTGGTTGGTTCGGTCCGGATCGGACTTATTGGGCTAATCGGGCATCTTTTATATGTAAACTATATAGCCTATTTTATTATTTCTATCTATAAAATTAGCATTATTCCTTCCATATGTATGTAATTTAATAAACTATAACAATTAACATAATCTTTTCAACTATAGATTCACATAATCTTCTAGATCATAAAGTGAACTTTAATAGTGTAACACAATCTATTAAAATTAAAAACCATTAAAATTAAGAAATTGGGTCCGAACGGACCTTATCGGTGTTCGGGTTGGGTTTTATCGGTTTGGGCTAATTCGGGCTTCTTAACGGACCGGTCCAATTTGGTTTCGATTTGGGCTGAAACGATGTTGGGCTTTACAAGCTCAGACCAAAACCTGTCCATTAAGACTAGGTCCGGGCTGGGTTCAGGTTATATCAGGTTGGCTCGGTCCGTGCTACCGGGCCGGGCCCAGTTTTGACACCCTTAGTAATAACAATGCTCATGACGGTAAGGCTCCTTTTCATAACTCTCCACAACTTGTATTCCATAGATTCTGACTCCTAGGGAGTCATTTGAGAACGGAATAATGTTTGATAAGTTCGACCTGATTCCAACTCCCAAAAAATAAATCGGCCTAATAATTGAAACCCGGGATTAGAATATGGGAGCTAAAAAAGGTTGTTCTCACCTTACCAGAGCAACTTAAAAGAAAAAAATAAATAAATAAAAATGCAAGCCATTTTCCCCAATGCCTCTGCCTTACCCGGTTACCCCACTGTAAAGTTTCTTCCTACATAAAGTTAGATTAGTACCTGTAAATGCAAAATCCTGAATCCTCTTATACGACCAATTCGGCCATCAGCCTACTTTCGTCATTGAACTTCTGTGGCAGCTCCTGGCAAAGATAGACGGAGGAACCTAATGGCTCCTGTGCTTGACTGGTCATCACATCATTTGAAAGCGGGCAGTTAGAGAAGATTGAATCCAATGAGTTTGTCCAGCCTGTTAGTAAGAGTTTCGATAGAGATGAGCAGATGTCAATGCCCGAACTGTTTCAATTTTTGTTTATCAAACTTGTTTCTACTTCCAATAAGTTCAGAGCACACATTCCACATGTGTTTATCAACCAATTTTTCGCTCTCAATAACATTGAGAATGGAAAATTTGCTCCAGAGACAGATTAAGGAATTTGAAGATGAAGAGTTATAAAACGGGGCTACATTTGTTGACAATGAATTGATATCGGTAGAAATGAATCGAAATTGTCTGTTAAAAATTGAACAATGTATAATGATTTAATTTTGATATTAGATAATGAGAAAAGGTAAATGGTTGTCACCACAAATGGTTTGATTTTGATTTTGATTTTGTAATAGAAGAAAAGAAATAAACGAAATAAAAATAATAATAATATTTGCAATTCTACGGAGTGGATGGCTTAGAGTATTGGGTGCTAATGGAGGGTGCAAGTTTAGCCTTGTTGGCCGAGCAACTTGGCCTACCCTTAGCTCGAACAAGGCTTGGAATAAGATACCTTGGCCCCAAAGGCGGGTCAAGGCTATGAATTTTTGGCCCAGAGTCAAGTGTCCCCAATCTGTTGTGGTTGCCCAGCTTAATGATTACTTTCCGACACTGATCATTGTTTTCTACTTTGCAGTCCCCCGTTAGTGTGATGCTTGAGGCCTAAAAAATGTTTCCTAGGGGGCCATTGTGGGAGCAATTTCAACTTCAACTACAGCTGCTGACGAAGAAGATTAAGAAAGGGGAGATTGTGGAAGAGGAGGAGGATATTGGGTAGGAGAGGCCGATTAGCGATTTTCTACTGGTTGAAATCGAGAAGGATGCTGATGGTTATGCCAGCAGATCATCAAGCAACTCCAGTAGTGGTACGTTCTTCATCATCCAATGGTATGGAACTGTGTTACCCTACTAATTTGTTTACCTCTCGTATCCTTTCGCTCATGATCTCTGTGCAGAGAGCTTAACTTGGGGTTAATATTGTAGATTTGTATTCTCGGAGCTCTTCCACCAACCATTCTGATGCGGATGATGCACAATTACTGTGTACGAAGACCGAATAATTTCAACCTTTATTGATTGTAAACCCAACAAGAACAAAGTTCTATTTTAAAATTTTAAACTTAACACCGTTAGCGAAATGGACTTTTTTGTTACATTGTTTTAAAAAAAGGGATGGTATATGTGTAATCGTTTGAAACTACTACGTGGTAAATGAAAATAATCCATAGTCCAAGGGCAATACTTTTAATTTTCCCTTTAAGAATTTATGTGGAGTAATGACTTCAATCCAATGGTTGTTAGAATTGTATGAATGGAAAAGCCATGATTATTTGATAAATTAAGGAATTATCGAAAAGGTACAATTATCTGATAGAGAATTGTGATAATTTGATTGAGAATTGCAATTATCTAATTAAGGGTTATTTTTTTGGATGCTACAATGCTCATCTAACTCCCCCCTAACACCCCTTCCCAATTAAGGTTCACCCTGTTGGTTGATATATGATATCCAGGTTAAGAACCTTCAAGCTTTCAACATGGGTCAACCCAACTCAAACGCTAAGTACTGCCTGGGTAGTTTAAATGTAACTTGATTTGAGCTTAGGTTAGGATTAATTATTATCTTGATATTGACTTACTGATAATCAATCTATAATCAAGATCATACCAACCAATCTAAAAATTAGAGAAAATGGAAAATCATAAAAAGACACTTAAAAAGAGAGATACAAGCCATAAAAGAAAACATAGACAGTTAGAAAGACACAAGGACATGGATCTGACAAAGATAAATAGATACTAGAAGAACCTGCTACCAGCATACCCTGAAACTAAAAACATAAAATATGAACGAAAGATCCAATCTTCCTTAACAGATAAAAACAGTATTAAGGTAGACGGTTTTTTTGTTGTTGATCTTGGTGTTGTCATATTTGACTGTTCGAACCTTCTCTTCAGTGTAGTATTCTGTGTAGCCTTTGGAGTCACCAACCTTATATTTGTTGATTACCTTGTACTCATCTTTATGACCGAAACCACCACGTCCAAATGCCCCACTGGAATGAGTCACTTTTGTAGTGTCTTTCTCATAGCTTCCATCTTCTTTGTTGTAGTAGTCACTCTTTCTGATCACCGACTGTTCTGCTTGTGTGCGTGAAGCTGTTTTGGTGGTCTTCCACGATGGTTGTATCTGATTCTTCTGGTTCTTTGGCATTCTCACAGAAGCAAAAACACAAACACAAGAGAGAGATCACAAGACATTCAAATATCAGCGTTTCATGTAATCTTATTTATAGATGGAAGGCTCTAGTCTTTGGTTCTTCAACCCTTGATAGCTTTGCTCAATCATTCACGTGACTGCATTATTCACTCCAACATGAAATTATTAACTCAACGACCAGAAGTGCTGACAGCTGACTACCCTAAACCTGTAGCAGTTTTGGTTTTTTTGGTGAAACAACAGAGACTTGTGGTTTCGTGTAAAACACACCAAATGATTGATTCTTGGAACCTCTGTAGCAGTTTTTGGTTTTCACTGCCGACAGAGAGAGAGAGAGAGTTATGGTTTGCACACCAATCATTGATTCTCGACCTTGTAGCAGTTTTTGGTTTCCACTGGTCGGAGATGTGGTTTTGGGTTATGCTTTTAGAATCTGATGAAAAACTAAAATCGAATGAGATCAATTGATAAGCTGGAATCAAATCAGATCAATGAGATTGAAGTCGAATCAGTTCGATAATAGATAAGAGTCCAAAGCTAATGTGGTGTTAAATAAATATGTTGAAAACCAATATTGGAACCAAATAAATCCAATAATAGGCCAATAAGAGTCCATTAAGTTAACATTTTATTAAATATACATGTAGAAAATCAACACTAAAATCAAACTAGTCCGATAATGATCCTATAAAGTCCATTTATCAAACTTTTGCCCTACATATACGGATAGTAAACCGAAACCCAACCAAGAGCTAAGACATTAAGCCAATCGGATAACAAATCGACACTAGACTGGCCCGTTAAATAAAGTGTATAGTGCAGCCCAGCCCAGCCCAATCTAAATCTCTTATGGAACATATTTCGGCTGCTTCTAAAATGCCTTAGACCAACTTGACCCCGACTGAAAGCGATCCAAACCAGCCCATTGACACCTATATATACTTGCACCTCTTCCCCACTCTCGTATGGCATAGCATAGGACCGATAAAAAAAAACTCCCAATTATCTTTCTGAAGGCTGCACTGCTAGCATTATTAGGATTGTCACTTGATCCACCGTATCTAAATTTTCTTGAAGTAAAATTTTTTTTTTTTTTTTTGGAGAGAACCAAAATGAAATTTACAACCTATTGATCATGGGGTTCGAATCTTAGAAACAGTCTCTCCAAATTGTGGGATAAGGTTATGTACATTCTGCTCTCCCTAGACCCTGCAGTAATAGGAACCTCGTGCACAGAAATATCTTTTTTTAACTAAAATGAAATTTACAATTAAGAATTTATGTGGAATAATGACTTTAATCCAATGGTAACTTAGAATTGCATGAATGGAAAAACTACGATTATTTGATAAATTAAGATGGACTTATCAAAGCGTTGCAATTATTCCATAGGGAATTGCATTTATTTAATTAAGGTTTTTGGGTGCCCATAAACCTCACCCGGATGTGTGTATACATCCAAATTCCCCCCACTCTCCTTCAAGAAGGTCCACCCCTTTGGGTACCCAGCTCCATATTCTGAACCCCACAATATGGGTATTGTAATACCCATAAAAAAAAACCTTCTCCCTAATTTATAGGTTTAAATTATATTCAACGCTCCTGTGGTTTAATAGATAATGAAATAACTCATCTACCTTTGGTGTTCCCACAAAAAGTGGGGGGAAATTTTCACCCACTTCCTCTATACTTTGCTTTTAAGTTCACCGGGGTTCAATGCTATAGAGCAGAAGAAACTGATCCAGTTGGAGAAGGCATAGATAAATATGTAAACATGCAAGGGAACTGATACTGTACAACTAATCAAAATTCTCCAATATAGTACTTGAAAAAAATGAACTCATTAATGGCATCCTTTATCCATGCTCTCATGGAGCCGTTTTTACATTTCCATAGGAAGATTACATTCTCTCTTTTGCCAGTTGATTTTGTTCACTTGCACTTTTTGTTTTCAATTCCACGAAATCAGAAAAAATGGCATTTTTAGGTAAAACTTCCTTCTGGATTAACTAAGTCATCAAGCAGTTGGAATACCCTCACCAGTTTCCTTGCTCTACAGATTAATTCAATCATATGAACCCACAAAGCAGGCTTTGGCTTAAAGCCCATCTCTCCTAATACTTTCAATGCTTGTATCTGTTGCTACCTTTCCAGCCTCACAGACAGATAAGCAACTCAAAACAAGGCAAAGAAAACCTTTCAAGAATGTGGGATACTCAGATATATAAACTAATCAAATCGGTCATAATATCAAATATTATCTGATATTGATTTGCTTTATAATCAATTGTCAATCAATCTATCTAAAATTGGAGAAAATATAAAGTCAAAAAGACACAAAAGTGATTAAAGAAATACACAAGTCTTTAAAGGAAACATACACATGCATTTAGAAAGACACAAACCCATGGAACTGAACAAGATAAATAGACACTAGCTAGAAGAACCCACCAGCACACCCTAAACATAAAAACATAAGAAATGACTAAAAAGAAAGAAAAAGATTGAAAGCCTAAACATGACCAACAAACAGAAGATCCAATCAGTCCTAATCAGAATAATAGTTAGAATCATCGTAGGTAACGGTGTTATTGCTGGTGTTATCATAAGTGATGGTTCTGTTGCTGTTATTGTTGCTGCTCTTGGTGTTGCCATACTGGACGGTTCGAAACCTCTCTTCAGTGTAGTACTCCGTGTAACCTTTGGAGTCGCCAACCTTATGTTTGTCGACTACCTTATACTCTTCCTTATGACCAAGACCACCACGTCCAAACGCCCCACTGGAATGAGTAACTTTTGTAGTGTCTTTCCCATAGCTTCCATCTTCTTTGTTGTAGTAGTCAGTCCTTCTAGTCAACGACTGTTCTGCTTGTGTGCGAGATGCCGTTGTGGTGGTCTTCCACAATGGTTGCACTTGGGTTATCTGATGCTGGTTCTTCTGGTTCTTCGACATTCTCACAGAAGCAACAAAACACGAATATAATATAGACAGAGAGAGATCACAATCCACAAGAGGACTCAAGTATCAACTGTTCATGTAGTCTTATTTATAGATGGAAGGCTAAGTCTTTGGCTCTTCAACACAGCTGACTCGTCACATTATCATATTCGAGTTGGGATCTCTATGTACATATATTTTCCATGGGATCTCATAACTGTTGATATTATGTGGAGTCCATTTTTAAATTGTAGGATCCACGAATATGGATCGTGACAGAATTCCAAGGAAAATACAAATGCATGCATGTGAATATTCTCACTTATATAAAAAAAGATGTGAATATTCTCATTTTCACTCCAACACGATGAATCAACTCAAACATCTACATGACTACAGTCACTCCAATGTGATGACTCGACCATCCACATGATTATATTTGAGCTCCGATCATCATATGGTGTGGGATCCACTAGACATGTATGATGATAAAATCCCAAAAGGATATACGTAAATACAGTGAACTATTCTCACTATATTCGAAACAACGAGACGAATCAACTCAACCATCTACAGGACTGCGTTCACTCCATTGTGATGACTTCAACCATTCCCATGGCATTCACTCGAATGTGATGACTCAACTCAACCATCCACCAGACTGCATTCACTCCAATGTGATGACTCAACCATCCACATGGCATTCACTCCAACGTGATGACTAAACCATCCACATGGCATTCCCTCCAACGTGAAACTAATGACTCCACCACCAGAAGCTGACAGCTGGCTACTCTAAACCTGGTTTTCACTGTTGAAACAGAAAGCTGTGGTTCCGTCTAATGCACACCAAAGATTGCTTCTCAGAACCTGCAGCAGTTTTTGATTTTTACTGCTGTTCCTGAAAGAGAGTTGTGGTTGCGTGTGTAACACACACCAAAGATTGCTTCTCACTGCAAACTGAGAGTTGTGGGTTTCGTGTTAAGCACACCAAAAATTGCATCTCGGAACCTGTGGCAGTTTTTGTTTTCTCAATGCTGAAACAGAGATTTGTGGTTGCGTATGGGAAAAAGATAAGATCTTCTCAAGTTCAATTTTCCTCAAAGTTAGTGATTCGATAGTTAGATTCAGTTCTATGCAGAAACCAATGAAAAGTGGTTGGATTGAGAGGCGCCGGGTCCGTGCACGAGGCAACACACGCAAAGATTTCTTCTCACTGCAAACTGAGAGTTGTGGGGAAAATGTTCGATAGTTAGATTCAGTTCTATTATTAGACATGTTTCGAATCACCCCAAAATGCTTGAGACCAACTCGACCTCGACTGAAATTTACCCGAGCTAACTCGTTGACACCCCTATTTCACATGTTCCCCCGTGAGCCACTTGCACTTGTCCCCACTTCAGTTGTATATCATATTCTATAATTATTGTGGTCTTTATGTAATGAGGTCGCAAGTTTTGAAGTTTGGGTGATGTCCCCATAAGTATGCTTAATTAAAAGAATCAATTACAAGGAACATTGTAACCTACCCTATATCATTGAGGCAGACCCTAATAATAATATCTCATAAATAATAGATTTTAGGGTGTCTGATTGTAACTGAGTAGCTGGAACTGGATTCCCCCCTCCCAAAAAATAGACCCATTTTACAGGTATAAATGCCATTTAAGTTTTTATGCAGACATTCCATCATTTTACAGAAGATGTAGGAGAGGTAAATTTACAGAAAGAACAAAACTTATGCATGGAAGTAAAAATGACAAAACCTACCAACTTGCTTTTAAAAGAAGTACCAACTCCAACATTAATTAAGCACCATGCATATGTTGTTTAAATGTAGCTTGATTTGAGCTTTGGTTAGGATTATTATCTTCACGAACTGGTCATCATAGATCAAACATTACTTACTTTATATTCAATCAGCCAATCATCTAATCAAGTCATACCAAACAAACTATAAAAAGTATAATTAGACTCAAACTAATCAATCTAAAATTGGGGAAAATGTAAAGTCATAAAAAGAGACACTCCCAATCCTATTTAAAGTGGAATTTAAAGACACAAACTCATCAAAAGAGACGGACATTTAACAAAGATGGAAGACCATATAACTCACCAAGATATTCACACTAAAAGAAGCATACCCTAAAAATAAAAACATAAAAAATGACAAAAAAAAAAAAAAAAAAGAGAGAAAGATCGAAAACCTAAATATGATCAGCAAACGAAAGATCCAATCTGCCCTAATCAGAATCAGAATAATAATCAGAATCATAGCCGTAGATGATGTTGTCATGATCAGAGTCATCATAGATGATGTTGTCATGATCACAGTCATCATAGGTGATGGTGTTGGTGTTGTAATCAGAATCATCGTTGGTGATGGTGGTGGTGGTATTGTTGTAATCAGAATCATCGTTGGTGATGTTGGTGGTATTGTCATGATCATCGTAGGGGATGGTGGTGTTGTCGTTGGTGTTGCCATAATCAGAGTCATCATAATAATCAGAGTCATCATAAGTGATGGTGTTGTCGTTGTTGTTGCCGGTGTTGCCATAGTCGACGGTTCGGAACCTCTCTTCAGTATAGTACTCTGAGTAGCCTTTGGAGTCACCAACCTTATAGGTGTCGGTTACCTTATACTCATCTTTATGACCGAGACCACCACGTCCAAACGCCCCACTGGAATGAGTCACTTTTGTAGTGTCTTTCTCATAGCTTTCATCTTCTTTATTGTAGTAGTGACTACTTCTGGTCACCGACTGTTCAGCTTGGTTCTTCGACATTCTCACAGAAGCAAAAACACAAACACAAGAGAGACTCTGAGAGATTCAAATATCAGGGTTTCATGTAGTCTTATTGATGGAAGGCTCAAAAGTTTTGGGATGCAGTCCCGGATATGATGGAGAAGATCTTGAGAAGATCGGAGAGAGTTGCAAAAAAGTGTAGAACCCACATCCATCAACGGCTCTACCGTCTTGACGAGTAAGTGTTCATCTACATCTTATCCAACAAAACCGTTGGATCAGGAGAGATCTGATGATTAATGATTTGTTTGGACTGGACGGACTGGATATCCGGAGAGAATCCGAATCCATTTGTCCTACAACTACAAAATAAGAGAAATTGAGGGAGATATTTTAGGAATGTGAAAATATGGAGAGATATGAATCCGATTCTGTAGCCAATTTGGTTTCCAACTTTCCATCACTTACCTTTTCTATTTTTAGTTTTAGTCTTTAACATTTTCTCATGGTTTAACTATTAAATTACAATCAGACTAATCATCATGGCTCCATTTTAAATTCGACCGTACACACTTGGTAACATGTGACTCCCGATGTATAACTTGAATCGTGTTATTTTGTACTCTGGTTTAGGGCTGGTATCATTTTTCTTTTTTGGTTTTCATTTATTTATCAAAAAGTGTTTTAAAAATAATTTTTAATCAAAAATAAAATATTGTTTGGAGGATACTAGCTCACCCCTCCAACGGTTGGATGGGGTGGGAGTCGGGAGCCATGGAGGAGAGGATTCGGTTCCAGAATACTAGATACTATGCATAATTTATTAAAAATGAAAAATAAGTTTGGTATTCTATTAAGAATAAAAATCTATTTTTGCTTCTTGAAATTGTAAAATTTCAGAACTATTATATCTTGTGATTCTCTTATCCAATTGAAATGAAATTTGTACATCCTTACCTTTTTTTTTACTTGGACCTAACATCTATCAGATTCGATCGGAAGGGCCAGAAAATTACAACGGGCCGAAATCAAGAACAATAGTTGTTTTCTTCGGATCCAAATCCTCTCCTCCTAGGGGTTTGGGAGGAGAGCTGGCTCCCATCAACCGATGCTCGACACGTGGGTGTCTACGGGATCCAAGCCCTCCATCCTAGCTAATAAGGTGAGCCGACAGGGGATGTCGGCTTATGCATCAGCTTGGATGGAGGGCTCGGATCCCACCAACACCAAAGTGTCGAGCATCGGCTAGTGGGAGCCGACTCTCCTCCCGAGTCCCTGGGAAGAGAGGATTTGAATCCATTTTCTTTGAGTTTCAAAATTTCAATTCTTAATATCTATTGATCTCCTTCTCCGATTGACTTCAAATTTGGTAACCCTTACCGTTTTTTACTGTTCTTGATAGGCAACAATCGGATCAAAGGTTGGACGACCAATAAAAGTGTTTCATGGTGGTCGAATCCATAAAACAAAGAGGGAGAAAAAACGAGGAGTGGACGAGAAGCTAATGTTACAACAAAAATGTATTGAATTTCTTATTTTACCCTCAAATAAAATATATGCTCATAAAACACTTGCACAAAACAGACAAAAACACATTTTGACCAAAAACCAAAAAGAAGTCTTGATCTCTTTTTGTTTTGGGGGATATTTTTATTTTTTTCTTTTCATAAACAACACCCAAAAATAAAGATGTTTAAGGGTTTTGTAGGTCCCACTTTAATGAAGATGCCCAAGAGAAGAAAATGGAAGTGAAGTGGAGAAGAAAAACAAGAGAGAGAAGAAAATGGAAGTGGAATGGAGAAGAGAACAAGAGAGAGAAGAAAATAGAAGTGAAATTGAGAAGATAACAAAATAGAAGAAAAATGAGATTTTTTATATAAGGGTTTAGGAGGGTTACTTTTATCATTTCATCATTTTCTATTTTTAGCAAGTTAAAAAGTCATTTCAACCCATTTTGCTTGTAAATGCAACAAGGGTAAAATTATATTTAAATTGTTTTACTAATCACAGTTAGTCAATGGAGTGTGGTTTGTGAACTTTAGGGTAATGATTGTATGTGGACATTAATTTAAGGGTGGTATATATATCTACATCATTTAACAAATAGAATAATAATATATAAATACAATTTATATACAAACAAAACTTATAATCCATAAAATTCATATAAAATCGTCATCTCATTGACATAAAACACATATTAAAACTGGTGGGGTTCATTCAGTAGGGATTTGGAAATTAAAATATTAGGAAAGAAAAAGAAAGAGAAGGAGAGAGAGGGATTTTTATTTTTTATTTTTATTAATTCATTTTTTTTTTCATGTTTAATATAGCAATACATGTGTTTTATATGTTTCAATATAAAAAATATGATTTTTTCAGTCCATGCAATAGTTCTTAAAATGGGTCAAGGCGTATAATTCGTATATTAAACACTACTTTGCTAATTAGGCATCAAATCGTAATTCGTGTATTAAACACTACTTTGCTAACTAGGCATCAAATTGAGCAATTAAACTCAAGATTACAATCTCAGTTTTGGTTCGATTTTGGTTTTCTCATTGAGCCGTTTCTCCATTTCCGTAGGAAGATTAGAATCTCTCTTCTGCCAATTGATTTTGTTCACTTCCATTATTTCTTCTCAATTCGAGGAAATAATAAAAAAAATGTCATTTTTGAGTAATGCTTCCTTTGGAACAACTCTAACTCATCAAGCAGTTGGAATATATTCACAAGTTTCCTTTTTCTACATATCGATTCAATCATATGAACCCACAAAGCAGGCTCTAGCTTGAAGCCCCTCTCTCCTAAGCCATTCAATGCATCACAGTTGCATATATATATATATATATATATATATATATATATATATATATATATATATATATATATATATATATATATTACCTTTCCAGCCTTACAGAGACTGATAAGCAACTCATTTGAAATTGCAAAACGAGGCAAAAATCCTTCTCAGTATAAGATTCAACAATTTGGTTGCGGTATACGAAGTTTGTCTATACAAAACAGATAATAGTTCGTCTTCATGTATTTATATCCTCCATAGTTCATTTCCAATGGGTCTCATATTTTAACACTACATTAAGGATGATGAGATCCTACATACAGGTGATCCAAACTAAAAAAACGTGGGTCAAACAAACTCAAACGTTAACTACTGCATGGGTAGTTTAAATTTAGCTTGATATGAGCTTGGGTTAAAATTATTATCTTCCTGACCAGGTGGCTAGTCCTAGAATTATAAACTAATCAAGTCGGTCATAATATGAAAATCTTATCTGATATTGACTTACTTGTAAATTGTAGTCAATTATAAGTCAATCAATGAGAAATATAAAGTCATAAAAAGAGATTTAAAGATAGATATAAGTGATTAAAGAAACATAGAAGTCATAAAAGGAAACATACACACTTAGAAAGACACAAGGCCATGGTACTGAACAGGATAAATAGATACTAGAAGAATCCACCAGCATAATCTAAAAATAAAAACATAAAATGACGCCCCAAAAAAAAGAAAGATTGAAAGCCTAAACATGACCAACAAACGAACGGGTGATCCAATCTGCACTAATCAGAATAATAATTAGAGTCATCGTAGGTGATGCTGCTCTTGGTGGTGTTGCCATACTTGACAGTTCGAAGCTTCTCTTCAGTGTAATACTCAGTGTAGCCTTTGGAGTCGCCAACCTTATATTTCTCGGTAAACTTGTACTCATCCTTATGACCGAGACCACCACGTCCAAACGCTCCACTGGAATGACTCGCTTTTGTAGTTTCTCTGCCATAGCTTCCATCTTCTTTGTTGTGGTAGTGACTCCTTCTGGTCACCGACTGTTCCTCCTGCGTGCGTGAGGCTGTTGTGGTAGTCTTCCAAGATGGTTGTACTTGGGTTATCTGATGCTGGTTCTTCTGGTTCTTCGACATTCTCAGAGAAGCAAAAAAAAACACAAACACAAGAGAGACTGAGAGAGATGATCAGAAAAGATAGAAATATCAGCGTTTCATGTAGTCTTATTTATAGATGCAGTCTCTGATATACTGGAACTAGAAGATCTTGAGAAGATCGGAGAGGATTGCAGATCGTAGTGTAGAATCCACACCCATCAACGGCTCTCCTCTCTTGACGAGCAAGTTTTGTTCTACACGTTATCTACTTTTTTGTTTTAATGGATTCTACAATATTCAGTTACCTTTTTTATCTTCATTTTGGATTGATCAGAGAAACAGCAAGGAGGTGTGTTTACGGATAAAATCCTCTTCAGCCGTGAAACCATTCTTCTAATCTAACAAAATCGGTTGGATCGAGGAGATTCGATGATTTTGCTAAGCATTGTTAAGAGAAATTGAGGGAGATATTTTTGGAGTTTGAAAATTTGGAAGAGATATTATAGCCCATTTGGTTCCCATGATGGATATCCTAGTATTTTGATTGAACAGTCAATTGGGACCGATCGAAATCAAATCCGTTTATTAATTATCATATCGAATTAGGATATCCGGTTAAAATTTGATTCCTATTCGAAAATGGTCCTCTATGCAAAGAGAATTGAATGAGAGAAAAATCTAATTTAAAATAAATGTATCATTTATCCAAATAAAATAAATAATGCCTACTACCAAGAATGTAAATGGATAATCGAAAATTTGAATTCAATGTGAATTTGTATCCGTTTAAAGCAATCCAAATCTGAACAAACGAATGCGAATTCAAATAGATGAGATCGGAAGCAAAGACAGATTCAGATTTCACACAAAAAGGATGGATATAATCCGCTCCGATCAGTGTATATATTTATGGATATCGATGAAGGACATGCATTATATTTTTTATTTTATATTATTTTGATAGTTTCAATGTTATTAGTTTCAATGTTATACTTGTTTAGAGTTTACCGAAGTATCAGACGATTCAATTTACCGTGATAGAGCTTTCAGGAGGAAGTAAGTTCGTTCGAGACGCTGGAAGATATATTAGTATATCACTCTCGAGCTTGTTGGATTTGCTGGTACCGTCCAAGAATGAAAGATGGTGGAAGAGATAGCGGAGAAAGAAATAGAATCGATTGAGTCGGAGAAGTTTGAAAGCTTGGATCGAAATGTTGTGGAAAATACATTTTAGGGTTTCTTTTTCTACTAGTCGATTTCCAGAATGGGAAACAGAAGATGAATGAATACAATCTTGTGATTGAAATCCGACGATATCGGTCTTCTCCGGTGCTATTTTTTTCTTCCCGTGAGTCTCATTATTAGTTTTTTATCTTTCTTCTTTGTTTCCCGTTCTTGCTGCTTCTTCTATTACTCAATTTCTCTTCTCAATAAGGAAGCAAGTTAAGCAATCGAGGCTTTTGGTGAGGACAATTGTCAATAAGGAAGCAAGTCAAGCAATCGATGGTGGGTTCGGACGCTGTAGCCATTCTGATGTCTAGGCTCTCTTTGGTTTGTATTATATAATGTATTATGAGTTATTTGTGACAAATCAATTATGATAATAGATTATGAGTAATAAATATTGACCGTTTGGTACCACTAAATATAATACATTATATAATGAGAAATATAAACAATCACATAATAGATTATTTTAATAATGATAAACAGCTACTCACCTATTTATAGATAATGAATTATATTAATTTATTTTAATTATAAATAGACATTATAAATCATACTAAACAATCATAAATTTTATAATATATTATATAATACATTATATAATACAAACCAAAGAGATAACTCATTGTCGAAACTAGGTTCTTTTTGGTTCTTATTAGTATAATGTATTAGGTGTTATTTGTGACAAATCAATTATGATAATAGATTATGAATAATAAATAATGATCGTTTGGTACCACTAAACATAATACATTATATAATGAGAAATATAAACAATCACCTAATAGATTATTCTAATAATGATAAATAGCTACTCACCTATTTGTAGATAATGAATTATATCAATTTATTTTAATTATAAATAGACATTACAAATCATACCAAACAATCATAAATTTTATAATATATTATATAATACATTATATAATACAAACCAAAAGAAAACCTAAAGAAGATGGAATTCCTTATATAAGAACACAAGAATTTTTGTAGAGTAGGGTCAAAGTAATTTCCACAAAGTCAGAGGTTAGAGTGTTAAAAATTGGATCCGATTTCATTTGTTCTAGCTGGTATATATAAAGACTGGAGCAGGTTGAGATCCTGCGCTTGATTTCGGGTGGTTCTGATTTGTCAAGTAATGCTTATGAAATCATGCTCCACCCTCACTCACAGATAGGCAGGATTGATGGAAACGACGTTGACCTAAACCCCTGAAGGTATGGGTCAAACGAGGTACTCAGGCATGTCAGCCCATTTGATCAAGATCGTGCTTAGTATCTTCCGTAGCAGATCTCGCGATCCTGATCGAGATACAGACCTTTCTTGAGGTATTTTCCCCTACCAGCCACTACGTGGCTAGACCAAGAGATCTCTCCAGGATCATGCAGATCTGAGGTTATCCCAAAGGTCATGGGGATAACCCTTAAGTACGGAGAGTGGCAGACACCTTCTTGCCCAGTATGGTATGACACTTGTGCATCCTTTATTGGACAAGGGGTCCAGACACATGTCCTGTCTCGAATGAAGGTGAGTATTTATTATCATCATAGCAATATAAACACTACGGCATATCTGTTTGAACACTCTAAAAGCCTAAGCTTATATGCATCTTAATATTAATCTAAAAGAAACCAATATAATCCTGTCCATTTGGCTGATATCCAAATTCATATCCAAATCCAACCTCAGCTATCTAAATTCGAATCTCAATTCTTATGATTTTTTTCCTCATTTTTTTGGATTATTTATGTGCTAAGTAGGTTCATCGATTTGGGTTACCTTAGTTTGAGATCTAGGATTTTTTTTTCGTACCGAATCCCTAGTTCCAAACAAAGTGCTCAATATCGATTAATTAGTGTGTACAATATAATAAACCAAATCAGTCCGATAATGGCTTAATAATGACCTGATAGAATCCATCAAATTCATCTTTTTTTTACTATATATATATATATATATATAATAAACCAAAACTACACATATAAGAGTCCATTAAGCCAGCCCAATACAAATATTGACACTAGATCGGTCCATTAACTAGTGTGTACAGTAAATGCAACCCACCTTGGCCCAAATTTTTTATTAGACATGTTTCGGATTGACTTAAAAAGCCCGAGATTGACTTGTCCCGAAAGACCCAGACCGAAGCCACCTTGAACCGGCCGACTGCTACCTACTTGCACCTGTTCCCTACCCAGTAGTATTTTATAGGATTTTATTTTTGGTAAAATTTTTTATAGGATTGATATAACAGGAAAAAAAGAAAAAAAAAAAAAAAAAAGAAAAAACTCCCTAATGTCTTTTTGAGGGCTACAGTGCTAGCATTATTGTGTTCGTCACTTGATCCATTTTATCTAAATTTTCTTATGGATCCTTGGATCAAAATGTTCATCAAAACTATTTATTGGTAAAATCAAAATGAAATTTACAATTAAAAATTTATGTGGAGTGTTACGGTTGGAAATCGCCCCGTTGATTCGTGCTCTGAATGACCTGCAATCACAGAGATGAGACAAAGGAGGGGGCGCCTAAGCCCCGGTTACCCTCCGATGCCAAAGTTAGATTCTCAAGGTAAACAGTCAAGAGACAGCAGAAAACTGTCTCCAGTTTTGAGAGAGTGGGACGATGAGTGAGTTTGAGCGTGAGGGATGAACAATAATAGCTTGTAAGTGCGTAACTGCGTAAGTGCATAAGTGCATTAGGGTTTACCTTGAGGGACGACCTCTATTTATAGATTGGGAAGAGACATGGAGGCACCAGGACTCAGGGAAGTAGATCGCCAGTAGGACTGCCATGTGTCACACTGAGGGATACCTGGGCGGTAGACTCCGAGTAGGAGTCGGAGACCTTAGCCAAGGGAGCTAGGTCGGTCAGCTCTGGGACTGACACGTATCAATGTGTGAGTAATGGTTGACCGGGATAGTCGGTGTCGCATCAGACTGAGAGAAGGACTCTCCGGAGGTAGCAGAATCTCAGTAGGACTCTGGCTCCCCCCACTGAGAACCGTAGCCGAGTAAGACTATAACTCCGAGCGCTATCCAAGAGGCCGGGCGCACGAGAGGCCGTATGCATGACAGGCCGAATACATGATTCCGAATGCGAGATATTCCGAGCGCTCAGCCTCCGAAGGCGCAGCCTGACACGTGTAGGATTTTAAGTGGAGGGATCATTTCCCTCCTAACATGGAGTAATGAGTTTAATCCAATGGATGTTAGAAACTTAGAATTGCCTGAATGGAAAAACTGTGGCGTTGCAATTATTACATAGAGAATTATAATTATTTAATGGTTAGAGTCATTTTTGGGTGCTGCAATGCCCATTTACCTCTTCTGGACATGTGCATACATCCCAAGCCTCCCTCACTCCCTCCCCTAGAAGATCCACCTCTTTCGGTGCCCAAGTTCATATTTTGGACCCCACAATGGCATTTTAGCACCCTTAAAAGAACATTCTCCATAATTTGTAGTGAAAATTCACACATTTCTCGCGAGGTTTACCTTAATTCAATCACTCCCCATTATTTGGTAAAAAATTGAACTACTAAATTGATTTTGGAGACATGGACTGCTTACCCAAATTTTATAACTAGGGATGTAGTATGGGATGCATCTGAGTGCTAAGATATAGATTTAAATAATTATATTATCTCTCCAATAATAGGGTTTTGCTGATGGCAATGCTGAAGGTGGAGTTATTACGATCATTGTGATCTTTGTTTCTTCTTTTGTTTATTAATACAACCGTTTTGCTGACCCTTGGCAAAAAAAAAAAAAAAAAAAAAAAACTCCCCATTATCATCAATAATAACACTAAACTCTCTTAATTTGAAACATAAGTATCAGTCAATCCTTGTCCATTTTAGTGGTTAACATGTCACGTCATTTAAGATTTTAATGACAATATTACCCTTAGGCAGTTGTAAAATTACAAATTCACCCCTTTTAAAACTGAACAAATGACGATAGATAACCTCTAAGCTTTACTAAATTTATTATTATTTTTTTTTGAAAAATTTCAGCCATACCTCCTGCAGTATGACTTAACCATATACGTCACCATTGATCACGATAATATCACTAACACCCCTACTTTTAAAAACATAATTCAGTAAATGTATAATTTAGCTGTCTATGTGAATTCCAAGAAACTTATTGTTACTGCAAATGTATAATTTAGCTGATTCTGGCAATTCGTTAAGTTTCCAAAAAAGGATAGAACAGAGATTATTCGATATTACTAGTAGAATTCAAGCTTTGGCTCTTCTTTTGAACATCGTGTCTCTCATGTGTTTGAGTTGACTAATGTTTGGGTTGGTGGATTAATCAAATGTACAACTAATAGGAATCATTCTGAAATAAGATCTTGTAATTCTTGTAAAGATTACCGAATGGTAAAATTGTGCCAACACTTAGTCGTTTACAAGTCTTTTTAAAATGCTAAGTCAGCCTAATAATGAAGAGAATACAAAAGAGCTTTGAAATAAAGAATTTATATTGCTGTGAACTCTTACAAGTTGTTTGGTTACTTGAATGTAGAGTGTCTTGGCCAAATGAGACTAGTTATATTTATAGGTACCAATGAATACAACGAATGGTTAGGACATTTATACACGTCTCTTATTTAATCTAACGATTAAGAACATTCTAGTAAGGGGTCCAGAACATTCCCACCTCCTTAGTAGAGAAATCTGGAGAACTCTTAAGTACAAGTAGATTGTAGAAGTTTTCTATACCGTTTCTTTGTCTAGAGAGTTCCAATGGACCTTCCTTAGTCCATTGAGCCAACCCATGTGCTAACCCACGGATCACGTAGGCAGATAATCCATGTAGTGGGTCACGGGTCGTGATAGATGGCTCTCTTTGGAGTTTGGAGATTGGTACAAACGAAAAAAAAAAAAAAAGGCGAGTTGCTGATTTGCTTTTCGTCCGAAAACAAGTGATGAGAAAATCAGAAGAACGTTTGTATTTGAACAGCCGAATTGTTTATGAGATGGAGGTATCGGCCACTGTAATTTCATTAAGATTAGGAGCCATGAACTTAGTGGGTTGCTGTTCTGGGCAATGCGGTGTGCCATGGCGCAAGAGGGTTAGCTGGGCAATACCATTTAGAGGGACAAAGCGGCGCATTGGTGCTGTTTTTGGGGAAGGGCCGTCAAAGATTGGATAGTCCTCGTAGAGGTTGAAGAAGAAGAAAAATTATAGAAATCACTGCTAATAACTGGAGGGCAATTGAGTCATTTCTTATTTTTTATTAGTCTAATTAACGGTGTGGGGTGTGGTTGATATTATTGGCAAAGTTGAGGTTTGAATGACTTAAAGAGAAAGAAGAGGGGTGGATGAAATTTTTCTTAAAAAAAAACATCAAATATAATTTTGATAAACATTAAGTACCTCAAGTGTAATTTTCCCTTAATAGATTAAATACTTAGTCCATGTCTCCAAACTTTATAAAAAAATGTTCCAACTAGTTTGGATCTAGTGATTTGGGCAGAAATATAATTTCAATGAACTCCCTAAGCACTTGCTAAATTAATCTAATTATAGCAATAATGCCAAGTGGCCTCACAAGCAAACTCACTACACAGCAAGCAAACTCACTACACAGCCCTTTCCTTAGAGTAAGCATTATGATGATAAATATATGATGGCAAATTAGTGACTTAAAGCAAAATAACGACTATCCAATAGTATCGATCAGAATGGTTATAAATGCTACTTTTTAGCCAGCTATCTTAGTTTCAGCAATAAGCAATGATAAAGATAATTGATTCTAATATTCTTCACCATAAGACGAGCTCTCTTCGGAGGCTGCTTTCATGGCACTGTCGGGCTAATGCTTGATCTCCCTTGCATTCCCCAACTCCATTTGCTGTAGGGAACTTCATCTTGAGGTGGTACGTGGAGACTTCAGCTTTGAAGCCTCTCAGTCCCGTCCTGCCAAGGGATGCATTGTATGCAGAGGGGACATTGACGACCATAAAATTGACCATGATTGTGGACTGATGTGGTTCACTCCCGGCTGTTAAAGGCAGTTCTATTGACCCTTCAACGTTGATCAATTTCCCCAGGAAGTCCACTTTCTTCAATCTGTCTTTTTGAGTTTCATTCTCTCGTATGCATCGTGGAAGAGAATGTTTACTGAGCTGCCACTATTGATTAGGACCCTCTTCACTTCAAAGTTTTCGATTTTCAGTTGTATGACGATTGGGTCATTGTGAGGCATCTGGATGCCCTCCATGTCTTTGTCCGAAAAGGAGATTTCACCTATAAAAAAAAATTAAGTTTTTATCTTAAAAGTTCAAATTAGTATGTAGAGGGATAAAACTATTCTCAAACACTACCCATCACTCTTTGGGTGTGCAGCTATTCCCAACACTACCCGTCACGTGTATTGGTCCCTCTTTTTGGGTGACCATACTGTTGTAAAATTTAATGTCGTACCTTATCTGAGAAATAACTTGTTCCGATGATGAAGATTATATTGCAACAAATAAAGAGTTTGAAGCTGAGTCATACTGTCCTAAGGACAGAATTTGCCCCCAATGGTGCAATCGGGTTTTGAAGTAAATCTGACTCCAAGATAAAGCAGCTTTTTGGCTTCCCGTATTAAACCTACACTGGTCTAATACGCCCCTTCGAGTACTTCGGAGTGGTACTAAGGCAAATGCAGATGTCGATGATGGAAAAAATTGATTTATATGATAAATCGAAATAAAAATCGACAGGGGGACAGCATATAGTATTGATTATCAGAGAGGGAGAGAGAGAGAGAGAGAGAGAGAGAGAGAGAGAGAGAGAGAGAGAGCATTAGTTTCATAAAAAATTTGAACCCCAATGGAGGGCTCCTACTACCCTATTTATAGAGTAGGACATGCCCTTTCTAAGCACCCTTAGATGTAGGTGTGTCCTTTCATTCCAACGGCTCAGATCGTTAGATCCTGATCTGATGGTTTAGATCAAACCCCTTACCAAATGATCTGTCCTATTGAACAGATGCACATTTACAATCTAACGGTTTGAATTATTTGAATCTAATCTAACCGTTGAGATCGCACTTTTCCCAAAGGATCTGTTCCATTGGTAAGAGTGTGTCCCTTTGAATAGTCATCTACTTAGTAATGAATCCGGTTTGGTTTGGGTCATGGAATGTGTTATTCCCAGGTTGACACTGAGAGGGGGGTGAATCAGTGACCACTAAAAATCCTTTTCCACTATACTGGTTTGGTCTATTGCTATGGACAATGCTGCCAAGAGCTGTTGATCAATTTGTGTTATGCTGCCTTGAGCTGATTACTTGAGACTTTCTCACATACAATCTGTCAAACACATTTCGTGCACACACCAATCACACACCTATAGGTATCCATACCAGGGGCTTGGCCTGCCAAGTGTGTACACCCAGACCTGCAGCACACAGACTTCTAATCCAAACTCACAAGCACATACACAAGACACACAATATAATGTGGTTCACCAATCACACACTGTGATGGCTACTCCACGGGATAATATCCTAATCAGGGTTTCGTATATATCCAATACTCAATAGTAATGCTACGGTTGCACCTACAACCCCGATGCTACAACATCAACCGCATTCACAGCTACAACTGTGTCCTAGGCACCAACCCCAACTCCAGTCAAGCACCCATTTGACAGGTCATACAATATGTATATTAAATGATTACAAACCCTTCCCATATAGCACTGATACAGTAAATAGAGTTTGTGTGTGAGTTTACCTACCGGTCTTGCTTACTATTGATGCAAGCCTCTCTGTGCTAGCATTTCAGCCTCCTCTCAGGCTGCATAGCTCATTCTTCACCACAAGGGCTCCATTGGACACTCACAACAGGTCCACACACTCTCTTCAAGCTTCAATGAAGCTTTCATGGCCTCACATAGGCAGTAGGAGTCTCTCTCTCTCTTGGAGAAGCTTCAATGAGGGGTTTCCTTCAAAATCGCCATTAGAGGCCTTCTGCTCGAGCTCCAACCTCTCCCATAAGCATCTACTTCGAAGTATGACATATTATAGGCCTCAATCCGAGATCGGACGGCTGAGATATGATCAAAAGAAGTTCGGCCACTGATAACATTCCAAATGGAATCTTCTACCTTGATTCCATGCGCCGCGACGCAGCTTATCGACGCCGCATCTGATGTACGTACGCCGCTGTAGATTTCTGATTGGCGGAGAAGGAATCATCTGATTTAGACCGCTGGATCGGTCAGATCCCGTCAGTGAAACTCGACGCCACTTGAAGCCTTCAGATTGGAATCTTCATTGCGGCATTTGATCGAACAGATGATGCACGCGACTGCCTGCAAGTGGGTGCTGTGCGCGCGGCTGGTGCTGTGCACGCGGCAGGTGTTGTGCGTGCGGTTGCCTCGCGTGGCGTGGCGGCTGGTCTTTGCGGCGCGCGACGGTTCTTGTCTGGCGCGCGGTTGCTGTGTCGCGTGGCTGGTCTTGGCGCCACGACGGTTCTTGTCGCGCAGACTGGCCGCTTGTGCGTGAGGCTTCGCCGTCTGGCGCGGTGGTCTTGTCTGTGCACGCGGCTGGTGCTGTGCGCACGGGCTTGGCATGGCATGCTGGGCTGTGTGCATGGCCCTTGCTATGCATCTTCTCGGGCATCTTGGCATGGCCTCGCCTCCGGTGCCGCGGGGATCTGCCATCCGGCTTGGGCCGGCCGCCATGTTGGCCCGGCCGCCATGCCGGCTGGCCACCAAAGGTGGGACCCACCTGGTCCCCACCCATTCTATCTCCTCTTTCTCTCTCCTTATTTTCTCTCTCTTCTTTCTCTCTCTTCTTCTGGTCTTCCTCATCAGTTGGACTGCATTCTCTTCGACTGCTGCATCAACCTAGTCACCCTGTCTTGACTGCCCAGTCACCCTGTCTGTCAGAGGGTCCTACAGACACTCTCTCTCCTCTTTCTTTCTCTTCTTAGGAGCTGGCTTCCAACTGTCTGACCATGCTTGCTGTGTCTTGCTCGGACTTCGACCGTCCAACCATGCCTCGCCGAACCGTCCACTCTATCTGGCTGTGGCTTCCTGCAGTTGTTGATTGTCCAACTATGCCTGCTGAGCTGTCTGCTGAGCTGTCCACTCTATCTGTTGTGCTGTATACATGTTCTACATGTCCTGCTGATATTCTCTCTCCTCCATATCATCCTGTCAACTGTCTAGAGATTGCCAACAATGACAACACATACAAAGTTGCTGCCAACAGCACAACTTGGCCAAGGTTCCAACAGAATGAATCGCATCTGACCCAACATAAACCAAAAGATAATCCAATTCTAAAAAATATATCTTGAGTTGACCCACACCCACACTGCACCGTGATACGATGGTCGGCTCGGCATGCGCGCGCGTGTGTGAAAAGCATCCCAGAACCGACCCGGACACAAGGGAGGAGAGAGAGTTCCCTCCAAATAACCCTATCCTTTATAGTTCCCAAAACTATATATAAAGTACCCTATAACTTCTTTCACTTCCCATGTGAGACTAAGAAAAGAAACCAACCATACTTGTGTCAACTGGAGGTCTTGGGATCCAACCTCACTAGCTCCACCTCAATACCCTCTCAAACCACATACTATAAGAAGGAAAAACCAAAATTGCTTTATTTTGAACCTTTACTTTTTACTATAAAAATAATAATACAGAAAAATATAATTAAAATACAATACATACAGAGTGAACCTAGAGCTTTGATACCATGTTTAGTTTCTATATCAAAAGTTGAACTCTCACGTATATAGGGCACCCAAGGTTTAAATCTCTAAGCAATGTGAGATTATTCCCAACTTTCATACCAAACAAACTATAAAAAGACATAAAAAAGATATAAGACCATGTAACTGAGCAAAAAAAATCAATCTGCACTAATTAGAATAATACTTAAAGAAGTCATCTTCACTGAAGGTGATGGTATTGTTATTGCTGGTGTTGCCATACTTACGATGATTTCTTTGATGTTGGTTCTTTGACATTCTCACGGTATAAAAGTCATCTTCACCGAAGGAGATGGTATTGTTATTGCTGGTGTTGCCATACTTATGATGATTTCTCTAATGCTGGTTCTTCGACATTCACACAGAAACAAAAACACAAACACGAGAGATACAGAGAGAGACATCACAAGAGATTCAAATATCGGCAAACCTGGTTTTTCATGAGCGCACTAAACACATCGAAATAGATTGTCATTTTGTAAGGGAACACATTCAACAAGGAATGATTTGACCACTTCATATTCAATCCAAATTCCAGCGGGCGGATCTTTTGACAAAGGCATTGGGTCAAGGCCCTCTCTCCTTTTTGTTATCCAAGCTAGGACTTCGGAGTTCTTCTATGTCCACTTGAGGGGGCATATTGAAATGTATTTTACTCATTTATGTAACTTTACCCTTTTTGTCCTTAGTCTTGTTAGCTTATATATATATATATATATATATATATATATATATATATATATATATATATATATATAGTCTTAAGTATTGTTGATAAATGATATAGAATGAATTTTTGAGTTTCGATCTGGAGTCTTCGATTCTGTATCACTTTGACAATATATATATATAGTGTACATCATTTAATTCATTGATCCTCATTTGTTAGACATTAAAATTACTTATAATCAATCAGTTGATAGCTGTCTATCGCTGCTGCTACAGTTTTTAGTGTTTTTGTTGTTATTGTTGTTGTTGTTGTTATTGCTGCTCCTGGTATTGTTATACTTGACGGTCCGAACCCTCTCTTCAGTGTAGTACTCCGTATAGCCTTTGGAGCTGTGAACCTTATATGTGTCCGTTACCTTATATTAATCCTTATGATCGGGACCACCACGTCCAAACGCCCCACAGGAATGAGTCTCTTTTGTAGTTTCTCTGCTATAGCTTCCATCTTCTTTGTTATAGTAGTGACTACTTCTGGTCACCAACTGTTCCGCTTGTGTGCTGACTTTTATATCAGATTTATCTGATACTGGTTCTTCGACATTCTCACAGAAGCAAAAACACAAACACAAGAGAGACTCTGAGAGATTCAAATATCAGCGTTTCATGTAGTCTTATTTATAGATGGAAAGCTCAAGTTTTTGGTTCTTCAACCGTTGATCTGGTCAACTTTCATCGTCCATATCTGATGCAGTCCCGGATATGCTTGGGAAGATCTTGAGAAGTGGAGATAGGCTTGCCAAGTCGTCACCAGCGGCTTTGACTCCCTTGACATCCTTGATCGCCATCATCTTTTGGATCCTTTTAACGTTGATTTGGAAAGTCTGAAAAGGATATTTTAAGAGCTTGAAAATATGGAGAGATATTGTAGCCAATTTGGTCTCCATCATGGAGGTCCTTGCATTGGACAGCCTGTGTTTTCTTCTTATGATTTTTTTTGGGTTCGGATCGTCTACAGCTATGCAGCCCTACAGTTCTATCCGAATTATTGGATTGCATTGATGCAAGTATAGATACACTCTCAACGGGCCTGATGCGACTGCAAGAAATGCAAGTACCTTTGGATTCATAGCTTTCAAAGAAACTGCATCAAATATAAACATTATAGGAGAATCATCTACGATCTAACTTCTTTTACTCTGAACAAAACTGATAAACCAAATTCAAACCGATCATTTAAAATTGAACCAAATCAAATCGTTAATCAATCGATTTGGTTTTGGTTTTGAAATCTAGGAATTGATTCTGTTTCAGTTTTAACCTAGAAAACATTGATTGCAAATTGATAAATTAACCATTGATTGCAAATTGATAAACCATTATATTGATTAAATATTGTAATATATTTTTATTCTTCTTTCTCTTTTGTCTCATGTAATGGGAAATCGATTAGAAACCGATTGAACTGAACTTACTACATAATTTTACACTGTTATTCTCAAGGCCTTTTTACTTAATGGGTCCAAGTAGCTTTTTTTTTTTATCAAAGAGGTGAACTATGAAATTATAAATTTTTTTGATAGTCCATTCTTTAATTTAAAAGATACATAAAATAAAGGTTAAAAGGATTTTCAAATTCAATTTGAAAATGATTGTGATTATGTTATTATCAATCATATCAATGTCATTGTATGTTTTTCAGGCAAACAAGTGAAATAACAAAATTTGACCTCATCATAAAATTGAGAAAACTATAAGATTACTTTGTTTTAAGTTTTTCTTGTTTACAAATCTATCCAAAATAGCATCCTCCATTTTCTACACATCCCTTGAGTACCTCGACCTCCCCTCTCTCATCGTCACCTTACCCTTCATCCTCTGCCCATACTGTAGCGTTCTGGACTGGGATTGTCTAAAGCACTGCTATGTAACAGTACTTTGTAATAGAGTTGATCCTGAACTTTGAGAGTGCATCGATCTATTACTACACCACAATGCTATGAATACAAACCATCTTTTTCTATAACAGTCCACCCCGACTGACTAAAACCTTAAACCATGCAATGTAGGGGTGTCAATTAATCGTTCAATTAATCGGCCGTCTCAATCGGGCTTAACCGGTCCCTACCAATTTAATACCTTGCATCATGATCGACATGTTTAACTAATTAATCAATCTTGATTTGCGAAACATTGACTCATTTATATTTAATCCAATTCTGAATCCCTAATTGATCTTATGTTAATCGATCAATCCATCTATTAGTGCACCAACTAAGAAACTATCCTGTAAAAATCACATGTGCCCGTCAATCTTCTTATAAAGAAGGCTTACTAACCTATATTTGCCTTATAATTATTCAAAAATTATCTGTCTCTATTTTTTTTTCTTGATTTTCTATAAATTTTTAGGACTTTCCCCTCTTTTTCTCCCTTGTGTTTCAAAATCACAAGATTTCCCTTTATTCAAATTGATTCCATCAGAACCACTGTCATCGTCCTAATGCACACACCATCGCAGTTCCTCCAAAAATACGAGTGGCTTACACATTGAGACTAAAACCACATAGTTGTTTTGAAGACCAATGGAGGAATTCTCGAACAACATCTGAAGAGTTCCAATTTACAATAACCGGGAATGGCATCACCCACCACTTGTAGGGTGGTTGAATTAAACATCTGGTAAAAATCGAAGCCGAAGGCACACAAATAACAAAATGCATAACTACGCTCTTCAAATATTATCGATCAGATTGGGTATGAAAACTTAATTTTAGCCAGCTCTTCTAGTTTCAGCAATAAAAAGCAATAATAAACATAATTGATTCTAGGGATATTCTTCACCACAAGACGAGATCTCTTTGGAGGGTGGTTTCACACTATCGGGCTAATGCTTGGTCTCCCTTGCATTCCCCAACTCCAGTTGTAGTAGGGAACTTCATCTTGAGGTGGTACGTGGAGATTTCAGCTTTGAAACCTCTCAATCCCGAGATACCAAGGAATGCATTGTATGCTGATGGGACCTTGACGACCATAAAATTGACCATGATTGTGGACTGATGCGGTGCACTCCCAGGCAGTTCTATTGACCCTTCAACGTTGATCGGTTTTCCCAGGAAATCGTTTAACTGGTAGTTCACTTTCTTCAGTCTGTCTTTTCCGAGTTTCATTCTCTCGTATGCATCGTAGAAGAGTATGTTTACTGGGCTGCCATTAGTGATAAAGACTCTCTTCACTTCAAAGTCTGCGATTTTCAGTTGTATGACGAGAGGGTCATTGTGAGGCATCTGGACTCCCTCCAGGTCTTCGTCCGAAAAGGAGATCTCACCTGTTAATTAAAAACTTCAATCGTTCAACATGGATCATACCAACTCAAACGTTAAGTACTGCATGAATAATCTTAATGTAGCTTAACTGGATGGTTGTTTGTTACCAGTCTATAATCTAGTTCATACTGTAAGAATTTTTAATGCAGGTTAGGGTTATTCCCATGGGATTTCCCATGAACCCTAACGAATCCACCACACAGATAACTAGAATACAATGGGCAATAAAAGAGATGATAGAACACATACCATTTGCTCGTAGATTGATTTCCGACCGTTTTTGTGCCTTGAATGCTTCGATTAGGGTCTTCCAGCCTCGTTGGGATCCCTTTTGCCTCCGTGCGTATGGGAGCAACAGAGAGATAAAAACCAATGGCTGCAGGGACCCTAACCATTGTATTTATAATACAATCCCTAACCCGAACCATTCCCACGGTGGACCGGGTTAGTAGTCTCTAACCGGTGACGAACCGCACTGAACCGGTCAAACCAAGTAATTGAACTCCCACTTAACAACTGGTTAGGTAATTGATCAAGCCCACACATCAGGAATCTAACAATCTCCCACTTGGGCTAGATTAATTACGAAACCACCGTTGAAAAGTGTGGCCATGGAATCCTATTACATAATAAACCGTCATCAAACTTTGATTCACTCATCAAGCCTACCAATGTCGAGCAACAGCGGAAAATACTCCAACATATCTGGTGTACTACCTTCCGTCGCCTACATACAAGGGTCTACTTAATGATATGAATCGCCTAGAGACATGTATACATGAAAATATTATTTCATGTGGGTCCAGATCGAATAACCTTCGATCTAATTGCCTTGATAAAACCTCAGAGGCAATAAACCTTCATATTAACCGTAGCAAACCGCCACATACCCTTTTGGTCAATATTGTACTAATTGCCTTGATAAAACCTCAGAGACAATAAACCTTGATATTGACCGTAGCAAACCGCCACATACCCTTTTGGTCAATATCGTACTTTGGCACACCGCCGTGAACTATGGCTAAATATCGCCCCGTTCATTTGGCTTAATACCGCCTTGTTCATTTGGCTAAATACCGCCTTTGTCAATGACATATCAATGAATATGCAACATAGCAATAAATGAATGCTGAAATAAAAATAACCATGGTAATAAATATCTGTGCCAAAACCATTGGCAATGTAAATAAACATAATGAAATAAATCATTATCAATGTGGGAAGAGTCTCCCACTAACCAAGCACATTTAATGAATTAACCATTTCTATATTAAACATACAGTCCCTCGAAGACTCCCCTTGACAAAACCTTCATCAGAGAATCTGCAATCAAGATGTTTAACGAATGTGCTCTACCATGATATAAATTCTTTGACCTTTTTTTTTTTTTTTCTCTCACCTAAAGAGATTTGAAATCCGATTTCTATTATGCTTTGAATTACTAGATTTCACATTATTATTTGAGAACAACACAGCTAAACCGCTGTCACAATACATCTCAATAGGCCTAAGTTAAACTTACAACCTTCCAGGTATGAAAGATAACTCTTCAACCAGATATGCTACTTATTAGTTTCACATATAGTTATAAAATTTACCTTATCAAGAGGGTGATGCATGGATAAACTTCTTTACATTTTTCCTCAAAGGATACATCTACCATCATAACAATAAATCTGAGATGGGATTCATGCCACCAATGCAATCACCAAACACTACATCACAATAGCCAAGAGTGTCACTAATCTTTGGTCCTCTGCAAGTACTGCATGACCTTTATATTCTCGTTGTTTAGTGAGCTATACCAGTATCCAACTAAAAATGTTTCAATACACTCTAAACAAAGGCTATGTGAGAATAAATATAATCTTGAGCATACACCAAGCTCTTTGACTTTATAAGTCTACAAAATAGATTTTCTTTTTCCTTTACCTCAAAACCTTCTAGGTAAAGCCTATAAACACCTTCTTTCAGATTTTCTTTGATCAAAACGATCTTTACATCTATCTGATGCAACTCCAAAATAAAATACATAACTAAGACCTCAAAGATTTGAAGTCTATACTTTTCATTCTCTTTGTGTGATTCCACTTCGCTACAAGTTTTACTTTGTAGCAATCAATTCTCCCACTGGAATCACATATTTTGTTACATATCCATTTGAGCCTATGAATACACCGCTCATGACAAGAGCATAAAATCCCAAATCTCATTGATGTTCATAAATAACGATACATCAATTATGACTGGTAACCATCCAAAAACAATTTCATTATTGACAACTTGCTTAAAACTATTGGGATCTTTATCTTGTCCAATGCCATAATATCTATTTTTGAGGTATAACTTGTGATGAAATCACAGATCTACATGATTTATTATATCTCCTCATTGCCTTATCTAGCTCTGGTATTTTGGCTATGCATCAACCTGAATGAAGATAATTTCAATAATTATCTCATTACACTCTGATAATATTTTTGATACCTCAACTAATTGTTCCACAACAATTTCCATGTGATTTCATTAAACTTATGTTTCTTGGATGTGACTGCTAACCAACATCATCAATGAATCTTGTTGAATCCTTCAGACATGAGTGGATATCCCAAAAATGATAACTCAATCTCCTAAAATAATTACTCTCCCACGAAGTGTTATGAAAATACGTTACTTTCACGGTTCCAATCAAGAAGATAACTTGAACCGAAACCAACTTACATGGCACCCTATTAATACTATAGGCTGCGAATTGATCACTTTAAATGAGCTAATACACTCTCGAAGTTCTCTTGATCACATCTATTTGTCACTCTTTTGTTATTGAATCTCATTCGATTGAAACGATTATGACAAGAATTTTCTAGATAAAATTTTGATGTCCACAAGATCCAACAATTCCCTTGTTGTAAATATCTTTTAATATTTCTTAATCTTGTCATCTTTCCCTTAAACAATCCTTACAAGTAAGCAAGTCATTAACTTTAGGGGTTTCTAGAATTCCCGTTCTTTACAACCTTTTCTTGTCTTTCATTAGATAAGAGTCCTAAATATCTATGCTAAGGATGAAATTAGGATATCTTGTTTAACTTCTATAGCCAAGTAAACTACAGAGAGTAAATAAGGGTTTTTGCTACTTGCTATAGGTTTGGATTACTTCTATTACTTAAGTCTCCAATCTCCATTACCTTCTTACTCGAAAGTTTCATGATCTTACTTTTCTTTCAGTTATAACCTTTTCCACATGTTTCTTCCGAGTTCCCGTAGCTCCATAAAATCATTTTTCTTGTCGAAGTTTCTTACTATTCCTTGAAAATTTGTTTTTCTTTCCGTAAGACCCTACCTTTCACTTATCGCATTTGTCGAGTATGACTCACACGTCATAACATTGGCATTCAATCCTTTCTCTTTGCTTTGAAATTTCTTTCTTAATGTAAAGGAAATCAACTCATCTTCGTCCATTGGGTTTATGGGTCACCGGGATCTAACTTTGCGTTCGGGTGAGGAAGTGAAAGTCAAGTGAATCATCTATAATATTCCAATGAGTTACCTACAGAGATTCACATATCTCAGAGCTTATTAGTGATGGCTAATAGCTCTAACCTGTGTTTCCACACACCATTATTCCTCACACACCATTATCATCCTAAACCATCAAAACGGGTACAGACAACCTTGAGAATACAACATCTCTCCACCCCATTTTAAAGATCAAAATTTCTTTGGATTTTACTCTGAACATCTATTTCCAATGTTCCTTATTTCAATTTTCTTTTACCTGATCTTAGGGATTGAATATTCCTAAAGATCAAAATAGAATCTCCGCTGAGTACTAGGTTAAGCATTCCTAGACTAGCTTTCACTTTTTCATGCCAATTCATAGAACCGGCCCGCCATAACAGCATCATGAGGTGTTTGATCATTATATGTTCTCTAATATGTGTGACATAATGCAAACATACACACAAGATAATTTAAACTTACAAAATATATGCAAGTCCATTTCTTTGAAGAGTCAACCGAAACTACACCCTCATCCTTTTGGGACAAGAGCCCAACTGGTCCTCTTACTATCTGTGTAGAGTCAACCGAAACTACACCCTTATCCTTTGGGACAAGAGCGCACTGGTCCTTCTACTATCTGTGTAGAGTCAACCGAAACTACACCCTCATCCTTTTGGGACAAGAGCGCACTGGTCCTCTTACTATCTGTGTAGAGTCAACCGAAACTACACCCTTATCCTTTGGGACAAGAGCGCACTGGTCCTTCTACTATCTGTGCATAACCTCGCGAAGGGATAATGACTCTCAAAATTCCACCACCTTTGGGTGTATGAAACTCCTAAAGTCAAGATCCTTCATCCATGTGCATGAGTTTACATGATCTTTGACACCGCCACCTTTGGGTGGACAATGCCGCTTTCTTGTCGCTTTCACAAAAGTGAAAATCTTGATAATGTCACATTTAAGTGAGCACTATCCTTCTTTTGCTGTGTCTATAAATGCATAAGTTCTGGATTTGAGCATATCATGATAGAACTGAGCTTGCCACTTTAGTGGTCCCACCTAATTTTTACACAATATGTACAAATCATAATTTGAATAAACTGGGACAATGCCACTCTTAGGTAAACACTGTCATTCTTTAAAGCATTTACAAACACAGTCGCTTGAATTTGAATACATCATGACAAAACAAGGTATACCACTTTGGTGGAATCCACCAAGTTCTACCATGATATGAACAAATCCCAAATTGCAGCTCTAGTGGGATATATATAACCATGAATGTTTTCAAAATCAACTTTATAAGTCTAAACATTCAAATAAACATGCACTTTAGCTCAACAATCATTATGATACAAGAATATTGAGAAAAACCTGCAGAGTTTAAAGTCGGATTGTGAATGCAGTCAAAAAACTGCAAGGCAAACAGGCCTTAAAAGGATGGACCGGTACGAACCGCAACTAGAACCGAACCGACCGGTCCGACCAAAACCAAGCCGGTTACCGGTTCGACCAAATCTATATCCGGGTCAACCTTCCGGGTTTTCGGGTCAAGTACCGGAGCATATAAGTGGGTCTTCGGGTTAACCCATCGGACCATAATATCGGGTTTTGGGGTGACCCATCGGGCCTTGAAGCCGGGTTTCGGTCCGACCGGGTCCGCCAGTCGGGTCCGGCTTGGCTCGGTCGGGCCAGCCGCCTGGGTCCGACCGTCGGGCCGGGCTTGGTTTAACCGGGCCGCCGCATCGAAGCCTGCCTTGGCTCGGCGCCCGGGACTCGGGTTGCCTCGCCCAGCAACCCGCAACCCCGTTAGGGTTACCGATCCGGCGCCGAGTCGACCGGCGATGACTCCGGCGCCGCCGAAAAATTTTTTTTTTTTTAAAATCCAACCGCCGCCGGCGCGGATCTCACGCGACTTTCCAGCGGCGCAGGGGCTTGGCCCGTCCATCACCGCGACCACCTTAGCACCCGGCCGAATTGTTTTTCCGAGTTCTACAA